>JZKD02S1715440.1:361593-378542 GCA_000966675.3 Picea glauca | reverse complement strand
CTTGAGTCCATTAGTTGTAATCCTAGTCTCTTATATATACCAAGGAGACATTTTCATTTGGAATCATCTTGTAATTGGACATTTATGTGGGCATAAGGAGGTTGCCCCCTCGAAGAGGCTTATTATCTAAATTTCTCTCTTTTTCAAGGCGTTGAGTACCTATTCTGAGGTTTTTCTATGCTATATTGATATTTGATTCTTAACATGAGTATTATGCTCCAAATGCCTGACAACGTCATGTAGATCTAAATAAACAAAACACTTTATATCTAAAAGATCATCCTTATAGTTGCAAAGGTAAGGTTTGGATCTGGAAGGGATACCATCAATGGAGAATATGCAAGCTGAACACATGTAGTCATAACCTTCTTCAAACATTTCTCAATGACATTCTCTACATAAGTTGGAGTAGAATCATCAAATAAATGGTGAAAGTAGTTTTCATCCTAGAAATGACAATGGTCCATATACTAATCATCACAAGCATCCTCTAACTTATACCAAACATGTATGATGTTGGTATACTTCCTTTAGATGATAGGGTATATTGCATGAATAATAAAACTCTCCTTGAATTCATGGAATGCCACCTCCATATCTTTTGGACACCGATCAAATGTATTCTACATGTTTTGGAACAATGTCATTAGATCCTTCCATTTCATTTCCATTCTTTAATTCCATTAGGGTTTAGAGGTGGAAATTTATAAGGGATGTAGTGTGTTGAAGATTGATCAAAGCTATGTTCATATAATATATCAAATGAAAGGCTCAAAAATCCCCTATTCAATAACATTGGTCTAGTTGCAATTTGGGCATGTTGTCAAAAGATATATGCTCTACAATCTACGTGGTCATCATCATAAAGCCCTAAAATAGTTGATTTTAAATCAACTATATCTCCACTTCCCCAACTCTAAATTGAATGATTGTTTTTGGAAATAATGTGACTTTTTTAGAGGAACTTAGATCTATAATTTTCTTTAAATATGCACTAAAAGTTACAAGAATGGATTTAAGTGTTGTGACCCTCTTTTTTTCTTTGAAAACCTGCAAAATAAGAAAAAACAAATCTTCTTTTTTGGCCCAAGAAAGAGCTTTTTGATACCACTTGTTAATATCCTTAAGCTTTAAACTTGAATCACAAGAACTATATAAGAAATGATCACACATTATTTATAAAACTACCCTTAAGGTAGGGAAATACCTTATAATGATCCTTTTATGTAAGGAATCTACTCTTGTTCACTTGTTTTTTAAGGTGGGGCGATTTCTCAATGAACTAAGCTCCAATACAACATACTCTAATACTGTTCATAAGTAGGACTCCACCCATAAGGAATATACCAACATAAAGGCATATTTTATAGCCTAGAGTGTGTAATACCCTAATTTTGACCCTTGGAGGGATTTGGATCAGATTATGTTTAAATTATAAATATGTGTAATGATGGATGTTGGGCCATGTGAGATTAAATAAATGACCTTGCAATGTAAATGTTATTAATATGTCTTGTATGGATTCCTAGTGTAGAGCTCAAAGCCAAAGGGTGGATAAACAATAGCTTTAAGCATATATCAGTTGTAATTTTTCTTTCTATTGGACCATGCAATAGAGTTACTTTTGTAATCTATGGGATTACACAAGGGAGTTACCAATAGGGCACATATACAACATAATATATAGAAAGTAATCTACAGTAATATACAAGAATGCATACATAGAAGGAGATAGAGGAGAAAATTTGTAGTGGAACCACCAATAGGTAGTCGTTTATTATATCAGATCAAGCACCACCTTCCTTCATTGTTATGTCCATGATCACACTTATTTATACATTGATTCAGTTGGTAAGTAGTTACAATTGTTCTTAACTACCTTGGTTGGTCGACTTGACTACATAGTTTACTTGTCTTTGTATTCAACTGTCAATTTACAATGGTTGACTAATGGCCTAGATGACTAGTTGAATAATCCCTCCAACATCTACCCCACTCTCAAATCCTTCTTCATCCCAAAGAAGAGGGAGATTGGAAAATTACAAAAAAAATTGATGTGCCAAAATTTACAAAAAAACAATGTGTTCAATATTGTGTTGAATGAATGATTGGTAGTGGTGTTGGTGCTGCTAGAATTGACTCTGCTTGTGCTTCTGGTGATGATTCTAGTGGTGACTATTATAACCCTAAATTACTTTACACATGCATACTTGGCCTTTGGCCCTCTTACTTGCATTTTTTTCCAACCCACTATTGAGTTGCTCTTCTAAAAACTTATTTTTTGAAGATGTACGTGCCCTGCACCAATACTTCTCGTGTACATACACTTCCTGCACCACTACAACCTACGTACGTATGCATGTTGCACCATTATAGCTCGCGTATACTTGCAAAAGTTGCAAAAAATAAAAAGTTGCAAGGAATTCGTTGAGATTATGGGCTATTGGGTAGTTTCCCAACTAATCCACCGCCTATAGCCTGTCACCCAATCGAATAACAATCATTTTGTCATATAAAAGGATGTGTTGGGGTCTTATTACACATCTAGACATAAGAAAAATGAAACTCTGTCTGTTTCACATCCCCTCCTTTCCCAAGTTAATTGCATCCCATTTGTGAGAATTGCCTCAACATTCCCCAATTAGCCCTTCTTCCTCCATCAGAACCCATTCACTTCCCAAGAAGAGATCAGAAGGTTGAGAGGAGAAGCCATACAAAGGTGCACTTAGAGCTTGGTGAAGAGGATCCTGGACCAAGTTCATGGAGTAGTAGATGACTTTGGTTGTAAAGGTATAATCATTGAGTTATTAATAAAATAATTACTTTTCATGTCCCAAATCATGGTGTATTGAATGCTTTTAATGGTTTATGTTTTGACATTCTAACATCTAACCCTAATTTGTATATGAATAGCATGCTCGTATATTTTTGTTTGTCTATTTTTGAATGAAGGTCAGCCTTGGGAGGAGGCTCGCAATCAGCGAAGCTTTCAAGTGTGAGGGGATCATCATCGGACGCGAAGTAGAGGTATAGTTACCTGATCCCTCTCATCTCTACTTTTCCTGTATGAATTTCAGTATGTTTGGGGTAGTTAGAAAGGTAGTTGACTTTTAGATGGTTAACTGATCTGCCTACATTCTAAACCCTGGTGTAGTCATAGGGGAGTTTTTCTCGCTAGCAGAACTGCCGACCATACTGGGAAACCTCTAGGGTTTTAGGGGATTTTGGGTGTCTGATTGTTTTTTTTTTCCTTTCAAGTTTCTATTGAGTCTTGTGAGTATTGAGGGATTTTGGTCACCTTTTGGTGCCATACCAATTCTCCATGCCCTATAAGTCTATCTTTTATATTTATTTTTTGAGGAAATACAGAGGTGTATGCACCCTACTTTGGGTCAGCCTACGTACATACGCAGGCTGTTGAAACAATAATAGCGTACTTGGTTCAAGAAATTGTTTTTGAAAAAGAGGCAGCTATCCTATTTATTGATTGAGGTTTACACTTCTCAGGGTTTCTTGACAGAGTTCAGAGTCTCTGTTTTTACAGTCATAGCTTGGGTTAGATTTCAGTTTGCTTGTCTTTTTAAAGTTTCTTGTGTTTACTTTTGAAAGGGTTTAAGTGAGTCTTCGAATTTTTGATCGGTCTGTTTGGTGTATTTAGTGATTCCCTATGATCTGCAGTGGGCCAAAGGTTCGTTTCAGTCTTGTCTTGTAGTTCTTTCCCCCCCTTCCATTTTCTTTAAAAAAAGAGAAAAAAATATTTATTTCAAGTTTGTCATGTTTGAAGCATTTAAAAAAAAAAGATTTTTCATTCTTAGTTTGGTAAAGGAGTTGGACTTAGTTATTTTACTTGATAGGAAAAAGAGTTCATTTTTAATTTCTTTACTGATTTCTTGAAACTTCAATAGCTTGTAGTCAAGCAAAATTTATTTTTAGGTTTTTTTTTTTTAAAGATGTTGAAAAAGTTAGTTACAGAAAAAGTTGGTTACAAAGAGTTAGTTGTAAATCTTTACTGTTGACTAGAAGTAATTTTCCTTTCAGAGTTTCGTATTTTTTTCCTCTTTTCGTCTCTCGTAAACATCACTAGTTTCACCACCATATCCTTTGAGTTAAACAAGCCATTAAAACTAACGCTAATTCTAAAATTAAGTATACTTTTATGTTTGTAGGGTCAACCAACTAGTTTAGGGTGAGGGCCTTGAATGAGGTTGTAGAGGAAACTCTTCAAGGCTTTTAAACAAACATCGAAGTCAAAGCTAGGGAGCGTTAAACTCAAGTGTCGTGAAAGTTATCTGGGACCCCCCTCTAACACTGGGGATAAACACGAGGTCACGTGAGGAAAGGCAGTGGAGATAACCCCTCCAAAGACAAACTAAACGTAGTGGGGAACGCATATTAAGGATCTGTCGTGGGAATACTATCACTCTCATTTGCCTATGGAGCTTCATGGACCTTGAATCCATTCGATATCCTCTATTGTCTTTCGAAACACTTTCTTTTGATACCCTCGGTAGGTTTCAAACTTGTTATCCTGCTCATAGTGGTCCACCTGACCGTCGAATGTACCCACCCGATGACTATTTGCGAGCTAACAACTTAGTTGCTTATATTATAGAGACTTACACAAGTGACTGCGGGGATATACCACGATACCTAGGGCAGACGTTGGGTCACACTTTGCAGAGTATACCCTGAGGGTGCTCCCGTGTTTGAGTTGCACTTGCACTGGTAAGTTTCTCTAGTGTTGGCTGGCGTAACTGTTCTTCCAACTAGATAGTGGTTTGCTTGGTTTATCTTATAGGAATTTTTCGAGTGTGTTCTTGGTCTTAAACGCTAGTTAAATCCTTACTATGTTGTTGATATTTTCACAAAGTGGAATATCAAGAGCTCTGTCGGTCGCAAAGTATTGGCACCAAGCTGAAGTAGAAAAAAGGATGATCATGGGAAAGAAAGCGTGCAAAGGGCGGAATGATAGTTGGCAAGAAACATAACACGTGCGCATGCAAGAAATTGCGCACAAGGAAAGCGACAGCTGGAGGAAGAACAACACGCGCGTGTGGGAGGGAGACCTAACGTCAGTAGGGTTAGGGTTTTGGTAATTCTTTGTAAATGGCTGAAGATCTCGAAATGTATAAATATAGATACGTAGGTATCATGTAGAAGGTGGACTATTGCAGAGGTCGAAGCATTATAGAGGTTTGACTTTTTCATGTTGAAAGTTTGTGTATTAGCTCGGGATGTTAGTATACAATGTTGACTGTACGAACTATCTTTGTAATTTGTTGATATTAGGGGGAGGAAAAGGGTAGATTCTGGGGATTATATCACAGGCTGAGGAGAATGGTGCGATCTAGTTTTCCCCATATAAATATCACCCATAAGAGGGGAATTGTAATCACACGTCGTCGGACTTGTAGAACTACAATAATAAAAGAGCCTAGAGACAAATTGTTTTGGACGTAGCCCAGGAGGGGGTGAACCATGGTAAATGACTATGTGATATGATGAATGTATGCATCTCTTTACTTTATTTCTTCCATTTATTGTTATGCTTAATCAATGAATGAATACTTGTCACGAAACACAAATACGTTGCTTAGGAAGTAACTTTGTAATGGAAGTGTGTACCCGTGAGGAATAGGTGTATTACTGTTATAATTCATAGTGTATGGATATGGTTAACAAACCCCTATCTCATACTCAATCCTAGTCTGTAAACACCTGAGTCTTACAACCACCCATTTAAAGCTATCTCGGGTGAGACTCCATAGTGAATTCGTTGTAGTGTGTTGCCTTTTGGTTTACCAAAAGGGCCGATAGTTTTAGGTTTTGTTGGTAACCTGGAAGCTATGAACCTTGGTTCAACAACACAGATAGTAGGAGAGGACAGTTCAATAAAACCAACAAATGGTTTCGTTTCCATGTTAAGAGGAACAAGAGAGGACTGAGTAGATGATAAAGAATGCACGAGAAAAGAATGAGTGAAACCAGAAGACCACTAAGCCATTAGAAGGGAAAGTTGAGACCGTGGAACCCCACGAAAGCATAAATCGAAGGCTGGTTGAGAACCCAAGATCTAGAGTTTGCCAAGAAAGAAAATATAAACCTTAGCATCACACCTCGCCAATATCTAGATAGATATGTGCTTACGTATTTACACGAAGTCTTTTTCTGTGATTTTCCCCACCTACTGCAGGAGTGGATACTAAGGTTGAAAGATAATGACGCGACAAACCAGATCCGATAGCTAGATTGGACTCCAATACAGGTTGAGAAGTTACAGCAGGTTAACAACAAATTCACTCGTGCAATTGATTTTTGGCTTGACAGTATTGTGGCAGGCTTCATCACAGAGTTTGTAGTCGACACAGTGAAGTCATACAACGCAACAGAGTGAGAATTTCTATGTGGACCCCAAGGAAGGTACATTCAATCACTGTATACTTCTATTAAAATATTTCTATATAAAAAAGGTGTAATGACAATGGAATCAGACAGCTAGACTTCCCCGCATGCATGGGGGACGGGGGAAGCATTGACAGAGAGAGGATCAATGGAAGAAGGTGAGGATAAAGGAAAGAAGGAGGAGGAAATATTGGACCTGATCTTGATGGATGACAACCAACTTAATTGGATATTGGCGTCATCAGGAATGATGCGTAGCGGAGTACCCTACCAATATAAGGTGAATACCAAGAAGAGATTCGTAGCCACGAGGGAGGGCTTGGAAAGCGATGAGGAAGAGGTAGAGGATCTCCGGGCTATGGAGCAGATTGAGGAAATTCTGCGCGCAACCTATGAGAGGAAAACAAGAGGCCCAAGAACAGGAGGAGAAGGTAGCCATCCTTTCCATATTAATGTCAGTGTGGAACACATAAACCCATGTGTGACCAATACACCAAAGAGAACACCACCATTTAGATAACCGAAGTTCAGAAGAAGTCCGAAAACAAGAAGTACATCTACCATAGGAGAAACAACTAGAGGAGCCATTTCAGGTAGTACTAGTCAAGTATCTACACTGCGCAATGGAGGTAGAAGTTTAGTATTTAGAATGACAGGACATGATCCCACTATCATATTACCAGAATTTCGAGGAGAAGCATCAGAATATCCTCAGAAGAATTTGTTCATTTGTGCAAAGATCTAGGAGGAAAAATAGATCACTGATGAAGATACCAAACTCGTGTAGTTAGGGATCACTCTAAGAGACCACACACTAGACTAGTACATGAGCCTAGACACAAACAGTTCCCCTGGGATGATGAGGACATTGGCAGACATTAAGAAGATACTGATTAATGAGTTCTAGAAGTTGATCTCAAAGGATCAGTACATGAACGAGATGATCGAGGGGTGGAATCATGAAGGTGGGTTACACTTTCGTGACAATCGGGTCTCCGACATTCCAAAAATCATTTTTTCGGTTGAACTTATTTATTTTTTCGGTCGAAAGTACTACTTTTCGGCCAAAAAATCTTTCGGCTGAACCTTTGAATGTCAAATCGAATGACACCCTAATGGCAGCCTTGATTTTTGTGTACATTTTTAGCCGGTCGAATATTTTTTCATCCGGTAATGCCTTTTTGGCTGAAAGATATTCCAGCCGAAATAATTTTTTGGCCGAACTATCTTTCATCCGAAAGTACTTTTCGGTCGAACAAATGTTAATATATTTCCCGCACATCGCGCCTGTCATAGTTGTTGCGAGTTTAGAGAGCGTTTGTTGTTGTTGTGCTAAGAGTTTGTTTTGTTGAGGGCCTGTTGTGCAGAGAGGGGCGTTTGTTGCTGTTGTGCCGAGAGGTTGTTGTGCTATGGGCGTTTTCTGTGGGTGGACAGGTGGTGGATGTTGGAGCAGCGATGGTGTTGTGGACGTTGGAGCAATGGGCGTCAATAAGGTATGTTTAGATTATATTTAATTACTATAATAGAATTAAAATTTATAATAGAATTAAAATTTAGATTTTTAAGTTAGGAATTAAATTTGTTTGTTTAGATTGTTGACAGGGCCATATTCGGCTTTGTCCATGTACAGGTACAAGCCTGAATTCGGGCCTGTACGTGTACATGGACATGGCCAAATTATCATCAACTTAATATGGATACTAGTTGTTTCCATAATCATTACATCATATCTAAGACAACAATATGTAGTATATACCTCATGATTACACTCATTACTTCTTATTATGGTTCTACTTATATTGAGATCTATAAGCATAGAGTCATAGTTAATAGTGAACCTAACTTACATAGACACTACATTCTTGATCTATTACATATCACACCTTATATAAGACATTACCTTGTAATATGGCCCTGTAAATGTACAGGTACATGGCCGAATTTTGCCCTGTACCTGTACATGGACAGGGCAGAATATGGACCTACCAATTTACAATATACCTTGACAAAATTAGGAAAGAAAGTAGTCATACATTTGGATTTATAGATTTATAAAGTAGTACAACATTGACAAAATTATGTCCATACATTTGGATTTAGAAAGTAATGATTATGCAATACCATTTTCATGTTTTCCTTAATTGTGTATTTTTAAATATTAAGTTGTTATTATTGGACTACATCTATTTTTTATGATACATTTTCAAAATCACTCTTACTTGTCTTGTGTACTAATATTTAGTCATTTGTTTTCAAGTATAAAATGTTTTGATGTGATTTGTCTTTTTAAGTAGTTTTAGGAAGTTCTTGGATGAGAATCAAATCATCTCCTAGTTTAGTGTGTGTTTATATATTTAACTTTAAAGAAAGGCATCATTACAATTGCATTGATATATAGAAAAATAAATATAGTTTTGTTGGGACAACATTGTTCTCTTATTTATTGATACAAGCAACTTCTACAATAATGTTTTTATTTTTTAAATTAACATCTAAAATTGGATTTGCATGCATAGAGTTATACAATGGTTGTTACACTCGTGGAACCATTTTGTATATGACCATTGTTTTATGTTAATGTATATATTGATGAAATCCATGGTGATTAAATTTGAGTTTATTTAAGATGTATTTTTGGATGTATTGTAAGAAATTCATGATGAAAATGAAACTCAACTAATGAGATTATGAATAAACTATATTATCTTTTCTTTGAAGGAAAAAATGTAAAGGTTGATGTAATCAAATGCTTTCCTCTCATCACATGTCAATTGTAATAGAAATATATAAAAGAAGACAATCTCATTACTAGGAAGAATTATTGGGTACATGCACAACATATTGCAATATGGTGTAAAATGTTGAAACTTAGAAAATTGAATTAAAGCTTCTAAAATATATTACCTTAATTCATGAGAAAATTATATAAATAAATAAAAATCACTAATAATGGAATGCTAGTTTTCCTCTTAAAATATAATGCATATGTTCTCATTAAGATGTCATTTTAATATGTAAATGATAGAATTTATTGAAACACATTACTTTTCACATTGGTTTCTTCTTCAAGGATCTCAGGGAGAAGGAATGAAACCACCTAAGTTGTTTACTATAAATTTTGGTGGTTTCAAGTCCTAATATTTTCATAAATTTTATTGGCATAACATTTTTTAATGCCCTAGAATCCAACATACTATTATGCCAAAATAATTCATAACTTTTTTTTTTTTAAAGTAACCACTTTTTCTTCATAACTTGAGTTGGTTGGGTTCCTTTAGGAGTTCCATGTGGTCACATACTTGGATTTATTTGATTTTGATTACTGGGATTTGGATTGGTTAGACTTTAAATTAGGTTACTTTGAGTTGGATTACTTTTGGCTTATTTTTGAGTTTGTTTACCCCTACATTCGTAAGTAACCCAATCCTTCTCACAAATTCTCCTCTTGACTTCCTCTTGGGATGGATCAAGTGATAATTCCCTATCAATGATGGCAGGATCAATGATTTTTTCATTTGTTTGATCATTAGAAACATTGTCGATCATACTTGTCCATTCAACCACATAATTATTTAGATCATTTGGTTGATCAATATTAGCTAAACTTTGCTTGTTGGAAAGCCTGTTTGGAAACTAAACAAGTGTATTGGTCATGTGGTACACCACAAGGATTAAACCATGACAATGTTTCTTGGTCAACCACATTATTTGTCTCTAGTGGTTTTGGAACTCTTTGATTCTAATTATATAATGAGGTTGTCTAGACTTATCTCAACCATTATTTCCCCTTGTTCAAGTCTATTTATCCTCCATCCTCTTCATAGCATAAAATAAAATTTCATCATTTAAACTATGATAACATATTTTTGTGTAGATACAATGATTTGAGGATCCTTTTTCCTTTAAGTGAAATCCCAAATATTCATTAAAAAATTTTAATAGATACAAATGTGTTGTTTCAAGATATTAATGTTTTTATTGAGATTTTGGAAAATTTGAATGAATATTTTGTTGAACTCTTACTATCCTTATCTTCACCCCATTTTTTCATAAAAACATATTTCAATTGAACATATGTGCTAATTATAAAAATATTTGTAAATGTTTCGACGACATCATTCTCTAGGGAAAGTACAAACAATCTCATCCTTACATCATCAATATTATTATCCCTTGGAGTTATTAATATCATGTTATTTGATCCTACATATTTGTTGGTGAAAATATATCTTAGGCTCTTGGTGATGTTTTTAAAAACCACCATGGCTTTGAAATGAGGAAAAACTTTTCCAGCTACCTCTACCATTGACTTCTTCGACATGGATTCCAAGTCTTTTTGGACAAGAATGAATTGCAACAAGGTGACAACTTCAATTCTCAAATAAAAACTGCTATTGAATTAGCCTTCGTCCGTGTTGCAATTTTATTTCCATGATATGCAGAGTCACATTGGTGTCTAGAAGAGATCCATCATTCCATAAGACTAAATTGTCATAAGACTATGCCATTTGTTGGTAAACCTATCATGGAGACTACAACGCATAGACAAATGCACACTTCTTATTTGAACAAGTAGTTACTAGGTTTGGGTGCCCAAGATTTTTTATGAGTGACCAAGGCATGCACTTCATAAATAGCACCATCCATGCAATGCTCAAAAAGTTTGAAGTTCACCACCAGAAAAGTACACCATATCATCCACATGCGAATGCACAGTAGAAGCCTTTAACAAAATTCTAGAGAACGCACTGAAAAAGATATGTAATTTCAACAGAGATGACTGGGACCTCAAGGTACCAGTAGTATTATGGGCATATAGGATGACCTGAAAAAAGTTGACAGGACACACACCATTCAAACTAGTCTACGACCAAGAAGCAATAATTTCCTTAGAATTTTTAGTACACAGCTTACGCGTAGCAACCATCACACAAATGACAGAACGAGGTGCAATATAGGAAAGACTGAATCAACTATTAGCAATGGAGGAATACCAAATCCTGGTAGGATTCCATCAACAAGTGCAGAGGCCAGATACAAAGCATGGCACGATCAACACATCAAGAAGAATACTTTCAAGGAATGATATCTAGTATTGCTCTATGACAACAAATCGTTCCAGCACCCAGGAAAGATGAGAATGCATTGGTTAGGACCATACGAGGTAAAATCTATAAAATACGGTGGATTTGTATAGTTAAAATATTTAGTAGGCACAAAACTCAGAGGAATGATCAACGAGAGTCGACTGAAGATGTACAAGGACAGTCGACCACCCACCGCGCAGTAAACAAAAAAGCGTGAAGCATGTCAGAGATAGAAAATCCACATGACGCTCAAAAAACGAATGCAAAAAAGGCAAGAGAAGCGGTTACATGCCAAATAAAAACGAGCGGGAAATGGAAATTTGACAAAAGAAGTATGACAGGACAACACTAAGCGAAATTAAGGCACAACAAGGACTGATAGAACATCACATTAAACTTGCCAACTGGAAGCGACAAGGTACACGTAATGGAAAGCATGAAATTGTCGCAACTGCATTGAACCCATATTTATGGTGCATTAATCGAATCATGGAGGAAGCGTCCTTGATAAGCTCCATGACAAGCCCATACAACACGCGAGCATGAAAGCAACTAGTCTATTCATGAAAGGAGAACAAAGAGAGAGCAACAACAACCAGAACAAACAAAGCGAGACCACAGAGCTCACTGAAGTCCTTCAAACTTAGAAAACATTTGACACTCACCACTATGGAACCAATGAAGCCTGCAGAACCAGGATAGATAGCTAGACCAACCAGGGTTCAAACTAGGTCACGAGGACCGCTGGAAGAAAACGAGCAGCAACAGCCGAATATCATCAATATCGATGAGATCCCATCCCTAGAGATAACACTAGTGAACTCTACAACAATTATACTGGAAGAGATTAAAAAACCACAATCAGAGGCCATGAAAGGGGATACGCTAGTAGTGACGTAGGAGCCTCAGAACGAGGAAGTGGGAACCCAACGAGAAGTGCAACCAAAAAAAACTAAAGCAACCATGGAAGTTAATATAATGACATAGAATCGTGGATCAGAAGGGAAACCATATGAGTCACATGTACCCATCCTAGGTCAACCAACAGAGGATACCATGGGAGCTACCTCGGTTTGGCCAGAGTGGCTTATAGGGGAACAATCGGGAATTGCTGGAACTTTGAACCAACCACCACAGTAGGAAGACATAGTTCATATACCGAGCTCACCTCACAAGAAACCAACAACAGACATTGTGCTACCACGCATACCATATGGAGTAAAGATAGATCCAAAACTACTAGGTCATGTCGGGAAGCTCAAGTATTTAGACCATGACGTATCAGACGAAACCAAGTACCTGAAACTTGCACCGATTGTTTTTATGTAGAACATAGTGGTAAACAAAATTGGGGAAATGATCAGCCAACCACATCAGTGGGCAGTTGGACTGGACATAACAAGAATTTTAGGGTTGCTGAAACTTCCACATTTTGGGAGAGGCCAGTACGCGACACCATGCATCAAGCAGTTGTTAGAAGTCACACATGGAGGGGATATATGTCTGGACAAACCCATCCCCATAACTGTTGATCTTATCGCGCAGATAATAGGACTACCCAGCCGAGGTATGGATCCCGCACTGATTCTGGACGATAAATCCAAGGATAAAGTATTAGCAGAGGAAATGAAGAAGAAATATGGCACTGCCAGGGGGACAAGAGGCATTATAATCAAACAAATCAACAATGTAGCAACACAATTGGGTGCAAAGATATTAGCCTGTAAATTGTTAAGAAAATGCTGCAAAGACGAAGTACCAGTAGGAGTCATCACAGTTGCAGCTCAATGCGCAGAAGGCACCTTTGTGAGTTGGGCACCTTATCTATAAAAATTGTTCCAAGTGGACTGCAAGGATGCGAAGGACCTTAGTACAAAATTCCATTACTCATGGTTGCTCACCCTCATAGCCTTCGTGGGATGGTGGGAACTAGAGTATGTAATTTTTTGTACTAGACCACAGCCAGCGGGAGAGAGATATCTATCACTGAGATTTGTGCCACAGGCCAGGCATAAAAGGTAAAATCGAATCATATTTGAAGCATATCTATGGGACATAGAGGAAGTTATCAAATGATCATGGAGAATAACACCAGAGGTTGTCGTGCGATATGGGGACATCACTAACTTCTGGGCTACACGTCAAGCCATGTGGATACAACCAAGGAAGGATCCAGATAAACAATGGCTACCGATGTGCTACTGCATCTCATAAGGTGATATAGACATGGTCATCAATGAATGGCCTTATACATGGAGGATCCCATCCATTCCCTTGGAAGTACCAGAAGGACCCGGAGAAGGAGATGCAATGTAGGCGAAAACAAAACTCCCGCAAATTCTAGTGCCCAAGAAACCAAGGGAGAGCCAAAACAAGATGACTTAGGAAAACGAAGGGTCAAAGAAGATAGGAAACCAGAAGGGGCAAAAAGAGACCAATGAATAGTCAAAAAAAGCTAAGGGAGCACATGATACCACCCCAAATCCCATCACACAAGAACCAGGGGGAACTAAGAGATCGATTGTACATGCAGCAGGTGTGCGAAATAAATCAAAGGTGCAACGAGAATCACCAGACTATACGATCACAAAGGACGATGGAGAAATGATCGCCCGAACGTTCTAGGACTGTCTAGCAAAAGAATTCGATCACGTAGCACATCACAAGAATAAACTACAAAACGAGCTGGAAGAAATGGGACAGCTCCTCGGGACACTCAGGGAGGCACAGAGAGAAAGTAGCATAAGAGGCATAAAGCCATCGACAACACAAACCAACAAAAGAATGGAGGTAGAAGAATGAGTGTTACACATCAAAATTACTCAGCTGGATAAGTGTCGCATTATCCCTCTCAATTGTCGTAAGTGTCGCATTGACTTTCGCAAGTGTCGCAAGTTGGTCACTAGTGTCGCAAAGGATGTTCAGACATACTGTCATGATAACGACACTAAGGAGACACTTATAACATCTCACATGATTGATTTGAAGGAGGAGAACTGATATACTGAAGTCAAACAACCTTTTGCCATCTGAAAGCACCCAAAAAATTGAGTTTTGGAGAGGAGCGCTCCCCCCTACACTATATCGGAGCGCTGGCGCTCCCCCATACACTGTCAGGGAGCATTATAACTCTCCCCTGGCCCTTTTGAGGGAGCGCTATAGATTTTGAGGGCGTTGGCGCACCATAAATCTTACCAGGGAGCGCTACAGCGCTCTGATGGCCCTTTTGAAGGAGCGCTACCTATCCTGGGCGGTTGTTAAGCTATTTAGATGAATGGGGGAAGCTTATTTTCATTCTTGGAAGGTAGTTGGATTCGAATCCCTAGTCCAGCCATGATCATAGGGCAGATCCTCAACTGAAGGAGGAAAATCCTCACCTTCCCCAAGGATATCTCAAGATTGTTGAGCCTCTCCAAGGCTATATAAACAAGCTTTCTAAAGGTGAATGGGGATGGCAAAGAGAGAATCATACCAAACTTATGATCTCATGAGTGGTATGAGAAGGATGGAAAATGCAGAATTACACCAAACTTATGATCTCATAAGTGGTGGGGAAGAATTGAATATCTGAAACTTATGATCTTGGAGGAAACTTACAGTCAGTGATCAGTGAAGCTGCTGTTATCCAGGTTGTGGATCTTTCAGGAAAGGGTTAGACGAAGAGGACTCGACGAAGCTGTCGCATTCACATCTACGATTATAAGTACTGCTGTCGTTATTCTCATTAATATGACATGCTTGGCCTGTTTCTTTCTAGTTTGTGTCTGATGTTACATGAACTTATAATTTAGTGGTAGATCTGTTTTCAAGCTAATGTCAATAGAGTAGGAAGTGGTCGTATCTTGTTTTGTCCACAGCTCTCAGCGAGGAGCAGAAGATTGGAGGGCAACTCAGAGCGTGCAGGGACAAACGTCAATTAAAAGGTAATTCTATTATCCTCCCTTCTCATGCATTAGTTTAGATAGATTTGAAAGGAAGTCAGTGTCCATGATAAGCATTTTTCTATCTAGGGTTAAGGTCAAGCTCTAGAGGTCGATCTACTTGTCCGCAGGCAGATTTTCCTACAACAGAAACTGGCGACTCCACTGGGGAGATAGCCTTGAATCGAAACCTTTTGTTTTGATTTGTCTCCTCATTGACCTTGTTCTGTCCCTTGATTGTTTCAGACCTGGTTTACCCCTCTTTGGTTAGTTTCATGAGCTGATTGTCTCCTTGTCCCATCATACTCAGCATCCTTGTCAAGTTGGAACTTCAATTTTCAAAATTTCTTGACATTTCTGGAACTTTTAGACCCTGGCGCCCCTGTCCTAGTGTTAACAGAGCACCAACGCTCCTAAAGGCTTTTCACAGAGCGTTATAACGCTCCTTTCCCTTGGCAACAGAGCGCCAGCCTCCTTTGGCCCAGAAAACTTCAAAATTTGCATTTTTTTGGATTTTTGCCTCTGTGTTCCTCTGCTGAGTGATCTTGAGAGTCAATTTTTCTTCCTTTTTAGCCTTGATATCTGTCTTTTTGAAGGATAAACACCTTGTTGATTGGATCTTGCAGCCTCCTTCACTATTTTTCATTAGGTTTTCCCTGTTGAGTGAAATTTGAGATTTATGCATTGTTCTTCTCTCCTCATCAGTTGAGTAAAAAACCTTGGTGAAGGTCATCAAAGGCCTATAGACCTCTTCATATTGCTTTGAGTCAAGGTCATTGTTCTTCAATTTTTTCTTGTTGGGTGTAAAATTTTTGTTTTCTCTTTGATTGTTTCCTTTCTTTCTCTTTTTCGTGTTGATTGCTACGAAGGGTGTATTGTTTGTGTAACTTTCGCTTATGCTAATTTGGTTTTCATTCATACCAATAAGATAATTAGCAAAGATAAGCATCATGTTTTATTGATCATCATCCATTCGCAAACAATAAAGATATCTTAGAGATTGATTGAGCATATTAGAAGGCATTTGAAAAGTTTTTGCATTACATCAGGATTTGATTGAGAAAATAATTGTTTGAGGACACTCCATATTTCGTGCTTGCTAGTGAAAGAACTCTCTCTCTCCCTTAGCTAGATGTTCATCGAAAGGAAATTATTGCTTATCGTGCTTGATGCACTCTTTGGGTCAGAGTCTTAATTCCACTTGTTTTCACTTCCATGCACCCCTTTTGCGTAAAGAACAGCCACTAAAATCAACGTTAATTAAAAATCATCTAGAACTTTTTCTTTGATAGAATCCTCCACCAACAGTAGAATAGGTGTAGTACTTTGGATCAGGGCTGTGAGCATAACTCTCCAAAGTTTCTAAAAAAAACATTAGCATCCTGAGTTAGGGAGAGTAAATCCAGTTATCGTATAAGTCTGCCCGGGATCCCCCTCTCACACAGGGGTTACGCACGAGGTTGCATTCAGGTAAGCTACGGGGACTAACCCTCCGTGGTTTAACTGTTTGTGGTGGTCTGATCGTATTATGGGGGTAACT
>JZKD02S1715440.1:339419-357875 GCA_000966675.3 Picea glauca | reverse complement strand
ATGGGGGATACATCAAGGCCCTCCCTCGACGAGTCTATTCCTGTCGACTCCAACACATTATCTGGGAATCAGACTTAGAAACCAGTTAGTACTTTGGGACCTACATGCCTCAATGACAGGCCTCCTCACATTTGATAGTGGGTTTACATCATTGACCCCTGATCGAATGATTCCACGGATGTTCGACTTCAGCTCATCTGTTCACATTTGCTTGAATGTACTAGGGTACCTTGGGAATCATTGACATTAATGGTGATCTCCCTCGCACTTGTTAACGATTCACACCAATGATCGGTAATCAAGTGGTTTCTGCCATGTTCAACATCAAGACATCTATTCGCATGGTTAGATTCGTGCCATATTGGGATTGGTAAGAAGACCCTGGGTTGAGTAATCACTTTGATATGTGCTTTGCCCAGGTTGCGAAGGAGTTTTCTCTTGAACAATGACACATATACTGTTACATAGATCCACTTTGTATTGGTCGTGGCTATGTCTTGTCATCTCGTAGATCCACTGTGTATTCTTCGTGGCTACGATAAGTTCATGTCATCAAAGTATAGATCCACAGTGTATTTTCGGTGGCTATACCTTTTTATCAATACAATTATGGATCCGCAGTGTATTTTATGGCGGCCATATCTTGCAAGTCTTGATCACCCAAGCATAGGTATGCCTGCCTTGGGTTTTGAAATATGTCATGATACTTTTTGGATGTTATTTGTGCAGCTTTTATCAGGTTCTCCGAGTCTATACCCTTGCTTGAGAGTCTACAAAGTATTTCAGTCATCAGTTGGCATATTCTAACTTCATACTTTGGGGGGCATTCTGTTACACCTCAAAATTACTCAGTTGGATAAGTGTCGCATTATCCCTCTCAATTGTCGTAAGTGTCGCATCGACTTTCGCAAGTGTCGCAAGTCAGTCACTAGTGTCGCAAAGGATGTTCAGACATACTATCATGATAACGACACTAAGGAGACACTTCTAACATCTCACATGATTGATTTGAAGGAGGAGAACTGATCTACTGAAGTCAAACAACCTTTTGCCATCTGAAAGCACCCAAAAAATTGAGTTTTGGAGAGGAGCGCCCCCCCCTACACTATCTCGGAGCACTGGCGCTCCCCCATACACTGTCAGGGAGTGTTATAACGCTCCCCTGGCCCTTTTGAGGGAGCGCTATAGATTTTGAGGGCGCTGGCGCCCCCTAAAGCTTACCAGGGAGCGCTACAGCGCTCTGATGGCCCTTTTGAAGGAGCGCTACCTATCCTGGGCGGTTGTTAAGCTGTTGAGATGAATGGGGGAAGCTTCTTTTCATTCTTGGAAGGCAATTGGATTCAAATCCCTAGTCCAGCCATGATCCTAGGGCAGATCCTCAACTGAAGGAGGAAAATCCTCACCTTCCCCAAGGATATCTCAAGATTGTTGAGCCTCTCCAAGGCTATATAAACAAGCTTTCTAATGGTGAATGGGGATGGCAAAGAGAGAATCATACCAAACTTATGATCTCATGAGTGGTATGAGAAGGATGGAAAATGAAGAATTACACCAAACTTATGATCTCATAAGTGGTGGGGAATAATTGAATATGTGAAACTTATGATCTTGGAGGAAACTTATAGTCAGTGATCAGTGAAGCTGTTGTTATCCAGGTTGTGGATCTTTCAGGCAAGGGTTATATGAAGAGGACTCGACGAAGCTGTCGCATTCGCATCTACGATTGTAAGTACTGCTGTTGTTATTCTCATTAATATGACACGCTTGGCCTGTTTATTTCTAGTTTTTGTCTGATGTTACATGAACTTATCATTTAGTGGTAGATCTGTTTTCAAGCTAATGTCAATAGAGTAGGAAGTGGTCATATCTTGTTTTTTCCATAGCTCTCAGCGAGGAGCAGAAGATTGGAGCGCAACTCGGAGCGTGCAGGGACAAACGTCGATTAAAAGGTACTTCTGTTATCCTCCCTTCTCATGCATTAGTTTAGATAGATTTGAAAGGAAGTCAGTGTCCATGATAAGAATTTTTCTGTCTATGGTTAAGGTCAAGCTCTAGAGGTCGATCTACTTGTCCGCAGGTAGATTTTCCTACAACAATGAGACCCAGTCCTCCCAATGCCATACACACATGGAACGGTATACATAAAATGGAGCATGCTACGAATGGATGAAATCATGGGACAAACACCATTGAAGGACTTGGATCACATCTAATTGGTCTTGATGCGGATGCCATCAAGGGAACTATACAAATTGTAGGTTAGTGTCAATCACGAGCTATAATATCAGGCACATAAAAACTCCGTCGAGCTACAGAAAGAAACAAAGAAGTGGGAAGCACTGGAAAAAGATTGCGAGCAGGCCAAATCCGAAACTTAGAAGGAGACAGAACACAGGAACGAAGAGTGGGAGAAATTTTTGGGAAACTTCCAAGAACTGCACAAGGAAACAAAATCCCAACCACAAAAAAGATCAACCAAATTGCGCAAGAAATTGATCGATATCAGAAGGAGATCGAGGGTCTCCAAGAACAACTCACACCAACAACTCCACCTGCAATAAAGGAGAAAAGGAGGAAGGCAACAACAAAAAAACTACATGAGATGGAGAAACATGTTAGCAAGGCAGCTGACTTGTTCGATCAAGCAATGCAACTTTGGACAAGACTGGAGGAGGATCCACTGGTTCAATGATGGGACAAGGAAGAGGAAAGGGTCAATGCAGTGATCCAAGAACTCAAACAGAGGGAAAAGACCATACCAATCCCATAATGGTTCAAGGGTACGCAAGAGTTGAAGAAGATGCAGACAGAATTGATCACTGCGCAAACACAGAAACACAAGCGTCAGGCTCAAATAGAACAATTACAGGAACAGGTAGCATAAGTAATCACACAGGCATAAGCAGATAGAAGAGACACAGGTAGAATGTGTAGGATTATTGAGCGACGAAGTGGCAATTCAGGTAGTGGATACCATTAAGGAGAAGAACATGCAGGCACTGACAACAACAAAAAAAATGATGGAAAAGTTCCAAACGATCACCGAGGAGATCGAGGCAGCTCAAAAAGACTAGGTGACTCGGGATGAGTCACATGTTAGTGTTGGGGGCTTGTTGGCACCAGGCTGAAGTAGAAATAAGGATGATCATGGGAAAGATAACGTGTAGAGGGTAGAACTACAACTAGCAAGAAACATAACATGTGTGCATGGAAGAAAGCGTGGACAAAGAAAGCGACAACTAGAGAAAGAACAACACACGCATGTGGGAGGAAGATATGAACCTGGAAGATATGAACAAGGGTCGATAGTTTTAGGTTTTGTTGGTAACCTAGAAGATATGAACCTTGAGTCAACAACGCAGATAGTAGGAGAGGACAACTAAATAAAACCCAACATGAAGGCTTCAGTTCCTACCACCATTTTCATTAGAGCCACCACCACCATCATTACGGTGAAGACTTAACCAACAAGGGTCATTCGAAGCGACTGAGCCACAGGAAACTATGCTTGAGCCAGCTCCGAGAAGAGATTACTAGAATCCGGAGGAACCTACTGTTTCTGAACTTGGAGCAGAATATCTCGGGCCAACCACCCATCCGATCACTAACTTGTTGGCACAAGTATTTATAAAAGTTGTCCCTCCAAGGGTGACACCTTACGAGCGTTATATAGTTTTACATGAAACTATGGAAGAAAATGCTACTACTTTGTCCGGGAGTCCTCATACTCTCGTTTCGGCTACTACTATAGGGGGTATGTTGCCTCCTAACCCACCTTCACTGGTCTGGACCATTGTAGTCTCGACGCCCTATACCTTGGGTAGTGGTCTGATACCGTCATCAACAACGACCACTACTCCGTTTACATAGAGCACGAAAGGCCCTCCATTTTCATATGGGATGCCCGACTTTGATTCAAACTTCGTCCTTACCTACTCCAACTTACAGACCATTGGTCTAGGGGAAGGGAGCTCAAATTCTCTCATGCAAGGGTCTACTAGGGGAAATTTAGTTCCCTATAATGCTATCCCTTAATGTGGGGTTCATATACCTCCTTCGTATCCCTCGCTCGGTGGTGCTTTCTAGCAACCCATCGGGTCGAATGCCAACTACATCTTGTTTGGAGTAGGCAGTTTAGGACCTTTGTCTTACACTATGATAGTGGGATCCAGGTTGTTCTCTTTGTTCAGAGCATTTGGTAATAATGTTTTTTCTTCGGCTACCATCTCGGTTGGGGGCAACCCCGGTTTTGGACAACAGAATCCTGTGTGTTGACAATTAAAATTGTCAACAAAGTTTTGCCCGCAAAGTTTTTCTAAAGCCTATTATTATAAAAAGACTAAATAATACTAGTAGGTGGGACCCCCTTGAACTATTGAAGATAAGATCTGTTCATTTTGATGTTGTGATGATGTGCGACATGACTTACATGGTTGATGAGATCTTGTTGTTATTGGTTATGATTTTAGATTATGAAGTGTTGATTCCTTATGTTACTATAGCCTATGTTATTCATTAATGTCATTGCTATCTGTTCTTATCGCACTTGCAAAACAAACATGTTAGTGAAATTACATGAAGGGAAGTTTTGAGAAAGGAAAAAATACTACATGCAAACAATTGGAAATAAATGAGAAATAATTGCAAAGGGGAAGAATTTCAAGCTATCCTATATACTATATTACATGCATAAAAGACTTAACGATTATTGTTAAATCCTAGCTAGCAAAGTAAATGGTTATGCAATTGTGATTGAGTTATATGGTATGAAATGTTGGTGGCACATTTGGCAAGATAATAGTCCTAATGGTTATGCAAATTGTTATATGGAACTTGAATTATGTTATGGCATAAGTTAGAAAGGTGGTATGGTCTATTGGTTTTTAATGTAGTGATGGTCTCGATACATGGGTTGTTTGATGGTTTTAATGAAGAACTCGTTGGCATGTACTGATGAATTAATGGATTGTGGATGGAGGTGACGTGCATTTACTACACGCCACCTTTAGTCCTCCTGTTAGTTGCCACCCTAGTCGCGATATTGTTCGATCTTGCTATTGTGGTTATGCTCCAAATTTTTAGCCGGGAGGAATCGCTTAGCCAACTCTCATTTTAAGGAATTTGATTACAGGTATGTCCTTTTTTTGGCCATTCGTCACTCTTCTCTGGTTATGAAATGATTACTGGCTCAGGTGTATTGCTTTGTGTTTTCCTAAGTGTTGCAACTGTGTGAAATTGTGTTCTTGGAATGAAGAGTGGATGGTTCTTCCTGTAATAATTTTGAATTTGTAGAAGTTATTGGTATTCCTGGGTGGTATCTCTCTGTTATCCCTGTTGGTTTAGTTGGAGGGTTTTTGTGTGGTCTTGAGTGGATGGTTATCTTCATGCATTTGTCACTAAATCTAGTCTTTGGCGTTTATGGGTCTAATGGTTGAAGGCATTCTGCATCACTATGTTTTGTTCATTTGGGCATTGATTGGTTTCACCATGAAAGGGTCACGAAATGGGTTTCCCTGTTCTTACTCAGCCCTGTCTTCACCTCTGTGTTGTGGTTGTTTGATCGAAGAGCACAAGTGTTATACCCCGTGTGCGTTAAATAACATTGCCAGGCCAAAATTAGAGCCTCACTTTCTGTTATGGCCCGGGTCATGTATTTGTTACCTGTCCATGAACGAATCATGGCTCTCTCTATGTATACCATTGGCCTCAAAGGTTTCACCATTACAAGGAGTTGTCTCTGTTCCCCTTGTGGTGGCTACAGAGCAGACCCTTAACCCTCTAGTCTGGATTTTTATAGAGGAGACTGTTGTTCCTATCAAGTTGCTATGGGTTATTGTGGATTGAATGTATGGTCGACTACCTTGGATACGGGTTCTCCCAGTTGGTCGTATGGTAGTCGTGTTGGTTTGAAATTTAGTTACTGCCTCTGTGATAATAATGACAAATCTTGCATTGTTATTAGCACCACTCAAATTACACAATCATGCTACTTATGATTAATAACTCAGTATTGTTTTAATGGAGAGGGTTTTTGCCCCGATTCAGATCGATGCATGCGTATGCGTTGTTGCCACAGCTTGTTAGGTCAATTGATTTTTTGACAATGAAAAATTGGTTGGTTGCTACACAGTCACTAGTATTTTTGCACTAAGGATTGTTTATATGTTTAGATGGCATTGGCTACAAATTATTGACGTTTCTCATGCATGTTGCGTTGTGTGTATGGTGTTTTGCACAATGAAATAATGGTCATGGTAACTGTGGTTTTCTTTTGGGGCCGAATAATTATTGAACCGGATGAATGTAGAAACTATATCCACTGTATCCTTATGATTGTTCGATTTTATAAGCCCGAGTTTTCACAACATAGTTAATCACAGTTGGTTTAAATTGAAGTAATATTGTGTTAGATTGATGACTCAACACAATGAATTGATTTATTGCTGTGACTTTTTGTTTGGAGATGTTGCATCATGGTGTTTTGGTGTTTGTGCACTATGTATAGTATGCATAGCTTGGGTTTCACAGGGTTTTAAGCATGTGTATTTGTTGCAATGGATCATTTGTTAATAAGGGAATTTTGTCGAGACCTCGTCGTGTTGGATGGATGACCCAGCTGTCAAGTCATATTGAATTTTTTTTTTTTTTATAGTGGCAAGACTACCTTGTGCATATCTTGTGTCTAAATGGTGGCTATTGGTTGTATGTTTAAATATCAATTCGAGTCTTGGAAATTTGATCTAGATTATTTTGTTACTGCCTATACATGTTAAACGAATATCATTGCATTTAAAATGACAGACCCGATTGCAGTAATAATGTGACTTCATTGTTAATTTTGGAAACATGAATTTGAGTATACCTATTGATTGAAGTAATGATGGGCAGTAGTTGATTTTGATGGTTAACATAGTGGAATGGCTACTATTTGGAAATTGTTATAATATGTAAAGAAGGGAACAAAATCCTTTTTACAGATTGTTTGGAATGCATACTGCCTTGTGATGGCACTGTGTTGGATATTTGATTATGAACAATGAACTAGTTAAATGCACAAAAAATGTTATTTGGTCAAATGATTGATGGTTGATGCATCTCTTTTCACAGAATGTTTTATGGATCACTTAATTAATTTCATGAACAATAATTGTCTCTCTTCCCTTCTATGATTTCCTTTTCCGCTAATTACAAATCCCATCACCTTCCCATTTCATTTTTTCACTCCCTGTTCTGAGATTGATTACAGTCAAGAGAATTTCGGTGTTAAGGCAGTTGAAAGTGGTAGTGTCTTGCGTGTATTACAGTGATGTTTTATTGGTTTTCTTTTCAGTTGATTGTTGTTGTCATTGAGAAGTGATCATATCTTTTCCCCCCCTCATTATATCATATTTTTTCTTAATAAAAACCCTTCACATATCCTAAAACCCTTTTCACCCCTTGCTCATTGATTAACAGTAAAACAATTTGTATGGATTGGATTGCATGAGTCTGATACATTGCTGAGCCAGATCTATTTCATATTTTTTAAGAGTTTTCATGTATGGTTATATAAAAGACTATTTTCTAATCGATCATGCATGCAGGATGAGTTTTTTTAGTCGAAGTAGCCAGGGCCGAGGAAAGAGAGGTAGAGGTAATTAGAATCGAGGCCTAAGAAGGCCCAGGTTCTCCATACATTTTGACACTGATTCACAAGAGCTTGGCCAATTGTTTCATGCCAGATTATTCAATTGGATTGGGAAGGAAATAGTCCAACCTAGACCTGAAATGCCTCCTTTTCAACCCCCAAAAGCACCCGGTATCCCGGAACCTCCTCATGTCTCATTACAACCCGAGGTCCCTGAAAATGATGGATGGCAGGATATTTTCCACTCGACAGTCTCCCAACATCATGGCTGACCCAACTTGTCCTTGCCTGCTCCTCCGCCTATTAACCCCATTTCCCAATCTTCCCTTGACCACTCACCAGTGAAATCCTCCCATGCTAGCAAGAGATTGAAAATTGGGGCCCACCATGCCCTTGATAAAGGAAAAGCCATTGTTTCCCCTTCCTCACCCTCCAATGGCTCTGACAAATCCATGTCTTCTTGGATGCATTTGAGGGACAATTGTTCCCATGTGATCAATGAGATTAGGCTTAAAGGCTTTGCACAACCAAAGGCAAATTCAAGAAAATCAAGAGGTGACAACAAAAATCAAGGAAGGGTTGCATCGCAGACTGGGAAAAATGGATTTTGATTTTTTATTTTATCTATTGTTTTATGAAAGTTGACTTCAGGGATATTTGGAAAACATGTTTTATTTTGGATATATGAGTATAATTTTAAAATAATTTCAAAACTCATGAGCTAAAATTGACAAAAGTGAATATGTTGATGGGAGACACAAGGAGGTGTGTTTTTCATATCTAATGGTTATGTTATGATTGTTATGATTGTTATGAACTAAAGGGAGTGACAAGGGGTCCTACCTACTAGTTATTATTTATTTATGACCCTTATTATAATTAATACTCTTCCCCCTAACTAAAGTTAGATGAATCTTTAATTAACTTAACTAATGAGTTGGTTCAACTACTTCAACCAATTCTAATTTTTTAAAAGAAAAAGTAAAGGGAGGAACAAGAGGAGGATAGAAGGTGAAGCATAATAAGGTTTTTTCTTTGAGTTTATGTTGAGATAGTTCAGTTTTCATTCATTCATTTATTCATCACAAACCTAGTTCTCTTTTATGATAGCAAGGTCTTATTTTAGACAATAATATTCAGGGTTGAATCACATCATTCAGACACTTGTTTTTTAGAGTTGTTGGTCTATCTTTGATGGTCTGTGTAGACTTGTCTGTTTGTGAATTAGTTTTCATGACCGACAAAGGCTATTGTGCAGAGTCGAGTGGGAAACAATATGTTGCAAGACGATCCATCTTTTAGAGTTTAGTTTTTGTTTTCTGTAAGAGGTCCTTTTGTATGTTCCATCGGGGATGTCTAAGTTTGACTTTGGTCCAAAATTTCTGCATGAGATTTTGTAAAGAAAATGACTCTTTGGTGAATTTGAATGAAATAAAGGATTGCTTTATGTCTCATCTGTCTTGATTATATTCTTGGTGACTTTTCTTCTATCTTTACATTTATTTCAGCAACTGATATGTTCAAAAAATTACATAAAAAGTGAATTTCCAACAAGTTGTTTGTTGATAAAAGACCATCCCAAGCACTTGTAATTAATACTTATGAGTTAGGATGTTATTTTTGTTGGCTATAAACATAGAGTGATATTCCCGTCTATTTTTCTTTAGCCAAGAAGAATATGAAAATGCTTAGTAAGATCATTTCATATATTTTCCTCAACATTTATTTGGCGACCATACTAGGGAGATCTTAAATATCTCTCTATTTAATTTTTTATACTCGATTTTCATCGATACATCTTTCTTTTTCTGAAATTAATTTTTTGACTATTTTTCTATTAATGACTGTTCCTATTGCAAGGCAGCCTAATATCTAGCCCAGTCTTCAAGACCAGACCAACATTGCTTTGAGCCTATTTAACACCATTCTAGACATTACTAATACTCGTGCTGAACTTAATCATTCTTGGGCAGCAATTGAATGAGATATTAGTGCTCAAGAAAAATTGGAGGCTAGACGTGGATAGCCTAGAAATCAGCAGTAACCCTTTGTTTCTTCAAGTTTTGGCCTTTCTTTCATGTCCTTAGATTCTCACGCTTCTTGAAGAAGAAGAGGCTTGTCACCTGAAATCAATCCTATTGCTGAAATAGGAAGAAGAAACGTATTGTTATCTATCCAACAAAGTGCTATGAGGACATTATCCGATTCATCCATCTTGTCTTTCTTTCCCTCACCTATCACCCACGGGATGACATCTAATGGAGTCTTTGGTGGCATGGGAAGTGCTCCATCTTCCCAATCCTGATCTTCATCAGTGATTGGTATCTTATATAGCCACCATATCCCAGTCCAATCTACCACAAATATCACCAAAACCACACCGTGGCATGTCTCCTCTCCTCTTAACGTAGCTCCTACTACTCGTCCAATTCCAAACTTTAAAGAGAACCTGCCTACATTTTTGTGGCATAACACTGTCAGTACCAATCAATACCTAGTGGCAATTTCTAATGCTTTTCATAACATAGGGGATAACAACAATGACACCTGGATGCGCTTGTTTTTCAATTCCTTGGAAGGAAAGGTTGTGGCCAACTTCTTTGACCTTCCTCCTAAGATCCTATCTACTTGGGACGAGTTAATCTATTGGTTCTGATCTACTTATGGGCAATCCAAAAGCCCTGCTAAGAAGTTAAGGGAATACAATAACGTCACTTATGAAGATGGTGAGACCATCAAGTCTTTCAACTTGCATTTCACCAAGTTGTACATTCAAATCCCTGAACTTATCCGCCCTCATAAAAAATCCTCTTTCATGCATTACTACAATCCATTTAATTCTCTCTACTGTCATAGGCTTGAAGAAAAGGCCATTGATAATCTTGGTTCCGCTCTGCACACTTGCTAATCTTGGTCTTCCCCAGGGAGAATCAGTTAGACAAAAAGACATGTTCGCCCTCTTACAACTAGTACAAGATATAAACAATCATATGATAGAATTTGAGCAGAAGGGTACTGTCTCTCCTCTCACCCCTAGAGCTTCATCCTCTTTTGCACCTCCTTTTAGAAATCCGGTTGATTTTTTTTTTTCAGCCTAAAGATATCCTATCTTAGAGTTGGTGTGACTTTTGCGAGGAGCACCACAAAGAAAACACATGTGAGGTAAAGAAGAATGCCAGAGATACGATATTTGGTATGAGACTAGAAGCTACTATCATCGTCCTAGACTTTGTAGAGCTAGAGGATGTTATGGTTATTAATACTAGGAACAAAGCCTATGATCCCCAGGGTAAATTTGACCCTCCTTGCAATTCTTCTAGCCCAAGCTCATCCCCTATTGCTGCTATGCTCCAAGTTCCTAAAATTCCTGAAAGTCAAATAATAACTCCCCCTCTTCCCTCTTCTAAATACAATATCGTGAATCAATTGGCCAACATCAAAGCAGATGCAACCCTCTTAGACATGGTTTCCTTCCCTAAACAACAAATGCATCTGAAACAATTCATGGAAGAAAAAGCTTCCGTTGTAGCCAATCTTTCTGAAGAGGTAGAAGAAGAGGATTCTTTTGTAAATAAAGTAGGTGTACATAAATTTAGACATCCTGTAAAAAACCCCCAATTTTATATTTCTATAAAGATCATGGATAAGATTGCCCATTGTTGCCTCATCGATGGTGGTTTAGGCCCAAGTGTCATGTCAAAGATTATTATGCAAGAGCTAGGCTTGTCTTGTACAAATGAAAAATGCCAAAAACATGCTCTCCTATAATAGTCTACAACAAACAACCATAGGAAAGATTAAGGATGTAACCTTGGTTTTATGTGCTCATCTTGAGATAAGGACAACTGTCAACATTCAGGTGATTGATATGCCTGTAAGAAATTATTCAATTATCTTGGGGAGAGATTGGCAAGCCCTAACAGGTGGATACCTCTCACTCAACGGGACACATTTATCCATTCCTAGGAATGGTAAGAATATTATAGTCCTTAGAGAAGGAAGAATTTCACCCTACATAGAGAGCGTTCCATAATCTAGTGTAAACTATATCGAAGAAGACCTAGGAGTGTATTCCATCTTTGCTGAAGAGGATAATATTCCTTTGGAAATAATTGATTTAGATGATGATTTATGGCATATGCACCTTTTTCACACTCTAAGGAAGGTAACAGGGCTAGTATTATCTTGGTTTCCCCTGTAGGGAAAATTCATAATCTGTCATATAGGTTGGAGTTTGCTTGTACAAATAATTCCACTGAATTTGAAGCTTTATTATTAGGCATTGAGAATGCCCTTAATATTGGTTGTGGTCACCTTTCAGTTTTTGGAAATTCTGAGCTCGTTTCGAACCTGATACATAAGACATTCTCTCCTAGAGACAAGTTGATGGAACAATACTCCCAAACTGTTTGGGCACTTGTCTCAAACCTTCTATATTTCAACATCACTCATGTCAAGAAGGAGTTGAATTCAATTTCTGATAGGTTATCTATCTTTGCAGCCTCTTCTAATCAACAACTCTCGCCTCATAGGCTTGATTGTGTTTTCCAGACTCTACATCATCCATACATTCCTGAAAAGGAAGGATCTTGGAAGGTCATCCCTAATGATGAGAAAATTTGTGTTGTCATTCAAAATTAACCTCTTAAGCCCGATGAGATTATATCCACAGGGCTTGAGTCCTCTTGAGATTTCATTTTCATTGAGAGTTGTAGGCAACAAATAAAAACAGAAAGAAGAGGAATTACAAAAGAAGGCGGTTGAAACCATCCTCCTGAACATTAGGACACCTGAATCTTCAACGTATGTTAAAATAAATGTCCAATGTTCTGTTAGAAAAGAGATGGGGTCCACCGAGATACTTGGTGAATATCCAAAGGATTTTTCTTGGTCTTATGAGGATATTCTTGTTTTTGATCCTGGTCTTGTTCAACATGTTATGAAACTAGCTAGGAAAAAACAAGAAATTGTTAATTTTGCACTGAAAGCACCCTTTAGTAGGGAGTTGAGGGATTTCTTAAGGGATGGAATGTTCCTTTCAGTCCACCCTGAGTGGGTTTCAAATTGGGAAACATCCTCGAGGACCAATGATAATATTAGAACCTTTGTTAGTCTTCAAACTTTCAGGCAAGCGATTATATGAAATCCCTTTCCTCTTCTCAATATGGGGATATTTTTGCAATAGGTTGTGCACTCATAGTTGAGGCCATTACTTGACAATTTTTTGGGTTACAAAAGAATCAAAGTAAAAGCGGAAAATGTTCACAAAACCACTTTTATTACTAATTGTGATACTATGCCTTACAAATTCCTGCCTTCTGGCTTATTTGATGCAAGTACCGCCTTTGAAAGGCCTATACACACAACCTTCAATGAATTGGTCAGTCTCCATGCTTATCTTGATGATTTAATCATGTGTGTTAAAGGGATGATGATTACATCAGAATTCCAAGTGTTGGGTCATTTTCAGATTACTGTTGTCTTGGATACTAACTTAGACATTTTAAAGTAATTACAGGGAGTATTGTTTTCCTACAGCACTAACAGTCCTCGCTTGAAGTATTGCAATGGACTAGCGTGAAAGGCTGGACCAGTGTGAAAGGTTCTAATGTTGATTGGATTTTTTGTATACTAGTAGCCTAACTATGCTTTCAATTTTTGTTCTTTTTTTCTACGCTTACAATACCTTGATTTCTACCTTCTAAGTTAAGTTTTCTTTCCTTCCTATTTTCAATTGAGTCTTTTACTGCTGCTGTTTTAATTTCTGCATTATTACTTCTGTTACAATTTTTTTTTATCATCTTTTTGTGTTTGGTGAAGATAAAATGTTGGATCAATTATGCCACAGTGACACTCCTGCAAAGCATTGTTAGCCTATAACAATCAAGCTTACACAATTGCTATGGTGTCTCCTCTGAATGGCCCTTGAAATTGTTACATATTTCCACTGTTGTCTTACAAGGAATTGGTTACTTACCGCTTCTTCTTGCCATTTCTTCATGCATTGATATATTAAGAGAAAGTCTATAAGTTTTCCTCCTTGAAAGTTAAGAGCATATTACAGTTTAATGATTATGCATACAGTCGTAAAAACTCTTCATACTTAACACTTTTCATCAATTATTCCCAAATTCCCGGTCATCTTTCCATTAAATCCACCCACTTCCCCCTGTTGCATAATTAATCTGGTTACGTCTTCTAAAATTACTATTCTTGGTCTGTCAAACCATGAGTTCTGAGTTCTAAATCTGTTGGAAACAAATTTTCCTGTGGAGTCACCAATTTGTTGACGATTAAAATTGTCAACGAAGTTTTTCCCGCAAAGTTTTTCTAAAGCCTATTATTATAAAAAAAACTAAATAATACTAGTAGGTGGGACCCCCTTGAACTATTGAATATCAGATCTGTTCATTTTGATGTTGTGATGATGTGCGACATGACTTACATGGTCGATGAGATCTTGTTCTTACTAGTTATGATTTGAGCTTATGAAGTGTTGATTCCTTATGTTGCTATAGTCTATACTATTCATTAATGTCATTGCTATATGTTCTTATCGCACCTGCACAAAAAACATGTTAGTGAAATTACATGAAGGGTAGTTTTGAGAAAGGAAAAAATACTACATGCAAACAATTAGAAAGAAATGAGAAACAATTGCAAAGGGGAAGAATTTCAAGCTATCCTATATACTATATTACATGCATAAAGACTTAACGATAATTGTTAAATCCTAGATCACAAAGGAAATGGTTATGCAATTGTGATTGAGTTATATGGTACAATACACATATGGTATTAAATGTTGGTGGCACATTTGGAAAGGTAATAGTGCTAATGGTTATGCAAATTGTTATATGGAACTTGAATTATGTTATGGCATAAGTTAGAAAGGTGGTATGGTCTATTATTTTTTAATGCAGTGATGGTCTCGATACATGGGTTGATTGATGGTGTTAATGAAGAAATCGTTGGCATGCACTGATGAATTAGTGCATTGTGGGTGGAGGTGACCTGCATTTACTGCATGCCACCTTTACTCCTCCTGTTAGCCACCACCCTAGTTGGGCTATTGTTTGATCTTGCTGCTATGGTTATGCTCTGAATTTTTAGAATGGAGGAACCGCTCGACCAACTCTCCTTTTAAAGAATTCAATTATAGGTATGTCCTTTTTTTGGACATTCGTGACTCTGCGCTGGTTATGAAATGATTATTGGCTCAGGTGTATTGGTTTGTGTTTTCCTATGTGTTAAAACTGTGTGAAATTGTGTTCTTGGAATGAAGAGTGGATGGTTCTTCCTGTAATAATTTTGAATGCGTAGAATTTATTGGTCTTCCTGGGTGGTAGCTCTCTGTTACCCCTACTGGTTTAGTTGGAGGGTTTTTTTGTGGTCTTGAGTGGATGGCTATCTTCATGCATTTGTCACTAAATCCAGTCTTTGGCGTTTATGAGTCTAATGGTTGAAGGCATTTTGCGTCACTGTGTTTTTTTCATTTGGGCATTCATTGGTTTCACCATGAAAGGATCACGAAATGGGTTTCCATATTCTTAGTCGGCCCTGTCTTCACCTCTATGTTATGGTTGTTTGATCGGAGAGCATGAGGGTTATACCCCGCATGCCTTAAATAACATTAGCAGGCCAAAATTAGAGCCTCACATTCTGTTATGGCCCCGATCATGGATTTGTTACCTATCCACGAACGAATCATGGCTCTCTCTCTATGTATACCATTGGCCTCAAAGGTTTCACCATTATGAGGAGTTGGCTTTGTTCCCCTTGTGGTGGCTACAAAGAAGACCCTTAACCCTCCAGTTTGGAGTTTTATAGAGGAGACTGTTGTGCATGTCAAGTTTCTATGGGTTATTGTGGATTGAATGTATGGTCAACTACCTTGGATATGGGCTCACCCAGTTGGTCGTATGGCAGTTGTGTTGGTTTGGAATTTAGTTACTGTCTCTATGATAATAATGACAAATCGTGCATTGTTATTAGCACCACTCAAATTGTACAGTCGCACTACTTATGATTAATAACTCAGTATTATTTTAATGGAGAGGGTCGTTGCCCCGATTTGAATCGATGCATGGGTATGTGTTGTTGTCACAACTTGTTAGGTCAATTGATTTCTCGACAATGAAAAATTGGTTGGTTGGTACACAATCACTGGTATTTTTGCACTAAGGATTGTTTGGATGTTTAGATGGAATTGGTTACAAATGCTTTATTTTTCTCAAGCATGTCACGTTGTGTGTATGTTGTTTTTCACAATGAAATAATGGTCGTGGTAACTGTGGATTTCTTTTGGGGCTGAATAATTATTGAACCGGATGACTGTAGAAACTATATCCATTGTATCCTTATGATTGTTCGATTGTATAAGCCCGAGTTTGCACAACATAGTTGATCACAACTGGATTAAATCGAAGTAATACTATGTTAGATTGATGACTCACCACAATGAATTGAGTTATTGTTGTGACTGTCTGTTTGGAGATGTTGCATCGTGGTGTTTTGGTGTCTGTGCACTACGTATAGTATGGATAGCTTAGATTTCACAGGGTTTTAAGCATGTTTATTTGTTGCAATCGATCATTGTTAAGAAGGGCATGTTGTTGAGACCTCGACGTGTTGGATGGATGACCTAGCTGTCAAGTCACATTGAATTGTTTTTATTTTTTATTATTATTATTTTTTCAGTGGCCGGACTACATTGCCTGAGCGAATTACCTTGTGCATAGCTTGTGTCTAAATGGTGGTTGTTGGTTGTATGCTTAAATATCAATACGAGCCTTGGCAATTTGATCTCGATTATTTGGTTACTTCCTATACATGTTAAACGAATATCATTGCATTTAAAATGACAAACTTGATTACAGTGATAATGTGACTTCTTTGTTAATTTTGGAAACATGAATCTGAGTATACCTATTGATTGAAGTAATTTTGGGCAGTTGTTGATTTTGATGGTTAACAGAGTGGACTGACTACTATTTTGAAATTGTTATAATATGTAAAGAAGCAAACAAAATCGTTTTTACAGATTGTGTGGAATGCATACTGTCTTGTGATGGCACTGTGTTGGATATTTGACTATGAACAATGAACTAGTTAAATGCACATAAATTGTTATTTGGTCAAATGATTAATGGTTGATGCATCTCTTTTCAAAGTATGTTTTATGGATCACTTAATTAATTTCATGAACAAGAATCGTCTCTCTTCCCTTCCATGATTTCATTTTCTACTATTTACAAATCCCATCACCTTCCCATTTCATTTTTTCACTCCCTGTTCTAAGATTGATTACAGTGAAGTAAATTTTGGTGTTAAGGCAGTTGAAAGTGGCAATGTCTTGCATGTATTACAATGATGTTTTATTGGTTTTATTTTCAGTTGATTGTTTGTTTCTTTGAGCAGTTATCATATCGTTCCAACCCTCATTATATCATATTTTCGCTCAATACAAACCCCTCACATATCCTAGAACCATTTTCACCCCCTGCTAATTGATTAATAGTAAAACAATTTGTATGGATTGGATTGCATGAGTCTGATACATTGTTGAGCTAGATCTATTTCATATTTTTTAAGAGCTGTCATGTATGGTTATTTAAAACACTATTTGCTAATAGATCATGCATGCAGGATGAGTTTTTCCAGTCGAGGTAGCCATGGCCAAGGAAAGAGAGGTAGAGCTAATTGGAATCGAGTCCCAAGAAGGCCTAGGTTATCCATACATTTTGACGTTGATTCAAAAGAGCTTGGCCAATTATTTCATGTTGGATTATTCAATTGGATTGGGCAGGGAATAGTCCAACCTAGACCTGAAAGGTCTCCTTTCCAAGCCCCGCAAGGCCCCGATATCCCTGTACCTCCTTATGTCTCATTACAACCCTAGGTCCCTAAAAATGATGGATGGTAGAAGATTTTCCACCCGACAGTCTCCCAACATTGTGGCTAGCCCAACTTGTCCTTTCCTGCTCCTACGCCTATTAACCCCATTGCCCAAACTGCCCCTGACCACTCGCTAGTGCAATCCTCCCATGCTAGTAAGAGATTAAAAACTAAGACCCACCATGCCCTTGAAAAAGGAAAATCCACGGCTACCCCTTCCTCACCCTCCAATGGCTCTGACAAATCCATGTCTTCCCGGATGCATTTGAGGGACAATTGTTCCCATGTGATCATCGAGATTAGGCCTAAAGTCTCTACATAGCCAAAGACAAATTCAGGAAAATCAAGAGATGATAGAAACAATCAAGGAAGGGTTGCATCGCAAACTCAGAAATATGGCTTTTGAGTTTTTATTTTATCTATTGTTTTATGACAGTTGACTTCAGGGATCTTTGGAAAACATGTTTTATTTTGGATATATGAGTATTATTTTGAAATAATTTCAAAATTCATGAGCTAAAATTTCCAAAAGTGAATATGTTGATGGGAGACACAAGGAKKTGTGTTTTTCTTAATTAATGGTTATGTTATGATTGTTATGATTGCTATGAACTAAAGGGAGTCAYAAGGGGTCCCACCTACTAGTTATTATTTATTTATGACCCTTATTATAATTATTCCTCTTCCCCCTAACTAAAGTTAGTTGAGTATTTAATTAACTTAACTAATGAGTTGGTTCAACTACTTCAACCAATTCTAATTTGTTAAAAGAAAAAGTAAAGGGAGGAACAAGAGGAGGATAAAAGCTGAAGCATACTAAGGTTTTCTCTTTGAGTTTATGTTGAGATAGTTCAGTTTTCATTCATTCATTTATTCATCACAAGCCTAATTCTGTTTTATGATAGCAGGGTCTTATTGTAGACAACAATATT
>JZKD02S1715440.1:317906-328754 GCA_000966675.3 Picea glauca | reverse complement strand
AGTACTGGCACAACCTGGAGAAGGGGACATTGATCATCCATTAGAATTTTCCAGCAGAAATCTATCCACAACTGAAATCAATTACACTACTACAGAGAGAGAGAGAGGGACTAGCCATGGTGTATGCATTGTAGAAATTTCACCACTACTTGTTGGGAGGACACTTTAAAATGTTTACTGATCACTCTGCGTTGAAATACCTAGTCAACAAGCCAGTGTTGGGGGGGAGAATATGCAGATGGATTCTCCTGTTTCAAGAATATGATTTTGAGATCATAGTTAAGCCAGGAAGAATGAATAAGGGCCCAGACCACCTGTCAAGGTTGGAGCATGGAAAAGAAGCTACTAGTCTGGAGGATACACTACCAGATGCACAACTGATCACCAGTAGAAATATTGATGACCACTTCGCATACATAGTCCAGTTCCTGTCAATAGGAATGGATCCAGCCGAGTACACAATTCCGCGGAAAAAACAACTAGTGGTGCGCGCTGCAGATTTTTCACTGATAGTTGGTCAGCTATATAAAATGGGACCCAATAAAATCCTAAGAAGATGTATGATGGAGGAAAAATGCCTTATGATCCTTGAAGAATCTCATGAAGGCATTGCAGGAGGACATTACGTAGGAAAATCAACTGCACATAAGGTTCTGCAAGCTGGCCTTTGGTGGCCTACGTTACACAGAGATGCTAAAGAATATACCAGAGCATGTGATGTATTCCAACAAGTTGGAAAACCATCTTGAAGAGATGAGATGCAATTATCATCGTAGATGACCCTACAAGCATTTGAAAAATGGGCCATTGACTTCGTGGGACCTATAAACCCACCAAGAAAGTGCACAGGAGCAAGGTATATTATCACTGCGATAGAATACCTGACTAGATGGGATGAAGCAAGAGCAGTTAAGGAATATAGTGTAGCTACAGCTGTGCATTTTATATTTGATGACATAATAACCAGGTTTGGATGCCCTAAGGTCCTTATGAGTGATCAAGGTACACACTTCATCAATAAGACAGTTGAAGCCTTGACTGAAGAATTTGCAGTCCACCATCAGAAGAGTACACCTTATCATTCATAAGCAAATAGAACGGTTGAAGCATTCAACAAGATCTGCAACATTGACAAAGATTTGCAATGTGAATAGGGATGACTGGGATTTAAAAGTACTAGTAGTACTTTTGGATTATAGAACCACTTGCAAGAAATTAACAATGTAGACCCCTTTCAAGTTGGTTTATGGTCTTGAAGCTGTTGTCCCAATGGATTAATTGGTACCAAGCTTAAGAATTGTTGCATTTACATACATGGACGATACTGGCACTATTCATGAGAGGCTAACATAGTTGGTCAAACTAGAAGAAGACAGATTCATTGCAGGCTTCCATCAACAAATTCAGAAGGAACGAGAAAAGGCCTATCATGACAGATACATCAAGAAGAATATATTCAGGCAAGGTGATTTAGTACTGGTATATGACAATAAGTTTATCAAACACCTTGGGAAGTTCAGAACACATTGGCTCAGACCATATGAGATTGCCTATGTTACAGAAGGAGGAGATGCGTAGCTGAAGACATTGAAAGGAGACTGGAAGGAAGGCTTGGTGAAAGGGAGTCGACTCAAGTTGTACTATGACAACCAACTGCCTCACAACTCTCAATAGAATCAAGAAGACAAGGGTCCAGGTACTAGGTGTAGTTGAAACTGGGTACCAGACACAGAAAAGATAGTCTGCAGAAGGATGGAAAGGAGGCATAAATCATAAAGCAAGGGTTGCACTACGCAGTCGAAAGTTGAAGTAAAACAAGAGGATCAGATCTCAAGTGCCTCGGGACGAGTCACAGGTGAGTGTTGGGGGCATGTTGGCCCTTGGTTATGGAAGGAAGTGAAGAATGATGAAGAAAAGGTAAAAAGAGAGCTTCACGGGAGACACCGTGATTGTCATTGGGTCGAAGTGAGCAAAAGAATAGAAAAGATGGAGCAAAGTGCAAAAAGCAAGCTGTTGGATGAGGAGATCAAGGATGACAGATCAGCAAGGAAGATGGATGGAGGATGACTCAGGAAGTGGAAAAAGCTAGCATTAGATGCCTTGGAGCACCGTGAGATGAAGAAGTAAAGGCAGGCTGGCGAAGCCCGAAAATAATGGGTCAAGTTGACCTAGGGTTGTAGACACCTAGGGTTTTGTTAATTATGGTTTTGACACTTAGGTTTCAACCTGAGGCTATCGATAAGGGATTGTAATGTATAAATAGAGGTCGAGAGGACCTAGGTTGGGTCAGTACCATGGTTGAGCCTTTTTATCGATTATTTTTCATTGGGAGAATATTGTATTATGGGTGAGAGAAGTGATGAGAGAGAGAGTCTTTTGGTATTGTAAGATCTTTAGCTGGGTGCGCAGAAAGGGAGAGAGAAAAGAGAGACAGAGAGAGAGGATCTGCTAGCCAAGATAATAGATCAGAACTATAAGCTTTATCTTAATATATTATAAGCATAGTTCTGTGGACGTAGCCCTAGAGAGAGGGTGAACCACGTACATCTGTTTTTGTGTGTGTGATTGATGCTTTGAGATCTGATGTTGTTATATTGTTATCTGCATTATTGTATTAGATCAAATCTATAGCTGTGAAGGATAGATCTAGCTAGATGAATGATAGATGCATGTTATGTTGTTGTTGTAATAAGAACCACTTGATATTCCCCTGGTTGTATACATCTCTGTCCTGCAACCCCCTCATAGTTTCTTCGGGTGAGACTGCATCTGCTTTGCAAGTGCTGCCGAAAGGGCCAGTAGCTAGGGCTTGTTGGTGTGCTCTTGGAGCTGAACCCTAGGTCTGCCCCTGTGCCAACAAAACCACTTTTATTATTAATTGCGATACTACGGTTTACAAATTCCTTCCTTCTAGCTTATTTGATGCAAGGACCTCCTTTGAAAGGCCTATACACACAACCTTCAATGAGTGTGTTAGTCTCCATGCTTATCTTGATGATTTAACCATGTGTGTCAAAGGGATGATGATTACATCATAATTCCAAGTGTTGGGTCATTTCCAGATTACTTTTTTCTTGGACACTAACTCAAACATTTTAAAGGAATTACAAATACAATTGTTTTCCTACAACACTAACAATCCTCGCTTGAAGTATTGCGAGGGACTAGCATGAAAGATTCTAATGCTGATTGGATTTTCTGTATACTAGTACCCTAGCTATTCTTTTAATTTTTGTGCTTCTTTTCTACTATTACAATACCTTGATTTCTACCTTCTAAGTTAAGTTTTATTTCCTTGTTGTTTTCAATTGAGTCTTTTACTTCTGTTGTTTTAATTTCTGCATTATTACTTCTATTACGATTTTTTTTTATCATCTTTTAGTGTTTGGTCAAGATAGAATGTTGGATCAATTCTGCCACAATGACACTCCTGCAAAGCATTGTTAGCCGATAACAATCAAGCTTGCACAATTGTTATGATGTCTCATCTGAAGGGCCCTTGAAATTGTTACATATTTCCACTGTTGTCTGACAAGGAATTGGTTATTTCCCGCTTCTTCTTGCCATTTCTTCATCCATTGAGATATTAAGAGAAAGTATATAATTTTTCCTCATTGAAAGTTAAGAGCATATTCTAGTTGAATAATTATGCATACAGTGGTAAAATCCCCTCATACTTAACACTTTTCATCAATTATTCCCAAATTTTCGGTCATGTATCCATTAAATCCACTCACATCCCCCTGTTGCATAATTATTTTGGTTACGTCTTCTAAAATTGTTGTTCTTGGTCTGTGAAACCATGAGTTCCGAGTTCTAAATCTGTTGGAAGAAAATTTTCCCGTGGATTCGCCAATTTGTTGACGATTAAAATTGTCAACGAAGTTTTGCCTGCAAATTTTTGCTAAAGCCTATTATTATAAAAAAACTAAATAATACTAGTAGGTGGGACCCCCTTGAACTATTGAAGATCAGATCTATTCATTTTGATGTTGTGATGATCTGTGACACGACTTACATGTCTGATGAGATCTGGTTGTTATTGGTTATGATTTGAGCTTATGAAGTGTTGATTCGTTGTGTTACTATAGCCTATGTTATTCATTAATGTCATTGCTATATGTTCTTATCGCACCTGCACAACAAACATGTTAGAGAAATTACATGAAGGGCAGTTTTGAGAAAGGCAAAAATACTACATGCAAACAATTGGAAAGAAATGAGAAACAATTGCAAAGGGGAAGAATTTCAAGCTATCCTATATACTATATTACATGCATAAAAGACTTAATGAATATTGTTAAATCCTAGCTAGGAAAGTAATTGGTTATGCAATTGTGATTGAGTTATATGGTACAATACGCATATGGTATGAAATGTTGGTGGCACATTTGCAAAGGTAATAGTGATAATGGTTATGCGAATTGTTATATGGAACTTGAATTATGTTAAGGAATAAGTTAGAAAGGTGGTATGGTCTATTGGTTTTTAATGTAGTGATGGTATCGATACATGGGTTGATTGAGGGTGTTAATGAAGAACTCATTGGAATGTATTGATGAATTAATGCATTGTGGGTGGAGGTGATGTGCATTTACTGCACGTAACCTTTACTCCTCCTGTTAGCTTCCACCCTAGTCGGGATATTGTTCGATCTTGTTGTTGTGGTTATGCACCGAATTTTTTGAAGGGAGGAACCGCTCAACTAGCTCTTGTTTTAAGGAATTCGATTACAGGTATGTATTTTTTTCGGCCATTCATGACTCTGCTCTACTTATGAAATGATTAGTGGCTCAGGTGTATTGCTTTGTGTTTTCCTAAGTGTTGCATCTATGTGAAATTGTGTTGTTAGAATGAAGAATGGATGGTTCTTCCTGTAATAATTTTGAATGTGTAAAAGTTATTGGTCTTCCTAGGTGGTAGCTCTCTGTTATCCCTGCTGGTCTAGTTGGAGGGTTTTTGTGTGGTATTGAGTTGATGGCTATATTCACGCATTTGTCACTAAATCCAGTCTTTGGAATTTATGGGTCTAATGGTTGAAGGCATTCTGCGCCACTGTTTTTTTTTCATTTGGGCATTGATTGGTTTCACCATGAAAGGATCACAAAATGGGTTTCCCTATTCTTACTCGGCCCTGTCTTCACCTCTATGTTGTGGTTGTTTGATCGAAGAGCACGAGGGTTATACCCCGCGTGCGTTAAATAACATTGCCAGGTCAAAATTAGAGCCTCACTTTCTGTTATGGCCGCGGTCATGGATTTGTTACCTGTCCACGAATGAAACATGACTCCCTCTGTGTGTATACCATTGGTCTCGAAGGTTTCACCATTACCAGGAGTTGGCTCTGTTCCCCTTGTGGTGGCTACAAAGCATACCTTTAACCCTCTAGTCTGGATTTTTATAGAGGAGACTGTCATGCCTGTCAAGTTGTTATGGGTTATTGTGGATTGAATGTATGGTCGACTACCTTGGATACGGGCTCACCCAGTTGGTCGTATGGAAGTCATGTTGGTTTGGCATTTAGTTACTGCCTCTGTGATAATAATGACAAATCCTACATTTTTATTAGCACCACTCAAATTACACAGTCGTGCTACTTATGATTAATAACTCAGTATTTTTTTAATGTAGAGGGCCACTGCCCCGATTCGAATCGATGCATGGGTATGCATTGTTGTCACAACTTGTTAGGTCAATTAATTTCTCGATAGTGAAAAAATGGTTAGTTGGTACATAGTCATTGGTATTTTTGCACTAAGGATTTTTTGGATGTTTAGTTGGCATTAATTACAAATTCTTGGCGTTGCTCACACATGTCACGTTGTGTGTATGGTGTATTTCACAATGAAATAATGGTCATGGTAACTGTGGTTTTCTTTTGGGACCAAATAATTATTGAATCGGATGAATGTAGAAACTATATCCACTCTATCTTTATGATTGTTCGAGTGTATAATCTTGAGTTTGCACAACATAGTTTATCATAGTTGGATTAAATCGAAGTAATACTATGTTATATTGATGACTTAGCACAATGAATTGAGTTATTGTTGTGACTGTGTGTTTGGAGATGTTGCATTGTGGTGTTTTGGTTTCTGCACACTGCATATAGTATGGATATTTTGGGTTTCATAGGGTTTTAAGCATGTTTATTTGTTGCAATCGATCATTTTTTAAGAAGGGAATGTTGTCAAGACCTCATTGTGTTGGATGGATGACCCAACTGTCAAGTCACATTGAATTGTTTTTTTTTTTTTTTTACAGTGGCAGGACTACATTGCTTGGGTGAATTACCCTATGCATAGCTTGTGTCTAAATGGTGGTTGTTGGTTGTATGTTTAAATATCAATTCGAGTCTTGGCAATTTGATCTCGATTATTTGGTTACTGGATGTACATGTTAAACACATATAATTGCATTTAAAATGACAGACCCAATTGCACTGATAGTGTGACTTAGTTGTTAATTTTGGAAACATGAATTTGAGTATACCTATTGATTGAAGTAATCATGGGTAGTGGTTGATTTTGATGGTTAAAATAGTGGAATGGCTACTGTTTGGAAATTTTTATAACATGCAATGAAGGGAACAAAATTAATCCTGGGTTTGCACCTAAACTAAAATTGTATATATAGACTCTAACCTTTTGCTCTTAATCTTGGGTTTTCACCTCCAGAGATTTGATGTCTCTCACAATTAGTAGAACGATAAGTCTATAATGATTTTAAGACAATAGAAATATTTTAAGACAATGGGAGTGGATAAGATGAATGAGGAAATCGACTAACTGGAATCGAAGGTTGACTGCTTAAAATTGTGTTGTATAATATGTACTTTCTTGTGAGCACTTCTACACATGTATTTTTTTTTCTATATAGGGGAATCGGTAACCATGGCCCGCAATCATGGTATCCAAATAAAATGAGTTTTAAACTCGTGACCTACTTAGCAACATGAACATCTTAACAACATGTCCACTGACCACTAAAGCAAACCCCTACCAATTAGCCAGGTAATTTCTTGATTGAATGGTTAGGTTGCATTGTAATTAAAAAGTCTTGATTGAATGGTCAGGTTGCATTATAATTAAAAAGGCCCAATCGACATGCTCGTTTCCACCAAATGTGAAAGAAATATATTAAAATAATCAAAATCAACATTCCAGTCAAAATCAACATGTCTCGATGCTCGCTAATCATGCTAACAAAAATAGAGTTCCATCTATCGATGGACATAGAACATATATAGCTAATCATTCTCTCCATGGACAGCTCAAGGTTTCTCCAAGCCTAACAATCAAAGATTAAAGAGTAAATCAAACCCCTCATTCCGCAGCAAACCACTCGACAACAAACCACGAAAATAATAAGTTGACTTTCTTTATGCGGTTGACTAACTAGTTGATGGGCAGATCTGGTTGACTTGGTCGACTTGGGTGACCAGTTGACTTCATTGAAAAGTGACTACCAGGACTGATGGTTCACTGGTTGACTTTTGTTGTCATCAAGTTACAAGTTGATATTATTGGAAAGTAGTAGGTTAAAGATTCTGTGAAATGAAGATGTTTTTTGGGATATTTTCTCGAAATTTGATGAGAAATTGTTGGATTAGTAGATTTAAGTGTTTATTTCTGTAAAATATGAGTGCCATGAGAGTTTTTCATCATCTTGAATCTATTTATGCATTCAGAAATGGATTATAAACAACAAAAAATAGTGATTTGTATAAATTTATAGAAAAAAATCATTTGGTAAAACAACTAACCAACACCTTATTGGAAATAGATTCCATCACATGATTTAGTATAAAGATAATCGAATCTAGTTTGTTTTCATATGAAGGTGGTGCCATCAACTTATTGAAGAGTTTTTGTTTATCATGCATGTGAAGAAGTCACGACCATACATTAGACCCAATGTGAAGTTGTTGAACCATGGAATCTGTCGGTGAATTCAACTAGAAATAAAACCCGTATTCTTGTCGACTACATGACTTGACTCAACTAGCGCAACAATCAACTCAACACAACAATTAAGTCAATTAAACTTGACCAATGCATTAATACTTGGTAAAGAAAAGTCACACCATTGATCTGCTTCACTTGCTTAACCATACATTGGAAGGATCGACCAGAAGTGAAAGGACTCTACTAATGAACAAACTTAAAATTTGACAGAATCAAGCTTTAGTACCTACAAATTCGACTGCAATTCCAGAACATATTTAAATAATAATAAAGTTGATTTTTTTTTTTGGTGATACAACTTGATTTGATGAACATCAAAGCACTAAACACTCTTGTGAAGTTTCATAATTGTGTTTAAGGAATCTATATAAAATCCCGATCAATCGATCGACCCAAATCCCACAGTTTTTATGTGGTAATCATATATTTAAAGATGTATATCTTAAGAATGTAATCGATATGATAAAATTAATAGAATATGGTTTATGAGTCTCTCCAAGAACATGAGTTCATGAATGTTTTCAAGTGACTTGATTCATTCAAGTGTACAATTGAGTTAATTAAGTAAAGTGAAAGGAGTGGGTTAAACGTGAGTATTTAAGGTAGGTGATCCTCTCTCCCTTTGTAATGTATGTGGGTTTTTAGCTGATGAGATCGGTCCATTGCTAACACCAGTCGATGGTATTCTATTAAGTTTGTAAAAGTCTAGCTGACAAAAGATTCTTTGTATAATTAGGATTGAGTCGTAGTCAAAGTCATCCTTCTTGTAAATGAACTACTAAGAAGCATATCTAGTAGAAGAGCGATTAAACAAAGTAGCAGTTTGATTGAGTAGTAAGTACACATGCATGAAAACATTCGATTGAGCATGGATCGAGAACACTTGCATCAATTAATTTAAGCAAGTGGAGAGCAAATTATTCTATAGAAGAGTTACAGAACAAGTCATCAGATCCATTGGAAACCAGTCACAATAAACCTTGCATATTTGTATCTTCCTATATAGCTTGTATTTGTTGCAACTTATTTACCTATGTAGACCGGTATGCATGATTGATGCACAGTAAGGATACTTATGTGATTGTATAAATCCATGACGTTGTTGCACACTTGCGCGAAACGAGGAAGGATTTGAGAGTGGGGGGAATGTTTAGGGGGGATCTTAGGCCTCATAAATGTCATGATACCTATGAATTTAACACAAGATAAAGTGGATAAATATATGTGTATAAGTGATTAATGTCCTTAAATGGGTGATTAGTTGGAGCCCGTGCAACCACTCCAACCGTCCATATCATTGTATAAATACCTATCAAAGCATGAATACAGGAAGTAGAGTGTTCTCCCTGATATATTTTCCTTGATAGTCTCTTGGGTTCATGTCATGATGTAGTCTCTTTCTTAAATGTTGTTTGGAAGAGACACTTCCAACATATAGTAATGCAAAATTTAAATAATCAATAGTTGATCACAAAGTAGCCCAGCTGAAAAATAATTATATACCAAGGGGACTAGTCCCTTTAGTAAAAAAATTTGATCAAAATGACTTAGAATATAGACCCACACTCCAAATTCAAGAAGAGTATGTAGAAGAGGTAAATATAAATACTGTTGAAAACCCAAGCTCGTTAAAATTTACAGGTCTCCTCCTACTAAATATAAAAAAAAGTTATATAGAACTCTTAGGACAATTTATGGATGTATTTTCTTGCAGTTACCATGATTTAAAAATTCATGATACATCCATTGTAGAATATAGTATACCCGTGAAGGAGGGATTGAAACCATTCAAGAAGAAACTAAGACAGGTAAACCCAATATTGTTATCTATGCTTAAAAAGGAAATTAAGAAGTTGTTAGATGAGAAAATCATAATTCTATTGAGATATTTAGATTGGGTTTCAAATCCGGGTAGAAAGAAAAATGGAGAAATCCATTTCTGTGTGGATTTTAGGAATCTTAACTGAGTTTTCCTGAAATATAACTATCCTCTTCTTAAAATGGACCACACACTACAAAATGTCGTAGGATCACAAAGGATATCTATGATCTATGGATTCTCTAGATATAATCAGGTTGCAATAGAGAGAGAAGATAGACACAAAATTGTGTTTACTACTCCTTGGTCACCTTTATGTATGATAAAATGTCTTTCGGGTTAATGAATTCAAGAACTACATTTCAAAGAGAAATGGATATTTCTTTTTCTAATGAGAAAGATAGATTCATTTTGATCTATTTAGATGATATGATTGTTTTATCAAAAATTGAAGATGACCACTTAACACACATTCAACAAATCTTTAAGACATGTAGGATATTTGGGTTATCACTCAATCCTAAAATGTTTTTCTATGCAATGAATGAAGGAAAACTTCTAGGGCACACAATTTCTGAAGAGGGTGTGAAAATCAAACCTAAAAGGGTGGAATTTATTCAAACCATAGTGTTATCACTGAAATTTCGTCCGCAAATGGTTACAGGAATCCAACATCTTCAAACAGCTATGAGTCCACCCATGGACCAAAATTACCAAAAAAGCATTTCCAAAAGGTTCAAAACTATACAACCAGTTATAAAATCAAGGTGCGCTATGACTACACAGGGCGCGCGTGCACATGCACCATCCAGAAATGCAATAAAAGAACACATGCGCATGATGCGTGACTGTGGGCGCTAAACGCCGCACACACTTGAGAACGACGCCTTTATGATGTTGGTTGGCCTCCCACCCACTTCTGGTTCATCTTCCGAGTTGATTTGATACCCAAATCTCGGCTGGATCCAGTTGGGTGGCTAGTCAAAGACCTAAAGGTTCCCTAAACAACCCCTTTTCACACTAAAAGATGGTTGCACAATAACTCAAAGTGGTGCTATAAAA
>JZKD02S1715440.1:178853-198102 GCA_000966675.3 Picea glauca | reverse complement strand
AAAGATAATGAATATATAGCTAATTACCATGGGACAATATTCATTCGATCCGCCATCAATGTGCCCATATTTCCTACAATGTTTTGTAGTTGTTGCTATTAAAATTCTTACGGGAAACATGAGGCAACAATTTTTACAAGGGCAATAACATATACCATCACCCTTTTCACCCGCTTTACTTTTTTCCCCACCTCTAACAACATTATGCGACATTATTTCGCACAAAAATACCCTTTCGGAACCATCGTTGTTATATAAAGATTGTTGCAACATCTTTAAATCATCAAATATTTATAGTCCAATTTTAGGTCACAATCGTCGCAATTGAGACGACCGTGACCTAAAAATAATTTTTTTTTTTACCTATTTATTTGTGATTTTTAACGGTCAATTTTAATGTTAGGTCATTCATTGCTCTTGCGATGAACGTTGACCATATTAATTTAAACAAACTACATGTGTTGCTCTTGTGACGATAATTGACCATATTAATTTAGTCAAAGTACATGCATCGAGATAGCGATGAATACAGGGTGGATTTAGAAAAAATGAACTTTTTCTCTTGCATGTTTCAATGAAAGAGTACTTTCATCACAAGTGGTCACTAGAAATTTTTCAATATGTTGTAGTGCCATTTGTTGGCACAAGGGCAAAACCAAGGTTCAACACTTCAACAATGCACCAACAAAATCCTAACTACCAGCCCTTTCGGCAAGACCTATGAAGCATATGAAGTCTCACCTGAGGTAGAGGCAGGGGTGGTTGCAGGACTCCAGTGTTTGCAACCTTAGCTAGGACACATATCTATGACTACAACACCTTAGCAGAACACTTAGCAATTATCATTCATTAGTATCTAGAACACTATTAGGAACAAGTTCTACATATATTTCACAATCTAAGCGATTTAAAGGTGCTACTACCCTAAAGCTCCCAGCTTCAAATATCATCTTTCTACTCTTTAAATTAATTATTGCATGATTATCAAAGGCCCAATCAATTCCCAATAGTGTTGGAAATGGTATAGATTTATCCACCATATCCATTACTTCAAAATATGTTGTGGTGTGCACACCATCTAGATCCACTATTGTATTCTTCAATATACCTATGGGAATCACTCTCTGTTGATTTGATAACTTCAATTGGATATTGGAATACACTAGTGTAGGTTCTCCCATTGCTTCCCAAGTCTTTTTTGGAAAAATGTTGACATTTGATCCTAATTCTAGGATAACATTTCCCATGTTAAAGTCTCGTGTATTTGCATTCAATCTGAACTCTCTGCTAGTTCTTTTATTTTTATGGACCTGATTAATCTTCTTTGGTTATGTTCCTATACCTTTTTATATGCTATATTTCTCAAGCATATTTTTAAAGAAATCCATGGCATTCTTATCATTAAGTAATTTAAAGAAAGATTCGAGGAAATTATTTACGTTACTTACTTTCTTTGTTTTCTCTCCTTTGTAAGTATCATCCAAAGAATGAGGCATATAAAAAATAAGAGTATCATACCTCAACGTTATGTTTGACATGGAGGCTTCATTCTCCTTCAAGAACTCCTTATTTGCTTCCTTGAAAATTTCCTTCTCCTTCTTTGCATCAAACCATTGTTGCGGTTGAGTGTTCTTATCAATCCAACACTGAGATTCCTTCTTCTGATCCTATGCATATGCTCTTGTCTTCACTCCTCCTCTAGTAACTATATTGATGTTCCTCCCAGGATCCCTTATTTTTGCAGCAATCCACTAAACATTCTGGTTATTTAGATTACTCTTCGTCTAGATATTCGTCATTAACTTCGTGCACTCTTCTATCACGTGATCTACTTCACAACAGTATATACATGTTGTTTTTGGTTGAGGAACATCTCTGGCATAGTGTCCTTATTGTTGACAATTATGGAAGACAATAGCCCCTCTACCTCTGCCCATTCCTCCTCTTCCTCTACCTATGAATATTTCTATGTTCCCTTGTGGATCCATGTTTTGTTGATGATACTGTGGTGTTTGATTATATTGCGGGGGTTTTTGAAAGTGTGGCACTACTTGAAACTGATGTGCATTGCCAAATTGCGTTGTAGTTTGTCCTACCATCAAATCAGTATGCATCTTGTATGCATCTGAGGTTCTTTCCTTCATTAAATCTAGAGTTCTACAATTTTTGTCTTCATGTCCCACTGACTTACAAAAGTTATAGAAAGTACTCTTTGGTTCTGTCTTGTACTTCTACATCATAGGGCAGTGATACAGATCATGCCCATGTTTCTTGCATATTTCACACCAAGTTCGTCCTATAGGAAATGGATTTGGTATCCCTACTACTATGTACTGTGAAAATGTTGGGCACTCGTTCTTGTGGTGTCCTTCTGATCTGCACAAGGTACACCACATTGCTTCTCTTTTCTCCCTACTTTTATTCTAATTTAATTTCACTGTCAAGTTCTTTGGGTCTTCAGCTCCTCTATAGTTGGATCTATCTACTTAGATTGATTCTCTTCTAAATGCATCACTGCTTCCAGTGCCTCTTCCTGGGTTTGAAATTTATATTGTCTCAATGGATATTTGAAGTGTGGTAACAGAGAGTTTATAAAAATTCGGACGTGTTTCCTATCGATAATGGGATACTTCAATTTACCTTTCAATGTCTTGAACTTTTGATCGATGTCCCATGTAGAATCTCCTAGTTTTTGTCTAACCTCAATCATCTCATTCATAAATTGATCCTCTAATTGTGTCCTATGAAACTCTGTGATTAGTGTTTGCTTAATATCTTCTATTGTTCCCGATGCACCATGCAGATTGTTTATTGCTAGACTCATATACCAATCCATCGCGTGATTTCTGAGCATTATTGCTAACTGCGCTAATTTTCCTGCCTCATCAATGACTCTTTTGGCTTCCCATCTTCTCTCACACGTGAATAGGTTCTTCTCTGGGTCTTCTGATCCATCCCCATGAAAATATGTTAATATTATCATTGGATCTACTCCTACCATTGTCGAATATGTTGTACCTACCTCTTTCAGTACTACTATTTGTGTACTGTTGTTCAGACTTGAACTCCCACTAGTGTTGTTACTGGTAATTCCACTTGTACCACTACCTATATTTTTTTTGGTGCTTCCACTTGTACCCTCACTTATTTTATGATCTCCTAGATTCCTCTAACTTTCAATCACTTTTTCTCTAAACAACTCCTTCTTTGTTGATGTGTTAATTGTACATGAGGTTGTAGGTTCTACATTGATTTGTATCTGAACAGGGGTACCAGATTCCTCATTAGATCCCTCTCCTCTAGTATTTATTTCATATGTGGCATGCAATATCTCTTCAATGTTATCCATAACATGGATTTCCTCTACCTCTTCCACATCACTTTCCAAGCCTTCCCTCTCGACCACTACTCTTTTCTTCCTATTAAGCTTATACTGGTAGGGTCTTCCACTGTGCGTCGTTCCTACCTTCTCCATAATTTCCTGTATGTCCTATTGATCCATCATAATGGGATATTTCTCTTTACTTATCTCTTCTCTATCCATTTCCCCCTCCATATCATACCTTCCTCGGTGTTTCCCCTAAATCCCCCATGCACACAGGGTTGTTTAGTTGTCTGATTCCATAGTTAATACACTTTTATCATGCAATAATATTTTGATTGATGTGTACAACGACCTAATGTACATTCCCCTTGGGCCCTTAACAAACTCCTGCTTTTCTAAATTGTAATACTTTGATGTATCTACTGCAAACTCAATGATATACCCCACTACAATGTTGTCTAGCCAGAAATCTACTGTGTGCATGAATTTATTATTCACCCTTTCAAACTACATGATATTCTCGTCTCTCCACTCCATTGATCTAACTCTATTTTTCGGATGGGAATCTTTCATCCATGTTATCCACTCCTGCAATGGTGTGGGGAACTCACTAAAGAAACTCTCATGTATTTCCCTAAATATGTATCTCTCCAAGTATTGTCTTGGCTTAAACCTAGGGCTTCTATTATCTTTATGGATAAACTCTAGTTCCTGAATTGTCAACCATATTTCAATCTCCTCTTTCATGGGGTTCCAACCTAAAAACATCCCCTTTCTTAAACCCTCACACTATACTGCGTGATACATCCCTCCCAATCTAATCTTCTGAGTTCCAACCAACAACAGAACCATTGTTGGTTACTTATGGGTTGACCCAGGTTCTAGCTACAGGATTACCAACAACCCTTCGACCATTAACCCTTATGGATACCATAAGGAAACACAACACACAAAGTGCACTGTGTAGTCTCGCCCAAGATGGCTTCAATGGGTGGTTGCAGGACTCAAATGTCTGCAACCCTAGGATGGGATGTGTTTCTCTCTCAAAGGCATTGGATCTACTCGTTGTTAGCCATCAAACCATCATTAGATATTAGTCTAGACCAATAATTCCAATAAGATTTCATTAAACATTATAACAACATGTATTCAATGATAGGTATTCATCTACTGTAACATAATATTCAGATATAAACACTAGCTATGATGATCATTTACTTAGTGTCGTTTTGTAGATTTCATGAGTTTTTACTTAGTGCACAGTAATATAACCTTTATCAAATAACATATTCATCATAAATATTATTAACTCAAATATAACAATATAAATTCAACCATTCATACACATGACACATGAAATTATTTTGAATGTCATGTTAGATCATTTCTTAAATTTTTTCTTTTCTTTTTTTTCTTTTTTTTCTTTTTTTTTTAATTTGAGGAATCAATTTCACCTTTCTGTTTGAAAATAGTCAATTAATAGATACATATTATCTTTAGGAGATTGTACCTTCATCATTTTTTTTCCATGTTCAATCTATTTCAAACTTATCTTAAAAAAATTGATGAAGTGGGAATACAGTGCCCTTTGCATTTATGATTACATGATAACTGTGTGTAAACTTGTAAATTTCAAACTTCTTTTTTTGTTGAGTTTTTTCAAAACCTTCTTTTGAAACAAAGTTTGGGTTTCCTAAAATTCATTCTCTTCAATTGTTTGAAGAGAAAACATTTATCAAATCAACATATTGAAGCTTACACCCTTTGACTTTTGAAATATTTCAATAAAGCCTAGAGTGGGGAGGAAAGTTTCCTCCATAGGGTGCCCTGGCATTGTTTATCTATAAGAAATAACTTGAGGAACAAAACATGGAAAGAGATAGAATCAAGATGAATGGAAGCGGTATAGAAATCATTATACCCCTCGACCCAACATAAGGGAATCCATGGGTGGAAATGTGGGATGAAGACTAGGAGGCTCATCAACTATATCAGATAATGAATGAGGAGAAGGAAAATGTCAAAATGAATGCAGAAGGTGAAATATTAGTTGGTTCCCTAGTATCCATGGGGGAAAATTCAAACACAAAACTTTGTAAATGGAATATAAAGAATTATGAGTCCCATGCAAAATAATGTTGGTCAATCGAGAAAATACTGATAAAATTATCGAGAGCATGATTCTTGGTCCAATTAATTCCTATTGTTTTTGAAAAAAAAGATAAAAGAGACACCAACACTTATCCAAACTAACTTAAAAATAGGCCCATCTATGTATTTTAGTGAGATAAATTATCAATTGGTCCACATTGACAAAGTATAAAAATATTTGGAGAGCATGGAAGAGTGCAGAGCCTCGTAGAATCCTTCACTGGTCAAGATGCTCAATTATGGGAGACTCATTCTCCCTTCTTATAAACATGGACCATAGATACAATATATTTTGGCAAGAGAATCAAGGGAAAAAATCTATCAACAATGGTTGACATCCCGACTTTCAAACTTGGGTTCAACCTAGTGGCTCATATCCACTAGTGAGAAAATGAATGGAGAAGATTTGGATATAGAGATGAAAGATTTTGGCCACATATGTTCCTAAACACTAACATGATTTTTAATTACCTTTCTAAATTCTTAGATAGTCAATTATAAATACTATGCATTTAATTATCAATCCTGAATTCATGGGGAAGTTGGAAACTGTCATGCACTGTATATGATAGGGTGAATAATTCAAACACTATTCTAGCTATGAATTTGTAGCAAGAGAAAATGATAAGATGAAGGTAAAAAGATATCTCTAACAAAGTTTCCAATTCTAAGGACAATAAGCTAGAAACATATTTAATAGTCTAAAGTATCTCAACTGAGCCTAGAATCACTTAGTGTTGTAACCATCATCTTAGTGGAAAATTGTGAGAAGAAAAAGCAAGCTAATATAATTCAACTATCGTGGAAGCACATAGTGTTGTAACCTTGATTGAATGTAATTGAAATGAAAACTAATCTAATTCAATAGTCCTAGAAGCACTTAGTGTTGTAACCCCATTCTGAATGTAGTTGAAATGGAAGAAATCTAATCTAATTGAACAAAAAACACTTGGCTGATTACTAGTTCTAAATGGTGATTGTGATAAGAAACACTTTCCTCCATTCAATCTTGCAAATGATACTAAAAGAGATTTGCACGAATTTATCCTGAAATTTTGTTGAGTGTTGGGATTACACAATATTAAACTACAAAATGAAACAAATAAATATAATGGAAAGTATATATCTAATGAAAATAGATTATTTTCCTTAATGTTACAGTAAAATGTAAGCAATAACCAAGCACATAAGAAATAAGGAAATCAATCTCTTCATAAATCAAATATACCAGGAAGCTCTGATAGGAAAAACTTGAGTCTGCGAGGCTAGATGGGAAGGGAATGGTGAAACAATCCTCCATTGTAGTGCAGAGCAAAAACTTGAAAATAGAAAGATAATAAATAAGTCAAGATTTTGTGTACATAGCTCAGAGTTGGGTGAACCACATTAAGTAATGTGTTGAATGATGTTCTTGATTGTCAATTCATGCTTTTAATGTCTGTGTATAATAATATTTACTTATGTTGATGATATGTTACTACACATTAACCATGATTATATGTTTAATGGTAATTTAGAGAACATATTGGTATAATTACATATGTAAACAAGAAAAAAGGTAAATAGATAGGAAGTATTATGCACTATATGGTAGAAGAACAATGACTAAGGTAACTCTATTTCATTCCCTCACAGCTGCAGAAACTTGGTTCTTGCAGTACCCATAAAGATACCTTGGGTGAGACTTTGTCTGCATGCAAGTGATGTCGAAAGGGTCGATTTCTATAGGGTTTTTTTGGAAAAAATAAATTGAACATGTCGTCTTGAACCTAAGGTCTTGAACCTACCTACGTGCTAACAAATGGTTCCGTTGTAGGGACCAGGAATTTGTAATTGAGGTAATTTTTTGGAGACCGACGAGAAAGGAGATCATCGAATGGTTGGAGAAAAAGGAAAACGAATTTTCTAAGAAAGAAAATAGAAACCATTGGCTAAAGGAAAAACGTTGGTTGGACAATTATGTGTTTACAAATTTACATGAAATATTTTTTGGCAAATTCCCAAACCTGTTAGCAGAGTGGATGGAAAGATTTTTGGAAAATACTGGTAGACATAGACCAGTTGCACCAAATAATTGGACTCCTAAAGTAGTGAGACAAATAAAGACAAATGTACCCAGTCTTATAGTGTTGTAGAAAGGGACTTATTTAAGGGTCCACGTGTAAGATTTCTAAATTTTCTATCTATGTGGATAAAAATTCTCTTGTGCGACAAAGAAGTGATGACGATGGATTTTGATAGCTAAAAGAATTTGCACACCTAGAGTAATTGGGGTTTTGGACCAAAATATAAGAGGAAGGTAGGGAAATATGGATAAAGGAAGGAAATACTAAGGATGCAAGTGAAAGAGGAGGGGATATCAAAAGGATAAGATGGAGTTGGGGTTCTGCATAGTAGGATAATGTACAAGAAGCTAAAGAATTCAGTTGAGAGGGAAGAGAAATGCAATGAATATGAAGGACATCGAGCAGACATCCATATCATAGAAATACATCAAATAGAAGGGGAAGAAAAAGATATATAGTGCAGTCCTATCATCAAAGAACCAATAATCCCTACTCAAGCCAAACCTTGGGTCAAAACCACAAATTCATGTGCATCACTTGAATCTAATAAAACTTTTTAAGATCTATATAGAGTTCTAGTCATTAGTAGAAGGAGTCAAAACAGTGGTAATCAGAGAAGTAGCAGAGGTAGTAGTACAAAAACTCAGAATCCACTAGTATCACCAAGGAGGGGTGCTATGTACATTAGTATTGAAGGATTAGATAACACACTGTGAATACCATATTTCAAAGGAATAGGGTTAGAGGATCCAAAACAACATCTATTCGTGTGCTAAACCATTTGGGATGAAAATAATGTCCAAGACAAAGGTGAAAGGATTACGTAGTTAGCTACAACCTTTAGAGGATGTGTGCTAGTATGGCACATGAATTTGTAGAGTACCATGCCAATAGGTCAAAAAAGGACTTTGGTGGAAGTCACAGAGGCATTGCTAAAATAATTCAAGAATCTAAAGTCAGAGTCTCAATATATTACAAAGCTTAAGAAGATAAAGAAAGTACAAACTGACTTAGTCTACGATTTCATCCAAATATTCAAATATGTCATGGGAATATTGACATTCCAAATACCCAATCAACGAAATAGAGAGTGGTTCATTGTGGGCCTGCTAACTCATATCCACTATTCATTAAATCCCCTTTGATATGGAAACTCATTTTCCAACACCTCTTTCTCATTTATATGACAATAGGGTGTCTCCTTATCCCTGTTTGAGTCATTCAAGGAAGAGTACATTGGTTGATTTGATGCTTGGAGGATTCCTGGAGGAACCCAGACAGTTTTCTTCAAGACAGTGGACAAGGTTGTAACTTACCTTTTCCACTTGATGTTAATAAAGAGTTTGTTTCCCTCATATTTTGTCTTTGTTGTATGATTTTTGATGCAGGAGCATCGCCGAATCATCAAGCGAGCTAGCGTGGAAGTGGAAGATAGCTGGACAAGCAACACAAATTTTGAAAATGCTTTGGGACTGTTGCGCAAATCTTAAATGGGTCATTTAAGAAGAGGCGTCTTTGTATATTGTAAATGGACCTTGAGTGGATAGCTCTCGTCCTTTAGTAGATAGAAGACATTTAATATAGTTAATGCTAGTAGATAGGAATTTAATTTTAGATTTGATAGCTTTAGAGTCTAAGAGGGAAAACGGATATAGACACCCTCATTGTCTCATTGTTAAAAAAAAACCCTGAGCATAATTCAGAATTCTGGAGGAAGAACAGAAGAGCATGCAGAGAACTGTATGAAGAACACCCATGTACAGACATTTGAATTAATAGAAGAAAGATCTTATTCAATTTCATGGTTTGTGTTGTTCTCTGTGTGTTGATGTTATGCTCATGAATATTTGCTTCTAGTTATACATTTGCTTTTATATGTTGTGTATGTGATTTCATGGTTGAATTGAAGTCTGAGAGGCTAAAGGAAGAGTGAATGAGTTTCAATTGTTTCTCTAATTGAGCCAGAAGATTCTTGCAAGGAGTGCAGTTGAATTGTCCGCAAGGAGTGCGTAGGCAGAAGGGTTCAATTAGAGATAGCTTTTGTTCTCATTTCCTCGAAGGTGCAGTTAGGAACAGTGCCATGCAAGGAGTGTGTAGGCCAAGGGGAAGTCTCAGGGTTGCGAACCTGAGTAAGGAACTGAAATATTGCTGCTGCAGGAGTGCGCAGAGTCAAGAGACTTCAACACTGAGACGTCATTGAAGGTTTGCTGCAAGGAGTGTGCGCAAGAAGTTCTCTGAAGGATTTTAGAGTCGTGAACAAGCTCAGGAGGTATAGAACCTTGAGTAATTACTAGGGAAAACAGAGGGAGTTGGTGCCTTGAAATCTTGCAAGAAGCGTAGCAGCCTTGCGAGCAGGCGGACAAGTTTCGTGGAGAGGAGCGCAATCGTTTCGCAGAATCATCAAAGGGAGAAMGGATGGTCGAAATCCTCTGAGGAGATTTCGCGAAAGTGTCGAGTGTCGTTGGCTCTTGCGRAGGTGCAGGAAGGTTAYGACGAGAACGTCYGAAGGTTAAAKCTCAGGAGGGGCAGAGCTGTCGATCCGAGTCACGAGGACCRTCGGATCTATACGTGATATCGTGTATCGRGGGTTCGCGAGTCAACGCTCCAAGTTGTTGCARCRAGAATCACGACATCACAATTCGCGATATCCCGACAGACCTAGGACCATCTATTKTCTGGGACACGTGTCAGGAGATCCAAGGAAGTTAGGGTTCGGAGAATCGAGGTTTTCAAGGGTAGAGTATTCTTGCAGCTTGGAGTCGCGAAACACGATATCCCGACGGGAGAGTCGTGTGGGCCACAACAGGAGATAGTGTAGATAGGTAGCGTAGTATCAGGGATCGGTAAAAGGAATCTCCCGAATCCATTGACATTAGGATTCGTGATCCCGTGAATTCTGAAGTCCCGACGAGGTGACAGGATCATTGAAAAGGTCAACGTTGACTCGCGTCGGAGCTCGAGGAATTGTGAGGCAACAAACACGCGACCATAGGATTCACGAAATTGTGAAGTCCGATTTCCCTATCATTAAGGAAGATCATTTGAAGTGTTGCTGTGGGTAAGGAAAATTCCTGATAGGGAATTAGAGGAACCTTTGAGTTCTTCGGGCCGAGAATAGAAGAAGATCCTGTGAGCAGATGTGCTCTGAGGGGTGCGGCTGCGTTAGAGTTGGTATCAGAGCTCAGAAAGACTCTTTGCTTTCTGTAACAAAGAAGATGATTCCTCATGCCACCTAGGAGAGAAAGACAATCACCTGATCTAGAGGACAGAGAGGTGCGAAGAAGAGGCAGGCAGGTAGCAAATCCAGAAATGGAGAGACAAATGCGTGATCTCCGAGCAAGGCTTGAAGACATGGAGACAACGCAAAGATGCACAACTAGTGCAGGGGATCTCAGTGATTTCGAGAGTGAAGTTGAGGCTGAACGAGAAGAAGAAGTTGCAGTTGAGGATGCAACGAATGAACGTCTAATCAAAGCTATTGCAAGAATGAGTGCGAAGGCGAAGATGGACATTCCAGTTTATGAAGGGAATCTGGATGCAAAAGAGATTCTATACTGGATTAGAGCTCTGGATACATACTTCAACTATGAAGATGTCGAAGAAGACAAGAAGTTCAAGCATGTTGTTATGCGCTTGAAGGGACATGCAACATTGTGGTGGGATGAGATATAAGCTGACAGACGCTGCAAAGGCAAGAAAAAGATTAAAAGTTGGGATCGAATGATTGCAAAGATGAAGGTGAAGTTCATCCCAAGAGACTACCAAATTACTCTGTTCAGGAGGATGCAGAACCTGAGATAGAAGCTGATGACAGTGAAAGAATACATGGAGGAATTCTATCGATTGAACATCAGGGCAGGTCATCAGGAGAGCGATGATGAGAAGGTTGCTAGATATCTGAATGGTCTGAGATATGACATTCAGGATGAATTGAGCATGGTAACCATCCAAACAGTAGAGGATTCTTATCAGATGGCTCTGAAAGATGAAGAGAAGCTGAGCCGAAAGCAAAGTCAGAGGGGCCGAGGCAGGAGCCAGCCCAGAGGCAAGTCAGTTGCCCAGGAAAGAAACCAGAAGCCCAAGAAGGAATGGAAGAAACCTCAGGGTAAATTTGAAAGAGGTGGAACCTCACAGAGAGGGCCATACGTTGAACAAAGAGGAAAACATACAAAGCAGAGCAGAGGATATGCTGACAACAACACTTTTCCTCGTACCAGAGGTAGAGGAAGAGGAAGAGGTGGAGTCATCACATGCTTCACATGTGGAAAGAATGGGCACAAGTCTTACGAGTGTCCAGAGAAAAAGGAGGACATTGGAGAAGCTCACATCACCAAAGCAAAGAGGAAGGATGTTGAGGCCGAGGACGCAGAAGGCAGAAGGTCATTGATGATGTGTAAAGTTCTTTTGACACCTAATAAAGAGGTGGAAATTTCAATTCAAAGGACCAGACTTTTCAGAATAGCCTGCAAGACCAAGGATAGGGTGTGCAAGGTTGTTGTTGACAGTGGTAGCACGGATAATCTCGTTTCAACCGAGATACTAGAGAAGCTGGAGCTGGACACAACTGATCATCCAAGTCCATACAGAGTTTCGTGGCTACAAAAAGGACACCAGGTAACTGTTACTAAACAATGCTTGGTTGAATTCAAAATAGGTGGATATAATGATAAGATTTTGTGTGATGTTATTCCCATGGATGTATGTCATCTATTGCTGGGTAGACCATGGAAATATGACAGAAATGTGATTCATGACGGGAGAATGAACACATATACCCTGGAGAAGAATGGGAGAACCCATATGTTGCTTCCGATAAAGGATAAGGAGGTGAAACCAGAAGTAAGAAACACAGTACTTCTCATGAGTGGGAAGGAACTTCTTACAGAAGTGAAGAAGAATGAAGATCCACAATTCTTTGTGGTCAGAAAGCCGAGGATTGTTCTGACTAGCACAAGAGTGGATGATCTACCAGAAGAGATTTAGGAACTACTGGAAGAGTTCACTGATATCATGGTGGATGAATTACCCCGTTCGCTGCCACCGATGAGGAGAGTGAGTCATCATATTGATCTCATACCAGGGGCCAGTTTGCCAAATAAAGTCGCGTACAGGTTGATGTCGCAAGAAAATGAAGAGGTTAAAAGACAGGTCCAGGAGTTATTGGACAAAGGATTGGTCAGGGAAAGTTTAATCCCATGTGTTGTTCCAACAGTACTCAGTCCGAAGAAAGACGGAGGCTGGATAATGTGTATCGACTCAAGGGCCATCAACAAGATAACCATTAGGTACAGGTTTCCATTGCCGCGGATGGACGATTTAATGGACTGCTTGAGCGGAGCCAATTTTTTTTCAAAGATTGATTTGAAAAGCGGATATCACTAGATTCACATGAGGGAAGGTGATGAGTGGAAGACAGACTTCAAAACCAATGACGGACTGTATGAATGGCTTGTTATGTCGTTTGGCTTGACAAATGCGCCAAGTACCTTTATGAGGTTGATGAATGAAGTATTGAAGGATTTCATCGAGAAATTTTTCATTGTGTATTTTGATGATATATTGATTTACAATAAATTAGAGGCTGAACATCTGAAGCATTTGTCCATTGTGATGAAGAAGCTACAGCGGGAGAAGCTGTTGATAAACATGAAGAAATCCTCATTTATGAAGACAGAGCTCATTTACTTGGGTTTTGTTATTTCGGCGTATGAATTAAGGATGGATCCAGATAAGGTGGAAGTGATTAAGAATTGGCCATCACCGAGAAATGTATTCGAGGTGAGAATTTTTCATGGTTTGTCTAGTTTCTACCGAAAATTCATTAGGAATTTCAGTGGAATTAGCGCAAGGATGATGGATACAGTGAAGAAGCGACATAAGTATTTTCACTAGACAACTGAAGTTGAGAAGAGATTCAATTTGTTAAAGTGGAAGATCACGGAACAACCAGTTTTGGTGTTGCCGGATTTCGAGAAAACATTTCAGGTGAAATGTGACGCAAGTGGGTTTGCCATAGGAGCGGTCTTGAGTCAAGAAGACTGACCGATTGCATATTTCAGTGAGAAGCTGAATGAGGCAAGGGTGAAGTACTCCACATACGACAAGGAATTCTATGCTATCATACATGCATTGAAGAAGTGGAGGCATTACTTGATCCCAAAGGAATTTGTTCTATATAGTGATAACCATGCCTTACAGTTTCTGATTCAACAGGAAAAGTTGAATCAGAGGCATATAAAATGGGTAGAGTATATGCAAAATTTCACGTTTGTGATTAAACACATTTTGGGTACTGCTAACAAAGTGGTTGATGCTTTGAGCAGGAAATGTTTGTTGTTGCAGGAGTTTCGAGTCAAAACGATGGGTTTTGATGATCTCAGGGACATGTATGTAGGTGATCAAGATTTCAAGGAAGCGTATGAAGCAGCTGAGAATCTAGTTCTCAGAGATAGAAGTCCTTGGATAGGCTACATGATATAGGAAGGGTTGTTGTTTAAGGGCAATCAACTATGGATCTTGAAATGCTCCATGAGGGATAATCTGTTGAAAGAAAAGCACGGTGGTGGATTAGCAGGACACTTTGGCCATGAAAAAACATTCGCTAAGATGAATGAGTCATATTTTTTTCCAGGGATGCGGTCAAAGGTTAAGCGATTTGTAGATAGATGTAGAGTTTTCCAGCATTCGAAGGGAAGGAAGCAGAATGCATGATTTTATCAGCCATTTCCCATACCAGAAAGACCATGGGAGGCGATAAGCATGGATTTCGTATTGGGGTTGCCAAGGATACAAAGAGGATTTGATCCCATCTTTGTGGTCGTGGACAGGTTTTCCAAGATGGCACATTTTATTCCATGCCAGAAAACCAGTGATGCGACCCACATCGAAAATTTGTTCTTCAAGGAGGTCGTTCGACTTCGTGGGCTGCCGAAAAGCATAGTTTCGGACAGAGACACTAAATTCATAGGACATTTCTGGAGGAATTTATGGAAGAAGTTTGGAACTAACTTGAGGTTTAGTTCTTCTTATCATCCTCAGATGGATGGACAGACGGAAGTGATGAACAAAATTCTGGGAGACTTGCTAAGAAGCTTAGTGGCAGAGCACCATAGCAGTTGGGACAATATATTACCACAGGCAGAGTTTGCATATAACGATTCAGTGAACAAGAGTATAGGCCGAAGTCCATTTCAAGTTGTCTATGGGATGCAACCAAGAGGATTTTCTGAATTGAGGGATTCAGAACAGACTGCTACTAGCAGCACTAGTGTTGAAGATTTCACTGAGGCGATAAAAGAACTTCACAGTAGGGTGAAGGAGCGACTGCTGAAATCAAGTCAGGAGTACAAGCACAGAGCGGATCAGCATCGGAGACAACTTCAGTTTGAAGTTGGTGATCTAGTTCTAGCACACTTAAGGAAGGAAAGGTTCCCAAGGGGAACATACAATAAGCTAAATATGAAGAAAATCGGACCATGCAAGGTCTTGAGAAAATTCGGAGAAAATGCTTATGAGATCGAGTTACCAGATGGGATCAGAATATCTACAATATTCAATATCGCAGATTTATACCCATACAGGGCTGGAGAAGCAGAGACTAGAACGGAGCAGCCAGTGATCCAGTGGATGAAACAAATGCCAATTAGAGAGAAGCCACAAATAGAATGCATACTAGACAAGAGAATGGGTAAGAAGACCAGAAGGAAGGAATACTATGAGTATCTGGTCAAGTGGAAGAATCATCCAGTAGAAGATGCCAGCTGGGAGAATGAAGCAGAGATTCTGAAACATGGACATACTGTGCAAGAGCTCATGGACAAAAACCCATGAATTTTTTTCAAGTGAGGGAGTATGATGCAGGAGCATCGTCGACTCATCAAGCAAGCCAGCACGGAAGCGGAAGACATCTGGACAAGCAGCAAAAAAATTGAAAATGCTTTTGGATTGTTGCGCAAATCTTAAATGAGTCATTTAAGACGAAGCACCTTTGTATATTGTAAATGGACCTTGAGCGGATAGCTCTCGTCCTTTAGTAGATAGACATCATTTAATATAGTTAATGCTGGTAGATAGGAATTTAATTTTAGATTTGATAGCTTTAGAGTCTAAGAGGGAAAACGGATATAGACACCCTCATTGTCTCATTGTAAAAAAAAAAAAAAACCCTAAGCATAATTCAGAATTCTGGAGGAAGAGCAGAAGAGCATGCAAAGAACTGTATGAATAACATCCATGTACATACATTTGAATTAATAGAAGAAATCTTTGATTCAATTTCATGGTTTCTGTTGTTCTCTATGTGTTGATGTTATGCTCATGAATATTTTCTTCCAGTTATACATTTGCTTTTATATGTTGTGTATGTGATTTCATGGTTGAATTGAAGTCTGAGAGGCTGAAGGAAGAGTGAATGAGTTTCAATTGTTTCTCTAATTGAACCAGAAGATTCCTGCAAGGAGTGCATTTGAATTGTCCGCAAGGAGTGCGTAGACAGAAGGGTTCAATTAGAGATAGCTTTTGTTCTCATTTACTCGAAGGTGCAGTTAGGCACAGTGTCGTGCAAGGAGTGCGCAGGCCAAGGGGAAGTCTCAGGGTTGCTAACCTAAGTAAGGAACTGAAAGACTGCTACTGCAGGAGTGCACAGATTCAAGAGACTTCAACATTGAGACGTTGTTGAAGGTTTGCCGCAAGGAGTGCACGCAAGAAGTTCTCTGAAGGATTTGAGAGTCGTGAACAAGCTCAGGAGGTATAGAACCTTGAGTAATTACTAGGGAAAACATAGGGAGTTGGTGCCTTGAAAGATTGCAAGAAGCGTAGAAGACTTGCGAGTAGGCGGACGAGTTTTGTGGAGAGGAGCGCAATCGTTTCGCAAAATCATCAAAGGGAGAACGCACGGTCGAAATCCTCTGAGGAGATTTCGCGAAAGTGCCGAGTGCCATTGGATCTTGCAGAGGTGCAGGAAGGTTACAACGAGAACGTCCAAAGGTTAGAGCTCAGGAGGGGCAGAGCCATCGATCCGAGTCACGAGGACCGTCGAATCTACATGTGATATCGTGTATCGGGGGTTCGTGAGTTGAAGCTCCAAGTTGTTGCAGCAAGAATCGAAACATCGCGATTCGCGATATCCCGACAGACCCAGGACCGTCCATTGTCTGGGACACGTGTCAGGAGATCCAAGGAAGTCAGGGTTCGGAGAATCGGGGTTTTCAAGGGCAGAGTATTCTTGCAGTTCGGAGTCGCGAAACGCGATATCCCGACGGGAGAGTTGTGTGGGCCACAACAGGAGCTAGTGTAGACAGGTGGCATAGTATCGGGGATCGGGAAATGGAAGGTCCCAAATCCATTGACATTAGGATTCGCGATCCCGTTAATTCCAAAGTTTCGACGAGGTGACGGGATCATTGAAAAGGTCAATGTTGACTCGCGTCGGAGTTCGGGGAATCGTGAGGCAACAAACACGCGACCATAGGATTCGCAAAATCGTGAAGTCTGATTTCCCTATCATTAAGGGATATCATTCGAAGTGTTGCTGTGGGTAAGGAAAATTCTCGATAGGGAATTAGAGGAACCTTTGAGTTCGTCAGGCCGAGAACAGAAGAAGATACTGTGAGCGGACGCACTCTGAGGGGTGCAGCTGTGTCAATTTTACTGGTTGTACTTGATTTGAATATGACATATGACATGTACATTCTTTTGATTGCATAACTAATTTTGTAGTATCCCTTGTGTTATGTCCATATTGCAGGCTCGTTCCAATGGAGGATCGGGATCTCTTCGACGAATTGGATCGGGGATCAACATAAAAAAGGAGAATTAAGGTACACTTTCTTTTTTCCTTTCTATCTCTACCTTCTCCTTGTAAAAGTAGTTATTTCCTTCAATTTTTTGTGCTTTTATTAGATGGAAGATATTTATATCCCTTACATAGTCTTTCTCTATTGTGATTTTGACCCAATATCACGAGGGAAAAAATCCCTTAATCGGTCCCAGGTACCGGAAGAACTTACCACTTGCAGTCACATAAGTAGGTACCTATGAAAATCCACTAAGGTTTCCAATTCAAAACACAATGGGTGGGCCAACAATAGCAGGTTGAACCACACAAATGGGTAAGATAACAAATCTTGAAGCTTCAAGAAGTGCTACCTCCCAGAGAGGTGCGGGAACTTTCAAAACCCCTGATAATGTAGTAGTCCAAGTAGTTCAACAAACACCAAGACAAGTAGAGAGGGGTATCCCTCCACTTTCCCCAATGCGACTTACAGCTTGTCTCTTATGTTATAGGAGCTTCCCAGCTCACTTGTTGTAAAAATTGATTTTACACTTGTTAATGACTTCCAATTTTAGCTTAGGTTGCCTTGGAGAGTTTAATCTCCAATCCTACACCAAGGCGCTAAAATCCTATGCTATGTTGGTTTTCTAGAAAGAAAAGGAGTCTAATAGATTTTAAATTAAGCATTAATTTCCGTATGGTTGTTGATTACTCAAGTTAATTGATTCAAATTCAATGATTTTATGACTCTTTTCCAATCCAAAGCAAGACAAAGAATGAAAATGCAAGAAATGCAACATTTTCTTCTTCATTGAAAACTATATAAGGAAAGGAACAAGAGGTTTGTTTCTCTCAAATTAAAAAAATATAGCAATCACTCAATTCCAATGAACCCTCAATCCAAAACACTTAATTCTAGTGAAACATCAATCCAAATAACTCTTGATATGAAACAATATCCCCCCCCCCCCCTCCCACACACCCTTTTTTTATATTTTGATAAAGAAAGAACAAATGCAAAAGTAGACTAGAAAACCATGCAAAATGTTTAACTTAGACTGAATGATAGCAAAGAAAACTAATCATATCAGCAAACTAACCATGCAAGAAAATCATCTCATACATGCAAATCAGCAATGTGTATGAATCATATATGCATGCAAGTTAATCGCCCATAAAAAGCATCTCATGCATGCAAAGTATTTGGACATTCCTCCACTGACTTTTTTATACCAGCTTCTAACATTTGGTCACATTTTTCTTTCACTTTTTTCTTATACACTACATTTATTCTATAAGGTCTCTGTCTAACAGGTCTAGTATCTCGTTTTAGGGGTATCTTCATCTCACCTATATTACATTCTATTCCTTTCATATCTATAAAGGTTTTTGGAAACAAGTCATTGTATTCGCACATTAACTATGTTATCCTTTCTAGTGTATGCTCATCATAGTAGTCTCCAATGCTAGACATTTTAGGGTTTTATTCTATCCCAATGTTGACTTTCTTGACCTTAATTGGTGCACCAAATGCCTCTAACTCCAGAGATGGACCTTCCACCTCTCTCTCCCCTTCAATATTTGTTATTTGAATGTCGCACATATCATCTTCATCTAGTGCTTCCTCTACAACATGATAACATGAGAGAAAATCTTTGAATGTCTGTCTATTCTATTATTGATATTATGTTATAATTTTGACCTCAGGTTCCTAAAAAAATATCATTTCTTGTATCAGCTTCAGGGATGAATCAATATTGGGGTTCTCATGCTAAAATGAGAAAGTTACCACAAGGTTCTGCTATAATATTGTCCATTATGTGGTGCCTCTACGCATTTCCTAGTCTATGTACCAATTCACTGGTATCCCTTCCAAGGTATGAAAAAAGTGTTTGCACCCAATTCATCACTTGGTGAGCAAATTAAGAGTGCTTA
>JZKD02S1715440.1:149554-160810 GCA_000966675.3 Picea glauca | reverse complement strand
TAAAAATACATAGTAGAAAATTGTAGAAAATTTATATTCATAATCCTTAAATTGTTCTCTTCAAAAGGGTATTTTTAGATTTTACTTTTAAGTAAAAATTAAGATAGATACATGGTGGAGGAAAACACGTGTTTAAAATCTATAACTTTTTCAGATTGGTCAACTTCAAAAAATTCTAGAAATTATAATATTCATCTGTTAGATTCAAAACTATAGTCATCACCAAATAGAGTCTATGTAGATTGTTGCAGTATATTTCATTTGTCAAAAAACAAAAGTTTGATAATGGATATATTGTTGTGGGAAAAATAACTCATTATATTTCCCTTCATTTTTAAGGAACATATTGTCAAACAATTGTCAAATTGACATATCAAATCTCAATAAAAAAAAATTAAAAAATAGTTAGTAGAAAGCTAACAAAATTCTTCACAAGTTTTTTTTTTACAGTAGCGTAAAATTCTAAATAAAAAAAATACTTTTGTTTATCATAAGTTGAAGAACTTGTTAAAATTAAAAAAAAATTGTCATAAAACAAGCAAAAGTGTTACCCATATTCATGATTTTACCTTCTAATGTTTCTATAACCTGGAAATCTGCCACAATGCGCACTCCATTCAAGTCTATTGTCACACCTTTAAGTATTCCAATTGGTAACACTCTATGTTGATTTGTTAATTTCAACGGGACAGGAGAATATCCTAATGTGGGTTCCCCCATACATAGTCATGTCTTCTTAGGTAAGGAATTTACTTTAGAGCCTAAATCAAGTATGACATCTCCCATATTGAAATCCCCAATGTTGGCATTTAGCCTGTATTCCTTACTTGTTCTTATTCTTGTATGGATATGATTGACTCTCTTCTCTTCTAACTTCCCCTCTAATTTTGTTTTTCATCTTTCTAGCAAATTCTGTAATACCTTAATGGATGGTGGATCATTCAATAACTTAACACGGGATTTAAGAAACATCTTTATGTTACTTACTTTCTCTAAAGTTTGTCCTTTACTAGTGTGATCCATTGAATATGGAATCTCGTACATCGGTGGATCATGAGCTTGTTGTGCAATTGACGTAGATGCAATGTTCTCTTTGATAATCTCATGTATGGCTTCCTTAAATGTTTCATTTTCTTTCCACATGTCAAAATTCTTCTGTGGCTCAGTATTCTTCTTGACCCACTGGTGTTGATATGGATCTTGTTTTGTTGCATCATATCCCTTCTTGGCTCCTCCTTGAGTAAATATGTTGATGTTCTTCCCATCATCCCTGGCTTCCGTGGAAATCCACTGCACATTTAGATTGTTCTTGTTCCTTTTTTCCTATATTTGTCCCAATATTGTTGAGAAATCTTCTGTGTCATGGTCTCTTGCGCGACAATACATACATGTCGCAGGTGGAACTGGACGATCTCTTGCATAATGTACTGGTTGTTGACAATTGTGGCAAACCACTGGCTCTCTGCCTCAACCTCCACCTCTAAATCCACCTCTATATCCTCGTAGTGCATTGTATTGGGGTACATGGTTATACTACGCAAGATTATATTGTGGTTGTGCATTGTTGTACTATGGCTACACGTGATTGAATTGTGGTGCAACTTGGCCTATCCTAATCTCTTCTCGCACCCTGTAGGTGTTTGAATTTCTTTCTCTCATCAATTCTAGCGTTCTACATTCCATATCATTATGACCCACTGATTTTCAAAAATCACAGTAAAAATATTTTGTCATTGTCTTATACTTATGTATCATTGGACAATGATATGGATCATTCCCATGTTTCTTACAAATCTTGCACCATGGTCCTCCTGTTGGCAAGGATTTTGGCACCCCTACTTCCAAGTACTACGCAAAGGTTGGGCATTCATTCTTATGATGTCCTTTTGTCCTTCACAAGGTACACCAAACAACTTTTCTCTTATCTTTCCCCTTATTCTATTTTAATTGAAATGTTATATTATTCATATCCTCTTTCAACTCCTCTATTTTTGGATCTATTTGTTGAGATTGGTTTTCTTCCAGCTACAGGGTTGCTTGCAAGGCCTCTTCCTGAGTTTGGAACTTCTATTGTCTCAAAGGATACTTCAAGTACGGTAATAGTGAGTTAAAAAAAAACTGCTTGTGTTGCATGTCAGTAATAGAATACTTCAATTTACCTTTCAGAAATTTGAACCTTTGATCAATCTCTCAGACAAACTCACCTAGTCTCTTCCTTATTTCAATCATTCCATTCATATACTGGCCTTTTGAGCTTGGATTCTAAAATTCATTTACCAGTATCTTTTTCACCGCTGTGACAGTCTTTGGTGATCCTTTTGGACTGTTTACATCAAGGCTCATGTACCAGTCTAGCGCGCGGTCTCTAAGTGTTATAGCTAACTTCATGAATTTTATATCCTCATTTGTAACCTTCTTTGCTTCCCAAATATTTTCACAGATAAATAATTTCTTTTTAGGGTCCTCTGATGCCTCACCCCGAAACTCTAGTAATATGATAGTGGAATCTAATCCTTCCATTTTGAACTGTGTTGAACTATGGCCTCCATGTAGTGTAGATAATTGACTATTACTTCTTGAACTTACTCCCCTATTTGTCGCTCCTCTATTGGATATACGGTATGTTGTGCCTCCTCTACTAAAAATCGATTCTCTAAAATTTGGTGTTCTTTCAGGTGTTAGGTGCACATGGGGTTGTAGGTTCCACACTGAATGTGATATGGACTGGAGTTATGCCTTCTATTCCTAACCCTATACCTCTTGGTTTCATTTCATATGTTGCACACAGTATTTTTTCAATATGCTCCACATCACGTAGATCCTCTACCTCTTCTTCATTGCTCGTTAATCCCTCTCTGTCAACTATGGCCCTCTTTTTGTTATTCCTCTTATATTGGTAAGGTATTTAGCTACATGTATTTCCATATTTTTTCATTATATTCTTTGTCTGGTCCTCATTCATCATGATTGGTTCCATTCCCTCCTTTTACTTCCCCTTATCTGTCTCCCTATCCGTATCTCAAACTCATGCAAGTGCTTCCCTTTCTTCCCCCGTGCAAGCAGGGAAGTTTAGTTGTCTGATTCCATGATCATCACACCTTTGTCATACAATAAAATATTGATAAAAGTGTATAGTGATATGATGTACCTACCTCTGGGTCCCTTCAAAAAATACTTCTTTGCAGCAGTGTATGACTTCATGGTATCAACTGCAAATTTAGTGATAAACCCTACAATAATACTATCTAACAAAAAATCTATTGTGTGTGTAAATTTATTATTGACTTTCTATAACCGTGTGATCTCCAACGAATGCCATTCTATCTTTCTGATCTGATTCATAGGTGGTTTTCCTTCAACCTCAATAACCACTCTTGCAACAGATGTGGGAAATCACAGAAAAATACTTCATGCAAGTCGCTAAACACATATTTTTTGAGATATTTGTGTGGTGTAGATTTAGCGTTTCTGTTGTCCTTCTGCGCAAACTTGAGTTCCTTTTTCCTTAACAATATTTCAATCTCCACCTTTATTAGATTCCATGGCCTGACCATTCCCTTCTATGCTTTCATTATCTATGATTTTCTTCCACGGATCCCTTCCACTCAATCCTATGCAGTTCCATCTGGCAACAAAACCATTTGTTGGACACTTAGGTTGACCCAGGTTCTGATCTCAATCGGTTTCCAACAAAACCCTCAAACTATCAGCCCTCCTGGTAAACCAGAAGGTAACAATACAAACAGAGTGCATAGTGCAGTCTCACCCTAGATATATTTATTGGGGACTACAATACTCAAGTGTTTGTTGTCTAGGAAGATATTGGGATTGTCTATTGGTTCTTTTCCTCATGCATTAATATTATTCTTCATTCATCTAAGCTAGTGTTCATTCATTCATCTAACTATGCATGCATGATATGATTAGCTAGATCACCATTCATTCTATAATTGATTCATAACATAACATCAAAGAACCATTCAAACACATTAACACACTAGACATATCGTGGTACACCCCCCCTAGGGCTACGTCAACAAATATCTGTCTCTTCTACTATTTTTATTCATTCTTATGAAAAATATGATTTGCGTGAATTACATTCTTTTGGATTATAATCAAAAGGAGGGTAAGTACCCTTTGTGAGGTGTACTATATCACAACAAGCTCCACAGCCTGTGACCTAACCCTCAAAATCTAGCTTATTCATCTCAACATTATATCTCCTCAACTAATCAACGAATAACCAATTGAAAAACACTCAACAAACACAACTTAGACCCCCTAGGTATTTATTTATACTACCCTAGTGGCTTATAACCATTACATTCACACTAAAAACCCTAACCCTAACATTGTTAGGTTTGTCTGCATGCATGCCACATTGCTTTTCCTCCTTCTGCGTGATGCTTTTTCGCCACCTATGGCACATGCTCCAAAAATAGGCATGCACCCAAAATAGAATTTCCTCCCAAAATAGATCTACACCAACACAAGATAACATGCAGATCAAGAAGACATCAACTTAAAAAGAAAAGGTGAATGGGGAGGAAGGAGACTAGCCACACACTTTTTTAGAGAGTAGAGAAAGTAGAGAAAGAAAAGGAAACTAAATCCAAGGGAGATTCTAGGTTCATCCTCAGTAGAGTCACAATTTTGTTAATAGAGATCTCCCTCCTATATATAGGTGGGTTCTCCTTTTGATCTACCTTTAATACAATACAGAAAATTGATAGATAATATTATTTTCCTGGATCTAATTAGATTCTTTTCATTTTACACTAGAGTGGAGAGAGGCGTACCTCATTAACTAACCATTGTACTTACATGTCTGGTTTATACAGCTCCAAATATCTAGCTCTGATTCATGTGATATTCTTCATTCTCATAAGTGAAAAAAGAATACCAATATACAAATCCTTTTAAGTGTTAAAGAAACTTGAATCCAATCAGATCTACTCTATCCAATACTGATCCACAAATCATGTAATCAAAAAGACAAACATTGAAGGGGAAAAGTAACATTGATCTATATTGATAAAATAGAGAATATTACATCAAGATTGAATCCTTTAAACCTTGTGTTGTAGTCCTCCTTGGCCCTTTCCTTTGCTCTTCCTTCATCCTCAGTCTCTTGGAATTCCAACAATGTAAATTTACTCCCAAATCTTCCTTCTTCTCTAAGAAAGCCTTCATGCATAAATAACCCACCAAATATTTCCTCCATGTGATGAGATAATGTGCCATCTATGAGATTCTAGAGATTACTTAGGACATGCATTGACTAAAGCATTAGTGACATACCACTTAGTCTTGGTTAACTAGTCATTCAATCCATAGTTGACCAGATATTCTCAAGTGGAGTGAATTTCTCTTATCCACATGTCAGGTGGACTCTTAGTGATGATTCCAAGGGAGGCATGCTCTCTTGTTTATAATTCCAATGTATGCATGCAAGGCTAGACTTCACTTAGTCACGAAATGGGAATTATCTCCTAAAATCAAGGAAGGAAGTTCTCTTCATCATAGTAAGTAGGAATTATCTCCTAAAATCAAGGAATGAAGTGATTTTCCTCCTAGTACCTAATGGTAGTTTAAGGGCCCATGGTTTTCAAAACCTAGGGTATTACATGGTTAGTATTTTCCCATGGATTTTGAAACCCATGGTATTACATGGTAGGTAATTTCCCATGGTTTTGGAAACCCTTGTTAGGTACATGTGTATGTATACTCTAGTACCTCTTTTGAGAAGGTCTTGTATGTACCCTTAGGGTAGAAAGTATAATTTTAACAAGACTTCCCCACATGGGTTCCCTAGAATAGTGACCTATGTCACCTTTTAGTGCGCATGTTATTTAATCTCCCTAGGGACTAGGATTCTAGTTAGTCTCCATACCAGAGTTGAGCCACATGTGTTTCTTCTCATCATGTTGACATATTTACCCTCTGGACTTGGTTGGTATTTTTTGTATTTTCACCTATTTAAATCCATCTACTTCATCCATATAGTAATGATCCTTCATTTGTTTTCCTCCATTCACCCACCCCCTAGGAGAATTCCATTAATTTCCCTACCATTGATTACCCCCATTTGTAGTTTTCACATTTTCATTACAACTATTTGGTGGGTTTCTAGGAAATTTATATCCTTGTTACCCCTACATATCCCCATTTGGTTTCCCTCATGGGATTCTAATAGGATATTCTATCTTTTGACAGACTAGTTTGATCCATTCCATCCTCCATTTGGGTATTACAAATCTTACCTTCTCCTCTTGACAACCACTTTGGAATTACCAGGAGGGCCTAGTACTTCTACTATTCTTGGTTCGGTATTTTGGTAGAATCATTGTGTTTCCCTTGTTCAAAGCATATAATATGAGTCACCTTTGAGTCCCCCGGATTTTGTTTCGTTCCACATTGTGCCCTATTACATGTTGTTATCACCTTCATGATTCATACTCATCCCATGTTTCCCATATTTGACCTCTAGTTTTCCTCGTGATCTAAATTGGATCATCATATTGTTTGTCATCTATCAAGATCCTTTAAGAGTGGAAAAAAATGTAGGAATTAGTTTGCAAGGCCATTTTAGTGGCAGGTCCCAATTTGGAAAATTGGGGTCCATAACCTTTCGAGTCCATTTTGAGGCATCAAATGAAATGTTTTGGGGTTAAAAATTTCCTAGCGAAGCTTGGACACCGTGATCTTACTCTACACATCAAGAGCTTTTGAATAGTTTAAAAATCGTTTCAATCAAAGATCATATGCAAAGGTTATGCCTCCCGCAACTTGACCTTCCATATTGACCACTATGGTACGAGATGATGCCATGTCATCCCCCATTACTCATGCATACGGGGCTATCCATGTATGTAATTTCAAGATGATTCTAGAAGGTCCAAAACCATGTCACAATTAAGGGTTGTGGAATTCAAAAACCTAACCCTAGATGGCTATCAAGCTATGTTAAATATCGGGCCACTAGGAGGAGAAGGGGTTCCATTCTTTTGCATTGTATCTTGTTCCATAGTTGAGAAAAACATATGAGAGTGGTATTTTGTTAGCATAATAGAGGAGGAGAGATTATGTAGCATCCATATAGGCCACAACTCAAGGGAAAATTCACATTTAGTGCCTCTTTATTTGTACTTGCATCATTTCTATACCAAATAAAAGAGAGCGGAGTAGCCTCACCATATAGATAGGTTTTCTCCTAAATTGGGTTTCCCAAGTGATATCTTGTGTTTATTTTTGGATGGTGTGATTGTATTTTACTATTCTCTATTTTCCACATTTATCTATTTCATGCATAAGAAAAAAATTAGTAACTAAATATTATGGATATCTAAAGGGAAAATAACGGTAATAGTAAAGATTTCAATGTTTTATTAGATTTGTTGTGATGAATTGTTCTAGTGGAATATCCATGACGGTTTGCAGATCATATTCATATTAGAGAAGGTTTTTCTTTTGGTTATTTGTGGGAAGTTGCAGGATCCAAGAATCGGCTTAAAGAGAAGTCACAGAAACCCTAGCCATCACAGACAAGTATGTTCATAATAACCGTCGAGATCCACCAGAAGAGAGATTTGAGAGGTTAGAAGCATAAGTTGTTGACATCAGTGGCAATATGAATCTCCTCATGTGTAATATCCCTATTTCCCCCAATATGTAAATATATGCCAATGTCTCTATGAGTCATGGATAATATGCTTAATGCTTGGACCATGGTGAACAATCAAAATTATAAAATGCATTTTGATTATAATAAAAAGAAATTGTCGATGGGTGGAGGACTTACATAGAAATGATTCCATGAGAGGGGGAAAAGGAGGAAATTTTATTTCCAATTTTATATTTTAATAAAACCCAAATTGCCCATTTTCCTAGAATTTGAGTTAATGAAGGGAGTTGGTATTTGAAATAATAGCTTCCCACAATTATTATATGAATAGGGGCTGTTGTACCATAACTACCTTGCCTTATAATCATGGGAAGAAAAGTACCCATCTAGAGAATTATAATCTAACCCACGAATTTTTGGATTTGACCCATGAAGTATTTCTACATAAGGAAATAAAATGAAGAATATGGCAAGAAAAGGAAAGAGGATGCACATGGTTGGCTCTAGGGACCAAAATATGAGTGGAGAAGAGTGTGTGAAACTCTCTGGTTCTTAGAAAATCACACATGAGTGAAGAAATATGTTTTCTGGGTGTAGGAATCATTGGCAGTTATCTCCAAATCAAGTTGATAAATAAGGATGTGAAATTTTAGTTATTTTCTTAGCAAGCACGAAGGTATTGAGAGGGGAGGGAGCTAAGGAACTATTGGGTAATGAAATCCCTCCCTTGTGTTGTGTATTTTAGCTCTTGTGGGTCTTTGTGGAAATAGAAGGCCCCTTGTTTGGTGGATTGAAGAATTGGTTTGATAAGTTCTTTTATATGAAGTAGAGTATCCTTCATCTTTTTCTTATTTGTTGAGTGAAAGAATGTAACATACCCAACCACCCACAAGTTGGCAACGCTACTTCAAATCACACTTCAAAAACTGATTTTGAATTCTAATAATGATGAATTAAAAAAGAATCGTGAAATAATTCAATAACCACACATACAATAATCAAGATTCATGCTACAAAATCTAAGAAAGGAACAGTGTTCCATGCACAACAAAAAGCAACAAGCATGCACACGAAAAATACATATCTTAGAGATAAATAAATACACAACGGTATATACATTATGCGGAAAACAAAAACAACACTTATATTTAATTAAGCCATCACCAATTGGCAGAAAACCAAGGACATTCCTCCCAACCATATACTTTTTTGTTCATTCACTCTCAACAGTAGTGTCACCCATGAGCCAGGGTTATGAATCCACAAGGATGGGTTCTAGATCAAATCTAAAACACACAGCAATTGGAAAATTTCCTCTCAGTTTTTCCCAACCACACAACTATGCTAATTTCCATATCTATTTCCCCTTCAGACTGCAAAACCCAAAGAAATGAACCCCTTTATCTACCATGCAGTCCCTCATGATGTTCCATTTCTCTCCATGGCTCTAGTTCTATTGGTCAGGAAAATATCCTTGCTAGAAACTACAAGGATTCTCAATTATGGATAGTTATTTATGAACTACCATCAATATCATGCACACAAGTATCAAATACCTCCTAGAATGATCAGTAATTTATTACAACCATATAGCAATTGATCTCCTCTTCCATCCATTTGTTTCCATGCTCAAACCAAGAGCACACAAATTACAAAGAATGAGGAATCAAAAATGAAAGATTGAGAAGAGTGTAAGAGTGAAGGAAGAAGAACCCACAAAATATCCCACAAGGGATATTTATATAATTACATGAAATCAAGAACCACATGGCCTTCCTCCTAAGAAGCTCATGCAACCATTTTTCTCAATTAAAACCAATATGGGTGAATAAAATATAATAAAAATACTTATCCCCTTAAGCCCCTCTTTCATGGAATCATAGCCCCCTATCTCTTTTTTCCCGGTATGTCTTGCGACCAACGATGTATTTTATTAATATATATAGAATTATTACATTTTTTAGGAACTCCAACCCTTTTTCAACTTTACTAGCTCACTAGCCTTGGTCACAATTACATAATACATTCTAGTTCATAGGGATCAAAATCAGGGGTGTTACATCCCCCTCCCTTTATTTTGGCAATGCCCTCAATGCACAACACCATATTGATGCTATTGAAATTACAAATCTAGGCTCTCTAGCCTTTACTCTGCATAGACAGTCTAGCCAATGCTTATATACATAGGAACTCAAACCTATAAAAAATAAAACATGCATACATAAGCACAACGACCCAAAAATGCACAAATATTTTACAATTTACATTTATGGAAGCAGTTCCAAACAACAAGCTCTCATTCCCTGCCATCCCTATACATCCAAAAGAAATGAACCCTTTTCTATGCCATGAGGTTCCTCAAGTTGTTCCATTTCTCTCTAGGGCTCCAGTGCACTCGACCAAGAAGTTTCATAGTTACATATCCAAGAACTCTAGTTGCAACAAGCCCACTAGACTTTCTTCATTCCATGCCTTTGTCCTTGATCTTGATTTCCTTTTGGTGCTCTTTTTTTCTGAGCTTGCAACTTCAACCGTCAACATATCATCTATATTACACACATACAATCATCATGAGATATCATCATAACAAATTTCAATCATAAATGTCAAATCTGTTTTATACAAGAAAACATAATTTTCAAGCATCATGAGCTTCATGCTTATAGTTTATTTGGCTCTTGCAGTAGCATTCATTAATTTTTATTTTATATTACAATAGTGACATACCCAAGGAAATAATTCTTGTAATTTTCTCAGCCTTCACTCAGCCAACCCAACTCTTAGCATATCATAATAAATTGTCAAATCAATTTTATACAGGAAATAATTTTTTCCAGGCATGAGGTTTCCGTTCATAATGTTTGGTATTGCAGCAGTAGAGACTAGTATTCCTTATGGGGTTGCATTATTTCCATATACAAGACTATTCTCCTTGTAATTTTCTCAATTTACACGCAGCCAAACATATTTTCATTAATTTTTAGATTCCAATTTCCAAAATTGTTTTATGCAGAAAATAAAATTTTCAAACATGAGATTTTGTTCATAATGTTTGGCTCTTGCAGAAGTAGAGACCAGTCCTCTTTATGGGATTACATTATATCCATATCTAATACCACTCCACCTGCAATTTTCCTCAACCTTCACACATCTAAAAAAATTGTTAGTATCTCATGTATAATATATATTTTCATGGAAACGATTACAAAAATTCACAAAGTGATCTCAAAATTGTTTACAACTACAATTAAATCACTTCCATTAATCCAACTATTAACTGGAATGAACCCAACATTCTCTCTCTACACATGTATTATCAGTAAATAATATATTTATTCTATCTGTCAATATTTGTATTACTATGTTCCCCTGAAAAAGCTTTCTCGTAATTCATCATTATGTACTACTTTAACCTACAACTTTCTTGTTGAGATATCCAACAACTCTTAAAGTGTTCTCTGTTGATACTGAGAGGGGGGTGAATCAGTATCAAGTACAAATTAAAACCTTTTTTAACTTATACTTAAACCATTCAACTATATCCAATGACCAATGAACAATAGTATAAGAGTTACACCAATACACCACAATACACCATGCACAATATATGAGAAATAATCAATAGTTAT
>JZKD02S1715440.1:111852-134454 GCA_000966675.3 Picea glauca | reverse complement strand
TCAGTTCACTAAAGAAGGTCATGACTATGTGGTGCATGCTCATCATGTTAAAGAAAGTAAAACACTTCAAACAATGGAACAGTTAACGAAGGTAATGCAAGTAAGCGACAAACCAATAATTGTTTCAAGAGAAGTGATAGATCTTAAGCAAGAACAAGACATGATTATGGAGTGGAAAATTAATCATAAATTGCTTCAAGATAAACTTATGTCGTGCAAATACTTCAAGTATATCAGTTCATTGGCAGTCGTTTTTTTGATGTTATCATTAGCAATGTTCAGTACATGGATGATAGTGGCTTCAGTGAAATGTAACAGGATTGCAGTGGCTAATAATGTACTTTCAGTTGTCATAATTGTATTACAGTTGATCTTGATGAGACAGGTGCACAGGACAGAGTTCAGAGACATAGGACAAGTCGGGTGGCCTATCCCGAGCTTGTTAACTGGTCAGTAACCTTTTGGGGACCAAAAGGTCTTTTTGTGGGGAGGTGTGATCCGAAATCGGATCCAGAAGCCTGATAGGGCTTGAAAAATGCTCAAAAATGGAAGTGCTCAGACTGCGAAGAAACCTGTGCCATTGCGTCTGGCTCGTCTTCCTGATTTCGGTGGTATATTTACTTCGTCAAACGGAGTCCGTATGGAGAAGATATCGCGTTCTGTCCGAAACGTCAAACAGGGAAAAAAAGGGAATGACTGTACAGTCCGTACAGTCCACGTGGCACGTCCGTACAGCTGACGTGGCACGTCCGTACAGATGACGTGGCAGCTCCAAAAGGCAACACGTGGCAGACCGTACGGAGGACACATGGCATCACCAGGACGCGACACATGTCATGCGGATTTGGCATTTCTGGCATACGATCGGACCAGTACGGAAGTGACACGTGTCACCACTGATAGGGTGACACGTGGTAGGATGACATCATCGGCTGACGTGGCACGCCGACGGGGCAGACACGTGGGATGACAGGTGGCAGTATGGCAGTGATGCATGTCAGTACGACATTCGACATGGCAGTTGACTTGGTAGGCACGTGGACCAATCAAATGTTGACACGTGGCATAATCTGGTTGGTTGGTAAGGGTTCCACGTGGCCCAGTCAAGGGCTGCCATGTGGCACCCCATTATTGGTTCGTGGATTGCAATGTAAAAGTTTGGTTGGCATCGTCGGGGTTCGAACACGGGACCTCCGGGCAGGCAAAGGACCAGAAACTCTGGGCTAGCCACGGCGCCGGCCAGTCAGACTTGTTATGTAAACGGGCAATGTTATATTTATGTTGCATGGGAGTTTTCATACGGCGGGAAAAGGGTCGGGGCTTCGCCCCAGCCCTCGGCGCAAACAACATGGAACCATACCATGTGACTGTGCAATGGAACCGGAGCGCGGGAGTTGTTAAACATTACAATAGAGCGCGTGGAGAGAGGTAAGCCCCTGAATCTCGGGAGGTTACCATAAGACCTGGGGCTTCAGTTAAAAATGCACGGGGAAGTTTTGTTATTTAAGCCATGATTCCAAACAACGCGCCGAGTGACCAGGGGCCGACTTGACACGGGGCTAACGCGCAGGTGGCGCGCTTGGCCACATGGCCGTGTGACCACATGACCAGGAGCGAACCTAACGGGGGCTAGCACCCGAATTAAACTAATTTTGGGTTTTGTTGCTATAGTTTGGGTTTTTATTGTTTATTATGCCTATTCTTAGTGGATTTTCTCCATTTTTGGGGGATATTGGGAATTTTTGGAGGCCAAATTCTTGGAGGAAGTTGGGGATGTGAAACCAACTCCAAGGCTATATAAACCAGGCCTGTTTGAGGCCAATGGACAGTCATTCAGAGCAGAGTTATGCTGAAGGAAATCCAAGCCAAAGTCAGTTTGATGCAGGGAAGCCTTTGAGGTGGAAACGTTGTCGGATCGTTTCTGGGAGCTTGGAGCATCAGTTTTGCATGTCGTTTCTTTCACAGGGTTCTAGAGATCTGGGAGAACAAGACTAGATCAGTCTTGTATCCTTTTGGCATTGCTGAGATGTAATTTTGAGCACTTGAACAGAAATAAAGAAGCCTCCCCCCACAGGAAAAAGGCCCGGAGACGTAGGCAAACATTGTGCCAAACTCCGTTATCAACCTGCATTCTTATGGTTTACTGTTTATTATTATTTTCAGATCTGCATATGTGTGTTTGACTGATATAATCCTCTTCTTTCCTCATTCTTTCAATAATTTCTCAAAATGGTTAATTAATTCATGCAAGTAAAACTCAACCATAATCATTCGAAAGATCCTACGGATCAAAAACTTAAACAAATTAATCCTATTTTATTTTCTGTGATCAAAAAGGAAGTCAAAAATCTCTTAGATGCAAAGATAATCGTACCACTGAGATACTCAGATTGGGTAGAAAACCTAGTCCCGGTTAGAAAGAAAAAATATTCCTAGGAATGTAAAATAGATTCATTCATACTTAGGAAAAATAAAAAATTAAGAAGATTTATTCCAAACTTTGTTGAAATCGTGAAATTGATCACAGATATGTTAAATAAAAACAGTGAAGTGAAATGGACAGTAGAAGCCAAAGCATCGTTTTCCCACATCAAGAAGGTTATAAGCGAGGCGTTCGTACTCGCAAGCCCTGATTATCTAAAGGAGTTTCTTATTTTCTCATTCGCCTTCGAACACACACTTGTCGTAGTTCTCCTCCAAAAAAATGAAGAAGGTTTCGAGCAACCGATAGCCTTTTTTAGCAAAATTCTTAGAGACGTCGAACTTAGATATAATATAATGGAAAAACAAGCATATGCTATGGTGAAGGCATTAAAGGATTTCAGAACCTATGTGTTGCATTCTAAGGTGATTGCGTACGTACCAACTAGCTCCGTAAAAGATATTTTGGTTCAGTCTGACAATGATGGCAAAAGAGGACAGTGGCTTGCCAAAATTCAAGAATTCGATTTGGAGATTAAACCAACGAAACTAGTGAAGGGGCAGGGTTTAGCTAAACTCTTAGCTGAATCAAATTTTAGATCTCTCAGGATAAATGGCTTACAGAGAAGTCAAGAGTGTGTGGACATGAATGAACTTGATGAACAAATAGTTGAAATCAGAATCGAAGAGAAATTTGCTTCATCAAATTGGTACAAAGACATAGTTTTCCTACCTGTTGACTTTGAAGTGCCCGAGTGACTTACCCCCATCCAAAGCTAGAACGTTGAGGTTGCATGTGGTCAAATACTATATATCCGAAAGACAATCGTATTGGAAGGACCCACTTGTATTCCTGTTGGTTTTTTTGGTCGAATCAGAAACAGAAAAGGTCATAAGCCAATTTCACGAAGGAGTATGTGGAGGACACCATGCCTGGAGGGAAACGACTTATAAGATCCTGAGGGAAGGGTATTATTGGCCCAAAATTTTCTCAAACGTCAATGCCAAGGGCCGAACTTGCAACCCTTGCCAATTGTTCGTAGGTAAGCATAAGCTCCCAACGACGCCATTGGTTCCAGTCAAAATAGAATCTCCTTTTCAGCAATGGGGATTATATTTCATAGGCTAAATTAATCCTCATTCTAGCGCTCAGCATAGATGGATCCTGACTACAACAGATTACTTCACCAAATAGGTGGAGGCTATCCCAACCAAAAAATCTACAAATTCGGTGGTAATAGATTTTTTAGAAGAGAATATTTTATCTAGATTCTGGTGCCCCCGAAAGATAGTCACCAATAAAGCTCAGGCCTTTAAATCTATGGCTATGTTCAGTTTCTACCAAAAATATAATATTGTGCTTGGTCATTCCACTGCGTATTACCCCCAGGGAAATGGGTTGGCTGAGTCTTCAAACAAGAGCTTAATCAATATAATTAAGAAAGTGTTGAGCGAAAACAAGAAATCTTGGCATGTGCATTTAAAATATGCTCTGTGGGAAAATCAGATAGGCATGAAAAAGTCTATCGGCGCTTCTCCTTTCCAAATGGTATATGGGACAGATGTAGTGTTACCTATAAATCTAGCGCTTCCTGTAATGAAACTTTGGCAAGATGAGAAGGAAGAACCAAATCCTATCACAAGAAGGATAAATCAGTTGATTGAAGTCCACCAGCATAGGGCCGAAGTGTATGAAAGATTGCAGAAATACCAAGACGACATGAAAACGCTATTCGACCATAAAGCCAAAGACAGAGATTTTCTCCCTAGAGATTTCGTTTTAAAATGGGATGCAAGGAAGGAAGACTCAGCAAAACATGGTAAATTTGATCACATCTAGTACGAACTATTCAAGGTAACAACTCCTGAAGGAAAAAATTCATTTCTGTTAGAGAATTTGGATGGTAAAATCCTCAACGACCCTATCAATGGGCGTTATTTAAAACAATATATGGAATAATTGGTTTTCAAAATTCCCACTGTATATACCGTTTGATTTTTCTTTTTATTTCATAATTTTCTTTAGTAAGTCTACTTTCAAATATATATATATATATATATATATATTAATGTTTTTCTAGAAGTAGGGAGACAAAATTTTCAATGTATTCAAATCTTTTAAAAGACCGGATACTCTTCGTTATGTTCCTTTACAGGATCCCGGCTTGCAGCCCGACAAGTGAAAGTAGCAAACAAACAGCCTTATATCAAAATAGGCGATAGATAAGATTTTACATTATTTCAAAAGAGAATCAAAATGGTAAGGCAAATGTGTGAACTCTAGGAAAGTCTATTTTTTCAAAAAAAGGTTTTTATAAAAAGTGCGGTGATTGTCTCGTAAGTGTGATAGGTCACTAAAAGAATGATTTCAAAAATCTAGGCCCTAAGAGTTTCACCTAGAATAAGATAAGAGGTATTTAAAAAAAACAAAAAAAAACAAAAACAAATGAAAAGCATCTCCGAGAAAGAGTTCCAAGAGTTGGGTTCAATTTATGACCTCTATTTTTCGATTTCCAGGTTTTTCTACGTCTCCCCTTTCTACCCTCGATTTTGCCTTCATAAAAGACCAAATATCTTTCTGATTTTCCCACATAGGGAGAAGAGATTACACCTTAACTCTGGAAGTTGAAAAACAGCTCTTAAGAAGTAGACCAGTCCTCATAACTCCTCACTCTCCTACTAAACAGATTATGCTTAGGCTGATCCTAACTTTCCTAGGTTCCTTAACAGTTTTCTAAGGATTTAGGCTTGCTTGAAGGAAGACCCCTGGAATTAATCTTCCCCTTTTTCCCTGTGGACTATGGTGCTTGAAAAGTTAAAAAAGGGTTGGTCCAGGGTAATCAAAGCAAGTTGACATACCTACATTGCAAATTTTACACAGATACCATCCCTGGTATACTTACTACCACTGATTTCCCCCACTTCGTATTCAAAAAGTAAAATATAAGATAGATAACTTCACCGGGGTACTGAACAGGCTCGCTGGCAATGAAGCAATATCTAAGGTTAAATGCATAATTATGACTCGAAGTGATGAAAGGAAATAAAGTAAAATATAAGAAAGATAACTTCACTGGGGTACTGAACATGCTTGATGGCAGTGAAGCAATATCTGAGGTTAAATGCATAATTATGATTCGAAGTGGCGAAAGGAAATTCAGTAAAAAGGGACAGATAACTTCATCGGGGCACTGAACAGGCTTGCTGGCAGTGAAGCAATATCTGAGGTATCTGTAAGGTTGTCATACATAATTTTCACTCTACCCTGGTTACCAGCCTTTTCGAAACCAGATCTACATCCCAAGTCTAGACAGGGCTCCCCAATTAAAAATATGAATTTTTCTTTGTTTGATGCAAGTCGAAAACCACAAAATCTAGTGGGTTTCCTAGGATTGTTTTGATCATCTTAACTCTAACTTAATTTTAGTAACAAGAAGGAGAAGATCATGAATGGGACTACAGCTGAGTTTACAACAAATGAGAGTTTTGAAAAGATTTTCAGAAGTTAGGATGAAATCTCTTTTTCCTCTGTGTCCCCTTCATTAGAAATTTCTACACAGATAAGCCCTTGACTCCATTAACCCAATAAAGGCACTAAGTCTACACGTTCTCCTCGTCCCATAGGGAGACGAGGTCCCCAATTGGAGCCTATGTTAAAACATATTTTAAAAAAATTTAATCTCAAGACTAAAGCCTTCCTTTTTTAGGTTTCGGCTTTTCAAGAAGAATAACCCTCACTTTCATTTCTAAAAGGCCGATACCGAAATCCCGATAGATTTTATTCTAATAATAATAAAAAAAACAAAAAATCAGACTAATTAAAAAGGAGTTTTCGGGATTCGGGTCTTATTAAGAACATAGGTTTTAATACATATCGAATCACAAAATCCCGATCCTTGATTTCCCAAAAAGTTGAAGTAAATAATTATTAAAAGTAAATTAGTTGTGTCGCTATTTCGGAAATCGGGATGCAGCGATAACATACCTCTTGTCAACTCGATCCCCAAATTTCCAAAACGCGAAATCCTGACTCAAAATGTGTGTTAGTCTAAATTAATTTTGTTTTCGAGGTTAATCCTTAATCCTGATTAATTAATTCACTAAAACGAAATTTCACGGCTTAAGTTAATGATTTCGCAATTTTGGAAATCGGGATTCATCGATGACATACTTCCTGTCAACACGATCCCCGAAATCCCGAAATGCTTAATACCGATCAATTATTTTGCTAAAACGACTTTAACTCCCAATCTAATCTTGTCGTAATTTCACAATTTCAGAAATCAGGATTCAGTAATAACATACCTATTGTCAACCCGATCCCTGAAATCCCGAAACACGAAATCTTGACTCTTAATCTATGATTAATCTAAATTAACTCGGTTTTGAAAGCATGATTAATGATAATCAATTTTTTTAGGTTTTGTTCACGTTTTGGTTTCCGATTGAATGAAATGTCCCGAATTTTGAATTCAAAAGCACCAAAATGTGGCCACTTAAATAAAGAAAACTGGTGATATGTGACACTAATGCGTATCTTACTAAATATCTACTGCAATAAATATATTGAATTCTTGTCAGTTGTGTCAGTCCCTTCATTGTTAAATGAATTAAAAGAGAATTTGAAGGTCTGTGTTTCACAACATATTTTGTTTCATACTTTCAAGCGTAAGATGCATTCAGCCGAGTTCATACACTCTTTCTCTGTGACAGGTTTTCCATCTAATTTAAAGTCATGGCACCAAAGAAAGCATCGAAGAAGAATGAAGATACATAGGAAGGAGATATCATATCTGACACTACGCCACACGCTATCGACTCAATCAAATCTTGGACACAAATATCTGAATTCCTGGAATACGAAATCAAGAATTCTCCTACTAATTCCGAGAATCACTTACGGGATGTAGCAGAATCAGAGCTTCATAAGATCGCGGCGCGCCCTCGGCTTTTGGCGTACAACGACATGATCAAATGGGCTTTGGAAAAGATTGATATTCTGACAAGGATCATTTTAAATAATCAAGGGGTCATTGTAGGCCCATTCAGGACAAAACATATACAAGTAATGTATAAGCTCTCACAGAATCCTAAGTACACTTTCAATGCTGAGTTTTTAGCTGAATTTCAAAGGAAAGAGTGTACTAAGGCACACCGAAGTTATCTCGATTTAATTAGAGAATGGTGTAGATGTCCAACAAAGTTTAGGGCCGATACCCATGGGGTTTATGCCATGGAATATTTGAATGAATACATGGTCTATGTAGCCATTATGTTGTGTAGACTTTTCGCGAAAAAGGATCCCTGCCATTTTCCTGCAGAATGGGTGCCCTTTTTAGAACAATCTTCAGAAGGATACACTCTCAACTGGAGTAAGATTTTGTCTGATAACCTAGCACAAGAAGTTTCAAATTACAGAGTTTCAAAATCTAAAGGCCAACCAGTGGCCTTTTATATGTCAGCATACATTTTGCATGTGATTTTCTTTGTGACTCCATTTCCCCTAATGAATTGGAGTTGGAAAATAACTTTCCCCGAGCCCATTCATGAGTATCATTCTGCACATTGGGAAGAAAATGCTAAGAATGCATTTTACAAAATTTGTCATTTTGTAATAATTCCAATGCATAAAAAATTTTATGGTTGTGAACCCCCTCGCATTTCTGAGGAAATCTCGGAAAATTTCAAAGCAATAGCTGACTGGTTTGTGGAAGAAAAATTCTCTTATATTAGGGTTTATGGGTGCTCAATTCCCCCTCACGCACTTCCGAAATTCCTCCCAGATAGACTGGTATTGAGGGAGGTAGCATATCAAATAGTGAAAGGTGGTATTGGGATAGAGCTAAAGGTAGCTCAAAAGAAATCCTGGCCAATCTTCCCTATGTATGTCGGAAAATTTTCATTACTAAACCTTGGTCATTCTAAAGTGGAAGCCGAGGCATTAGAGGAGATAAAAATGGTAGATATTGAGCATAGAAAGCATGACCCTTATCAATTAGTAAGCAGACATTTGATGCACTGTAATTTGAAAGATTATGAAGATCAACAATATTTTTATGATGATATATTCGAGGTTAAAACTTATGAAGAGGTACTGAACAGGGTATGATCCGAATCACTCGATTTACAGACTGGTTTCATGACTTTCCAAAGATCTTGCAGGGTGAGTCCATGACCCCTCCTCATGAGGAGGAAGAGATTCCTCCAGGCTTTGAAACAGATGTACAGGGAAAAATGTAGGCTCAGATAGTTTAACTCTTATTCTCAGAAGTGAGATTGAGTAATACAAGCCGTGCAAGGAGTGCGCATGCTAAGGAAAGTCTCAGACGTGAAACTGAGCGAAGTATTGAAGGACTGCTGCTGCATGTGTATGAAGAGTCGAAAGAACTCAACACTTAGAAGTGTTCGAGGATTGTCGCGAGGAGTGTGTTCAAGAGTCTTCGTGGAGACCCAGAAGTGTGAGAACATTTAGGAGGGATAAGGCTTTCAAGTTCGTCAAGGAGAAGCACAGAGAGTCTGTGCATAAAATGGTTGAATAGTTGCTGCAAAGTTACGTGCAGAAGGACTAGTTTTCATAGAGAAATATTGGGTTCACTCGTAGAAGGTATCCAAGAGGAAGGTGGATGGTTAGGATCTTGCAAAGGATATTGACAAAACCCGTCAGCCGTCGGATCTACCAGAGAAGCAAAGAGGTTACGGTCATGTTGCGAGTTTAAGCTCCAGGAATCATGAGTCATTGGATCGTGGATCAGTTACCCATCAGCTGTTGGATCTGACAGAAGTTGCACGAGGGTCACCATCAGGATTTGAAGGATCGGAAATCCCGTGGTCGAATGTTTTTCGACATTTGAAACCCCGAAGTCCCGGGAAGATCGGAGCCGCTCGACAGCTGGACACGTGGCAGAGATCGAGGCGTCGGGAGTCCGAGAAGTCAAAAGTTTCGTGGACAGAAGTTCGGGGAACTTCATAGTGAAAAACCCGGCATAATTTGAGTCGTCCATTCGGGAGGAAAGGTGTCAGCAATCTAGAGAGAGTCGGGAAATCGGGGAATCGGAGTTTCTGAGGACAAGGAAATTGAGACATTACAAGTCCCGAAACCCCGGAGAAATCGAGACCGTTCATTAGAGAGGACGCGTGGAAGAAATCAATGTCATCGGGGAAAGTCCTGACAAGGAGTCATCCATCAGTGTTTGGGGCCATCGAGATATCGGGGATCCCGGTGACAAAGTGGTCATGCACTTTGGTTTCGTGAACCGTGAAACCCTGACGAGGAGGAAGGTGTAACCGTGCGGCAAGCTGTCAGCACGTCAGAAAGGAAGGAGACACCGTAGTGGAAGCCAGTTGTCAACCTGACGGAGAATCGGGGTTTGAGAAATCGGGAACCCCATGGGTAATTGCTTTGCAGCATTTGAAACCCCATAGCCCCGACAGGGATAAGACCATGGTCATGGGTTAACGGTCATATGGGCCAAGACCTAGATCCAAGAGGGCTATCGCGAAAAAGGTGCGTCGGGATTCGAGAAATTGCAAGTCCTGAGGGCGTGTGTATTTCGACATTGGAATGCTCGAAACCCCGATGGGAGTTATAACTGCAGTCATATAAGAAGAGGTCACATGGATCAAGCATTTAACCTAGAGAGATAATGGAGGTTGGAAGCGCATCGAGATTTTTGAAATCCAAAACCCTGACAGAAGGGATATAAGGCTGAGGTCTTATAGAGAGTGGTCGCGTGGACTGAAGGCTTAGCCAGGTGGGGCTAAGGCAACAAATGAGTGCATTGGAGATCGGGGATCGGTGATCCAAGTTGCCAGAATCTTACAGGTGTCAAGATCTCGATAACGAGAACCTCGATCATAGAGAAAAGAGGGCAGCGTTGATTTCCCGATCATTAAGGAAGGTCATTTGGAGAGTTGTTGTGGGTGTGGAAAATTCCCGATAGGGAATTAGAAGAGCTTTCAGTTCTTCAGGATGAGTAAAAAGAAAAGATCCTGTGAGCGGACGTGCCCTGGGTGGCGTGCTTGCGTCAAGTGGTATCAGAGCTTAGAAAAGCTTCTTTGCTTTCTGTAGCAGAGAAAAAGGAGAATTCACCATGCTTCCAAGGAGAAGAGGTAGAAAATCACCCGATCCAGAGGAGGAAAGGGAAATTTCCATAGAAAGAGGTAGGCAAGTGCCGAATCAAGACATGGAGAGAGAAATGTGAAATCTTTGTGCCAGAATGGAAGACATGGAGATAATAGAGAGGTGCAAAGTTGATGTAGGAGATATCGGTGAATCCGAAAATGAAGATGATGCTCGACATAGAGACGAAGAAATCCCAGCGGAAGATGCAGCGAGTGAACGATTACTTAAAGTTGTTGCAAGAATGAGTACAAAGGTAAAAATGGGCAATCCAGTTTATGAGGGAAATATGGATGGGGAAGAGCTTCTAGATTGGATTAGAGCTCTAGACACTTACTTCGACTATGAAGATATTGAGGAGGATAAGAAGGTCAGGCATGCCATCACGAGATTAAAAGGACATGTAGCCTTATGGTGGGATGAACTACAATCTGACAGGCATTGCCAAGGCAAGCAGAAGATTAAGAGATGGGACAGGATGATTGCAAAGATGAAGGAAAAATTCATTCCCAGGGATTATCAAATTTCTCTGTTCAGGAGGATGCAGAACCTGAGATAGAAGCAGATGACAGTGAAGGAGTATACTGAGGCATTTTACAGGTTGAATATCAGGGCTGGTCATCGCAAAAGCAGTGACGATAAAGTGGCCAAGTATATGAATGGCCTAAGATATGAGATTCAGGATGAAATGAGTATAGAAACCATTCAAATGGTGGAGGATGCTTACCAAATGGCTCTGAAAGCTGAGGAGAAGCTGATCCGAAAGAAGAGTCAAAGATGTTGAGGCAGAAGTCAGCCCAGAGGAAAGACAGTTGCCCAGGAAAGAATCTAGAATCCCAGAGACGACTGGAAAAAACCTCAGACTCGGACAAAGAGAGGTGGAATCTCACAGCGAGGGTGATATGTTGAGCAAAGAGAAAAACATACTAAGCAGAGATGGGGATATGCTGATAATGATAGGTTTCCTCGTACCAGAGGTAGAGGAAGAAGAATTGGTGGAGTAATCAAATGATTCACATGCGAGAAGAATGGGCATAGGTCGTTCGAGTGTCTAGAGAAAAAGAAAGAAACTGGAAAGACTCACATCGCCGAGGCACAGAGGTGAGATGTTGAGGCTGAATACACTGAAGGCAGAAGGTCGTTGGTGATGCGGAAATTCCTTTTGATGCCAGAGAAGGAGATGGAGAATACAGTGCAGAGGAACAATATTTTTAGGACTGCTTGCAAGACCAAGGATAGAGTGTGCAAGGTCATTGTGGATAGTGGAAGCACAGATAATCTCGTTTCAACCAAGATGGTAGAAAAGATGGAGTGGAGACAACTGATCATCCAATTCCATACAAAGTTTCATGGCTACAAAAGGGACATCAGGTAAATGTCACTAAACAATTTTTAGTTGAATTTAAGATAGGAGGATATAAGGATAAGATTTTATGCGATGCTATTCCTATGGATGTCTGTCATCTATTGCTGGGTAGGCCATGGCAGTATGATAGAAATGTGATTCATGATGGGAGGATGAACACGTACACCCTGGAGAAGAATGGGAGAACACACATGTTGCATCCAATTAAGGATAAGGAAATGAAACCGGAGGTAAGCAACACAGTACTTCTCATGAGTGGGAAGGAACTTCTTACAGAAGTTAAGAAGAAGGAGGATCCACAATTCTTTGTGGTCATAAAGCCGAGAATTGTTCTGACTAGAACTAGAGTGGATGATTTTCCAGAAGAAGTTCAGGAACTGCTGGAAGAGTTCGTTGATATTGTAGTGGATGAATTACCTCGTTCGTTGCCACCGATGAGGAGTGTGAGTCATCATATAGATCTCATACCAGGAGCTAGTTTGCCAAACAAAGCCGCGTACAGATTGACGCCGCAAGAGAATGAGGAGGTTAAAAGACAGGTCCAAGAGTTGTTGGAAAAAGGTTTGGTCAGGGAAAGCTTGAGTCCGTGTGTTGTTCCAACGGTTCTCAGTTCAAAGAAAGACGAAGGTTGGAGGATGTGCACTGATTCAAGAGCCATTAATAAGATAACTATCAGGTATAGATTCCCATTGCCAAGAATGGATGATTTGATGGATTGCTTAAGTGGAGAATTTTTTTTTTCAAAGATTGATCTAAAGAGTGGATATCATCAGATTCGTATGAGAGAAGGTGATGAATGGAAAACAACATTCAAGACAAACGAAGGTTTGTATTAATGGCTTGTTATGCCGTTTGGCTTGACAAATGCACCAAGTACCTTTATGAGGTTGATGAATGAAGTCCTGAGGGATTTCATCAGGAAATTTGTCATCGTGTATCTGGATGACATATTGGTTTTCAGCAAGACAAAGGCTGACCATCTTAAGCATTTGGACATTGTGATGAAGAGATTACAGTAAGAGAAATTGCTGATAAACATAATGAAGTCCTCATTCATGAAGACAGAGCTCATTTATCTGGGTTTTGTTATATCTGCAAATGAGCTAAGAATGGATCCAGATAAGCTAGAAGTGATCAAGAATTGGCCATCACCGAGAAATGTATTCGAGGTGAGAAGTTTTCATGGACTGGCTAGTTTCTATCGAAAATTCATCAGGAATTTCAGTGGAATTGATGCAACAATAATGGACACAGTGAAGAAAAGACATAAATCTTTTCACTGGACTGAAGAGGCAGAGAAAAGTTTCAATTTGTTGAAACAGAAGATTACGGAACAACCAATTCTGGTGTTGCCGGATTTTCAAAAGACATTTCAGGTAAAATGTGATGCAAGCGGGTTTGAAATAGGAGCGGTCTTGAGTCAGGAAGACATACCAATTGCATATTTCGGTGAGAAGTTGAAAGAGGAAAAATAAAAGTACTCCACGTATGATAAGGAATTCTATGCCATCATCCAAGCATTGAAAAAATGGAGGCACTATTTGATTCCAAAGGAATTTATTTTATATAGTGATAACCATGCATTGTAGTTTGTGACTCAACAAGAAAAGTTGAATCAAAGGCATGTTAAATGGGTTGAATACATGCAAAATTTTACTTTTGTGATAAAACATATTTCTGGTACTGCTAACAAAGTTGTTGACGCTTTGAGTAGGAAGTGTTTGCTATTGCAGGAGTTCAGAGTCTGCACTTTAGGTTTTGATGATATTAAGAATATGTACGCAGATGATCCAGATTTTCAGGAAGCGTATGAAGCAGCTGAGAATCTAGTTCTCAGAGACAGAAGCCCGTGGATAGAATACATGATCCAAGAAGGATTACTTTTCAGAGGCAATCAACTGTGTATTCCAAATTGCTCCATGAGGGAGAATCTGTTAAAGGAGAAGCACAGCGGAGGATTGGCCGGGCACTTCGGTCATGACAAGACATTTGAAAAGTTGAGTGAGTCATACTTTTGGCCAAGGATGTGGTTAGAGGTCAAGCGGTTTGTAGACAGATGCATGATTTTCCAGCATTCAAATGGAAGGAAACAGAATGCGGGATTTTATCAGCCATTGCCCATACTAGACAAGCCGTGGGAGGCGATAAGTATGGATTTTGTATTAGGGTTACCAAAGACACAAAGGGGTGTTGACTCCATATTTGTGGTAGTGGATAGGTTTTCCAAGATGGCTCATTTTATCCCATGGCAGAAGACCAGTGATGCGACTCACATCGCAAATATGTTCTTCAAGGAGGTCATTCGACTTCATGGATTGCCGAAAAGCATAGTTTCGGATAGAGACACAAAGTTCTTAGGACACTTTTGGAGGACATTATGGAAGAAGGTGGGGACTAACTTGTTGTTTAGTTCAGCTTGTCATCCTTAGATGGATGGACAAACAGAAGTAGTGAACAGAAGTTTGGGAGACTTGTTGAGAAGCTTGGTGACAAAGCACTATAGCAGTTGGGACAATATATTACCCCAGGCAGAGTTTGCATACAATGACTCAGTAAATCGGAGCACAGGAAAAAGTCCATTTCAAGTTGTCTATGGGATGCAACCGAGAGGAGTTTCTGAATTGAGGGATTCATAGAAGACTGCTACTAGCAGCGCTAGTGCAGAAGAATTCGCTGAAGCGATGAAGGAACTTCATAGCCAGGTGAAGGAGCGACTGCTAAAATCAAGCCAAGAATATAAGCGCAGAGCCGATCAGCCTAGGAGACAACTTCAGTTTGAAGTTGTTGATTTTCTGGAACATTTGAGGAAAGAAAGGTTCCCGAGAGGAACATACAATAAATTGAAAATGAAGAAAATCGGATCGTGCAAGGTCTTGAAGAAGATGGGAGAAAATGCTTATGAGATTGAGTTACCCGATGGGATCGGAATTTCTTCGATATTCAATGTCTCAGATTTATACCTATATAGAATTGGGGAAACAGAGATTGCAAGTGATGAACAACCATATGTTCAGTGGCAGAAGCAGATGCCAGTTGCAAAAAAGCCACAGATGGAACAGATATTGGACAAACGAGTGGGTAAGAAAACCAAAAGGAAAGAATACTTTGAATATCTGGTCAAGTGGAAGGGCCATCCAGTTGAAGATGCCAGCTGAGAGACTAAAGAAGAGATTCAGAAGCATGGACATACTGTGTAGGAGCTCATAGGCAGGAGCCCATGCAAATTTCCAAGTGAGGGAGTATGATACAGGAGCATCTCCCGAGACAATCGAGCCAGCGCAGAAGACAAATGATAGTTGGGCACACGCCAGCTATAATTTTTTGAATTTTCCCTTGAAGTTGATGCACCAAACATAAATGAGATCATTTAATGAATGTGCCTTGGTATAATGTAATCAGACCTTGAGTGCCTCTCTCTCGTCTGAAGTAGACAGAGGCATTTATAGTAGTAAATGTAAGTAGGTAGAATTGAATATTAGATTAGACAGTTCTAGAAGAAAGAGGGAGAACGGATATAGACACCATCATTGTGCATTGTAACATAGTTCAAGAAAAGTTAGAAGAATCCAGAGCATAGAGAAGAGAAGCAGAGAACTACTTAGGAGAACACCCATGTACAATCATTTGGATTAATAGAAGAGTTTAATTCAAATTCATGGAATGTGTCTGTTCTCTCTGTATGTGTGTTGAATGATATGTTCATGAGTATTTACTTCCTGTTATGCATTTTCTATTATGTTGTGTATATGATTTCATGTGTTGAGATTGAAATCTGAGAGGAAGTAGAAGGAATGAGTTTCAATTGTTTCTCTATTTGAGAAAGGATTCCTGCAAGGAGTGCAGTTGAAGTCATCCTCAAGGAGTCCGTTGACTTCAACTCTTGTTCTCAGAAGTGAGATTGAGTAATACGAGCCGTGCAAGGAGTGCGCAAGCTAAGGAAAGTCTCAGACGTGAAACTGAGTGAAGTATTGAAGGACTGCTGCTGCAGGTGTACGCAGAGTCGAAAGAACTCAACACTTAGAAGTGTTTGAGGATTGCTGCGAGGAGTGCGTGCAAGAGTCTTCGTGGAGACCCAGAAGTGTGAGAAATTTCAGGAGGGATAAGGCTTTCAAGTTCGTCGAGGAGAAGCACAGAGAGTCTGTGCATAGAATGGTTGAATAGGCACTACAAAGTTACATGCAGAAGGATCAGTTTTCATAGAGAAATATTGGGTTCACTCGTAGAAGGTATTCAAGAGGAAGGTGGATGGTTAGGATCTTGCAGAGGAGATTGACAAAACCCGTCAGCTGTCGGATCTACCAGAGAAGCAAAGAGGTTACGGTCATGTTGCGAGTTTAAGCTCCAGGAGTCATGAGTCATTGGATCGTGGATCAGTTACCCGTCAGTTGTTTGATATGACATAAGTTGCACGAGGGTCACCATCGGGATTCGAAGGATTGGAAATCCCATGGTCGAATGTTTTTCGACATTTGAAATCCCAAAGTCCTAGGAAGATCGGAGCCGCCCGACAGCTGGACACGTGGTGGAGATCGAGGCATCTGGAGTCTGGGAAGTCAGAGGTTCCGTGGACAGAAGGTCAGGGAAGTTCATAGTGAAAAACCTGGCATAATCTGAGTCGTTTGTTCGGGAGGACAGGTGTCAGGAATCTGGAGAGAGTGGGGAAATTGGGGAATCGGAGTTCTTGAAGACAAGGAAATTGAGACATTACAAGTCCCGAAACCCCGGAGAAATTGGGATCGTTCATCAGAGAGGACGCGTGGAAGAAATCGGTGTCATCGGGGAAAGTCCTGACAAGGAGTCATCCATCGGTGTTTGGGGCCATCGGGATATCGGGGATCCCGGTGACAAAGTGTTCATGCACTTTGGTTTCGCGAACCGCGAAACCCCGACGAGGAGGAAGGTGTAACCGTGTGGTCAGTTGCCAGCACGTCAGAAAGGAAGGAGACACCGTAGTGGAAGCCAGTTGTCAGCCTCACAGAGAATCGGAGTTCGAGAAATTGGGAACCCCACGAGTAATTGCTTTGCAGTATTTGAAACACTGTAGCCCCAACAGGGATAAGAACATGCTCATGGGTTAACGGTCATATGGGCCAAGACCTATAGCCAAGAGGGCTATCGTGAAAAAGGTGTGTCGGGATTCGATAAATCACGAGTCCTGAGGACGTGTGTATTTCGACATTGGAATGCTCAAAACCCCGATGAGAGTTATAGTTGCGGTCGTATAAGGAGAGGTCACGTGGATCAAGCATTTAACCTAGAGGGCTAATGGAGGTTGGAAGCGCATCGAGATTTTTGAATTCCAAAACCCCGACAAAAGGGATATAAGGCTGAGGTCTTATAGAGAGTGGTCACATGGACTAAAGGCTTAGCCAAGATCCTAATAATGGGAACCCCGATCACAGAGAAAAGAGGGCAGCGTTGATTTCCCGATTATTAAGGGAGGTCATTTGGAGAGTTGTTGTGGGTGTGGAAAATTACCGATAGGGAATTAGAAGAGCTTTCAATTCTTCGGGCCGAGTAAGAAGAAAAGGTCCTGTGAGTGGACATGCCCTGGGTGGCGCACCTGCATCAAAGATATTCCTCCAGGCTTTGAAATAGATGTACAGGGAAAAATGAAGGAGAGTGAAATGCCTTCATAGGAAACAGGAGTCCCTCAGACAGAAAAATCAGAGATAGGGAAAGGAAAGGAGTTGGAAACACCCTTAGAAATCCCAGATAGTTTTCCGAAAAAAGTAGGAGGAACAATGTCTACAGAACTTGGAAGTCCCATTACTTCCTTGACTCCATTGCAATATACTTATGGAAACTCTCACGAAGGAGCTCTATACATAAGTGATCTTGAGCCTATTTCTAGAGATGAGATTCCTCCTTCCAATTATTTTTTCAGTAAGAAGAGAAAGGCTATCATAAAACAGGAAATGAATCCTAGAGGAGATATGATGAATAAAAAGAAAAAAATCATTATAGATGGACAAAAAATTAAAGAAGGAGAATTCGCTACAGAGATAGCAGGCACAATGGGAGCCTTAGCATCGGCAAATTTATACTATGTGGGTTGTTTGACAACTATGTTGGAGCAGAAAGAATAGATGATAGCTCAGTTATAGAATCAATTCAAGGAGACTGAAAGAAATATCAATTGGGGGATAAAAAAGGGTCTAGAACGAGCTAGACTGAATGACATTCAAGATATTCAGACACTAAAAGCAAGCTTAGAGGAAGCAAATCAGAAAACACGGGTCACTAAGGCACAGGTCCTAAAGCAAGAAGAAACAAATAAACAATTACAAGATATGATTAGTTCCATTTCAAATCAAGTGGTAGAGCTTGAAATTTTCCAGGCCCGTGTATTGGGAATACATTTGAAGATAGAAGAGGAACAACAGGGAGTGTTTTTAAATCTAGAATTTATTCAGAATTACTTTCAGGAAACAAGTAAAGATTTGGAGAACATTCTCCTGAAAGAAAGAGAAGTGAAAATATCCAGGACAACTTTCCAAAAAGCAGTGGCCCTTTCAACAAAGGAGGAGTTCGAAAAGATTCAAAAACTATATGTTTCAAAGCAGGTTAAAGGAGATGTAATACTCAAGGTGTGGGAAGAAGACCTAGCAGAAAACAAAAGAATAACCAGAGAGGTCAATGTTGATTGTCAAAGATTTTTTGATCTTTTAGAAAAAGCTTCTTTGAACATCCAAAAAAACAATTGTTCGGGGTTATTAGGATAAATTAACATTGTTAAGCATCAGCTAAGACTCAAGGAAGATCTGGAGGAAATGCAGTTGGAGATCCCAAAAATAAAGGTAATCAATGTCACCGAAATCGACAAATGGATGGTGATGCTGAACTTAAAGTTGCAAACTATTAAGTTCACAAGGAAGATAATTGAAGATCACCTGCCTGAATTATAGAAAAAGTTTTTCATATTTGAGGCAAAAGATATACCAAAACCTCTCAGAGTTTTGGTGAAGTTTTTGGGAAAATGTATTTGTTGTCTTAAGACAGAAGAAGTAAGTTCGTCAATGCAGACATGAAATATTGTTTTGTATATTTTCATTATTGAAATAACAAAGTAGTTAAAATAGAAATATAAATGGTTTGGCATTTTTCATTCATGTAACCGTTAGTCTTAGGAAGTTAGTTAATCACCAACGGGAAAAATGTTTGGTGATAATGTATAAATATATTTTCACAAAACTGAGACAGGGCTTTTTGGTTTTGAGGAGAGCCGATTGTATTAAAAGTTTTCAATCCATTGTGATATAAATAATGTAGACGAGATTATGAATTCAGTCAACTTGAAGCTATGTGTTCTTTAACCCTGTTTATAATATATTTCTATGTTTCTCTTTCAATGTTTTTTCTAATGAATGATCAGCTATAAGTTTATTTCATACATCTTTTGAAGTCTGAATTGATTTGGTTATCAAATTATTTACATCTTTTCCTCTGAAATTGCTATCAGTAATTTTAAGATCTATAGATCATTTGAACGATAATATTTAACACTTCATTAGAAATCTCGTTTTCCTTTTTACTTCCTTTTACAATATGAGATTCTTTTGTGATTAAAGCCTCATATTTTTTCAGCAGTATTTCTTTGTTATTTTATTATTCTCAAAATTGTTTCAAGTCCAGGAAATGGCCTCAACTGTTATTATGCTATTATTTTAAATTTCAAAACTATTTTTCCTATTTTCATTCCTTAAAAACTGAAGCAACAATTTATCAAATTCTTTCAAAATTAAATAAAATTTTACTCTCCATGACTGTCCCAAATAATAGACATCCCAACATAGAACCTGGCCTCCAAGATCAAACTAGCATTGCTTTAAACCTTTTTAATACTATTCTACAAACAACAACTAACCGGGCTGAATTAGAACGTTCATGGGCTACTATTGAGAGAGATATTAGCATCCAAGAACAACAGGAAGCTAGACAAAGGCAGTTGAGAAACTGACTTTGATTTACCCTTGTTTTTTTATTCTTACCCTTTAATTACCTTTACCTTTACAGATGCCTTGACGGTATACTTTACAGTCTTAAAGTATAAACTCAGGAACAACAGGGGCACCATCCTTTTCACCCTCAATCATAGTCGTGTCACATATCCAACCTCTACTCATCATATAGGATAATAATCTCTTAACCCTACCAATCACATCAAGAGCGTGTCACCAGCCATTGTGAACAATGTTGGAGGCATCGAGAAGCCCAGACGTCTCAGGCATAGGCCTAAATTCCTTTGCAGTACTTGTGAAGGAATTCAACTTACTTGTTTATGTTCAGCTACTATCGGGATACCAGAGGTGTGGGGCTCACCCAAGAGCCCTTCGGATTCTAAGGCATCCCTGGTTTATCCTCACACTATCTCTCCTTTGATAGTCTCAGTGGTGTCACCATCGCGACCCCCTCCCGACATTACCCCCTTTGTCGAGGGTGAAGCGTCCCTTGTGTTGTTCCTGAGTCTATACTAAGGCTTTGAGTACAGTGTCAAGGCATCCGAAGGTAAGTAAAGGTGTATTCAAAGATGAATTGCCTTCAGTATAGGAAACTAATGAAGGTATCTACGTTCCTGATGTCTAGCTTCCAACTTCTCTTGAGCAGTTATGTCTCGCTCAATGGCTGCCCATGAACGTTCAAGTTCTTCCCGAGTGTTGGCAGTTATGAGTATCGTATCAAAAAGACTTAAAGCGATATGATTTTGATTAGAGAGTCCAGGTTGATATTTGGTTGAATATCTACAGGGACAGTCATTGAGAAAGCATCATCAGTATGGAAATGATTTAACAAGAGAATTAGGTGCTGGTTCTATTCGATCAAAAATAAAGAGAAACTTTTGCATGAGACAACAAAGTAAACATACAAAGTGAGGGACCTTTCCCGTAACTGTGTTATCTTGGTAAAGATATGAAATGGGAGAAAAAAATTTAACTATAGATGACGGAAGATTTTATCAACAGACAACTAACGTATTCACAGAAGAAGAAATTGATATAATCACAATTGACATAACGTAAATAAACATAAAATTCTGTAAATGTAAATTGGTCTTACACCGGCTGATAGCTGGTGCAGAGGAAAATCAAGAAACAATTAACACAATGAACAAACTCATAACACGGTCGGGACGGAATCAGGAATCCTCAAATTTTCTTCTATTATCTCCTTCATACAAAAAATCTGTTTACAGTTGATGCCCAAAAGTCCAGCCCTTTGGTTCTTCTCTCTCTGTTCTATTTATACAAAAGAGTGCCAGGTGTTTCTCTTACATGAGTCGGCGCATACGATACACTTGTCCGTAAAATTAGATACAAGCTGTGGTGGTTCCGTTTGGCAGCTGTTAGGAGTGAAGCCACTCCATCTCTTCGACTCCGTTTTCAAAGTGCGCCAGGTGCTTGTCTCTGCATAGACTCAGTGCATATCCTACATTTGTCCAGGAACTGGGCTATGAGTTGTTACGGTTCTGCCTGACAACTGGATTTGGCAAAATAGCATTCTCGGGATAACTGTGGAAGTTGATTTCCCATAAATGCATCAACAATATTAAGGGTGTCGAGTCGTGTGCTGGGTTGAATTAGATGCTCATCAATTTGAGCCATCCCTGCCCTGTCTATTTTAGAGATCTCCACCAAATCTCTCTCATTTTTCTCCTTTATGTCAAGGGAGATCCGCTCCATATTTATTTGCCTCAGTGTATCTGTGTCTTCACCGTTCTCTATCCCTAATAGTTTAGCGTTTATGTTTTTGAAGGTCTCTTCGAGTGAATTTGCCACTTTTAGTGCCTGCTCCTTGCTCAAAGCAATATCATGCTCCCAGTTCTTTAACAAAATATTACCCCTTGTCTATTCGGCAACGGAAATCCCGGGGGTTCCTGCCAAAAATCTGTTATTGGTAGCTAACACTGCTTCCTGGAAGGCGACCCGAGCAGTTTCTGCGTTTCTTTCCTTGATAATAAGATTCTCAGAAATCTGATTCACCAACAAACAATCCTTTCGAAACTCCCCGATTTTGTTTAGTAGGATCTGTTGAGCAGAATAGACCCTGCCCCGAATGTCGATTGCTCAAGATTTGACAATCTCGATGTTAATCACATTGCTTTCTGTGACCTCTAATTGAGCCCGTAATTGTGTGATTGTATCCCTCTGGTGGCCGAACTGCACCCGACTATCTCGGATGACTGAATTTGCCTTCTCCAGTTTGGTCTTGAGGACCTCGATCTCTTTCCTATCGGCTAATTGGGCCAGCTCTATAGCTCCACTCGCTTGAGTTTTAGCATCTTCGGCAGCTGAAGCTATTCGTGCTTCAAGAGTTTTGATTAACCGGTTCTTTGCTTTAAGCTGATTTTTTAATGTCGCGACTGAGACTTGATTTGCTGTTGCGTATGCTCTCAGCGTTCCTGCGATTTCAGTAGAAAATTCATCTCTCTTTTTATTTCTCCCATCGGTCATCACCTTGAATCTTTTAGCTGTGGATTCTCCCTCTTGATAAAATTCTCGTTTTACCACAGCTTTCCTCTTTTTGTCAAAGAAGAATTCACTAGGAGGGAGTTCTTCTGCCCTTATAGGCCTCAGCTCCTCATCAAATATCCATCCTTCGCCAACGCTTCTTAGGAGGATCAGTACTCTCCTTTTCCATTTCTGGATCTCTCTCCTGTTCAGGGCTCTTCTCCTTGTCAGGGTTTTTCTTCTGTTCG
>JZKD02S1715440.1:83348-95180 GCA_000966675.3 Picea glauca | reverse complement strand
TTGGTGCATGGTTGATGCACTTGTTTATGGTACAGGTTGGTGCATGGTTGATGCACTTGTTTATGGTACAGGTTGATTACAGGTTGAGGTACAGGTTGATGCATGGTTTGGGTTTATTGGTATAGGTTTATAGTGGTATATCTCACAGTGATAGTATGACAGTGGTTCCATCATTCTACTTTTACTTCAGAGCGGTTGGACAGGCCAAGGATAGGTGGTTGTAGCCACCTTCTGGTTGTAGACGGAGAACATAGGAGGTTGTAGCCTCCTTCTGGTTGTAGCCAGAGAATTGGGGAGTTGGAGCTTCCCTCAGGCTGTAGCCTGAGAAACTAGGGGGTTGGATCCTCTTTCCAGTTGCAGCTGGAAAACAAAGGAATTTGGTGCTTCCAATGAATGTAATTCTTCAAGACATATAAGAAAAAGCATTATGTAGTTTTTTCCTGCTTTGGGTTTCCACATAACAAACTGGTGTATTATGTATGTGTATGATTGTTCATTTGTTCATTGCTTATTTACTCTGCAGTTATTGGATGATAATGCTACATTGATATAACACTTGGATTATATGGTTAAAAAGGATTAAATTGCTTTATTATTGATTCACCGGCCCTCTCAATAATCCAACAATAACACGGTTGATTGCCGCTCAAAGAAGTTATTGGTGGAAAATGTGAAATCCTATGAATCAGATGCAGGTTCTGACTCTGAGTCAAAACCATAAAATGGATATGGATCATTGATGCGGAACCCAATACCACCATTTCTCCCACCAAGATATATCCCGATGAACCTGATGAGCAAGAGGAAGGAGATCGCCTCTTTCATTCATAGATGTGTGTGAAAGGAAATTCATTGCACTTCATCATTGATAGCAATATCAAGAAAAGCCTCATCTCATTGGATGTTTTCAAGTGGCTATCCCTACCGACAACGTTTCACTCACAACCCTACATCATGATATGGCTCCGCCAAGGGAGCAGTCTTCACGTCAGCCAAAAGTGTCGATTATTGTATGGCATCAAGCCATTCAAAGATGAGGTATTGTGTGATGTTTCTCCCCCTGAAGTTTGTGATGTTATTTTGTGCCAACCTTATTTATGGAAACATCATGTTGTATATGAGTCTATGCCTCACAGTTCTATTATTACTTTGAACAGGAAATTGTACAGGATACTCAAGGTAGTCCCACCTAGTTCCATTTCCTTGATCTCTTCCAATAAATGCAAGAAGGTCATCTCTTAGACCGTGAAGTTTGTCTTCTTCATGATTCACTCTTGAAGTGAGAGAAATATTGGAGCCACATCCACAGCCTTTGTGACTGACCTCTCCACAAAATAGAAGCAAGTGGACAAGGTCATTGAAAAATATAAAGACATATTCTCCTCACCTACTGGGGTATCTCTGCACTGTCAGGTCAAGCATTTCATCGATCTAACCCCCAATGCATCACTACAAAATGGACCAGTCTATCGTTTCTCTCTGTTAGAAAATGAGGAGATCCATCATCGGATCCAAGAATTTCTCCATAAGGGGAACATCTGACCCAGATCATCGCCTTATGGAATCTCAATCATGATTTTGCAGAAGAAAGATGGGACCTAGCAACTCTGCATTGATTATTGGGCCCTAAATAAAATCACAGTATGGAACTGGTACCTGATTCCATGAATCGACGATCTCCTTGATCATATCAAGGGAGATAAATACTTTAGTAAGATTGATCTGACTTATGGCTACCATCAGATCCCAATAGAGCAGACAGATGTTTGGAATACTTCCTTCAAGTCAAAATAAGGTATTTTTGAATGGTTGGCCATGCCCTTTGTTTTCAAAAATGCCCCAACAACTTTCATGAGGATGATGGATGATATATTGTGTCCTTTCACTAATTATTTTGTAGTGGTGTGCCTGGATGACATCCTCGTATTCAACAAGACTTGGGCAGAAAACTTGCAGCAAATTCAACAGATTTCACACACTTTGCAGCAGCACAAGCTATATGCCAACTTGGAAAAATGCTCTTTCGGCATGGACATAGTCCACTACCTAGGATAAATTGTTTATGTGCATGGTGTGCATGTGGATCCAACCAAGATCCAAGTCATTCATGACTGGCCAACCCCAACCATGCTCACTGAGCTTCGGAGATTCTTAGGACTTGCTAATTTCTATAGAACATTTGTGTTGGGATTATCCCATATTGCATGGGCCCTCGGCCAAATAACCAGAGGTGGTGGTAAGGAAAAAAAATTGTGGGGCATGTCCCATCACAAAGTGTTCGATGATATAAAGCAACGTTTGTGCTCTGCCCCAGTGATTTCATTACTTGACCCACAACAACCTTTTGAGATCAAGACAAATGCTTCAGACTATGTTGTGGGTGTAGTCATCACTCAGCAGAGCCTCCTCGTGGTTTATCATAGTGATACACTATCATATGTACCCTACTTAAAAATAATAATTGTACTCCATTATTCAAGCCTACCACTAGTGGAGGCATTACATTCTCAGGAAGGAGACAATCATCCACATTGATCATAAGTCATTGCAATTCATTCAGACACAAGGAAAATTGCAGAATGATCACCATCAGAAGTGGTCCACATATTTCCAATAGTTCCACCTCAACATCAAGTATAAAACAGGAAGTACCAACCGAGTCACTGATTTCCTCAGTTGACCTCCAATCACAACACTGACCACAGTGCTCGATTCTTACATCCATGAGACCTCAGGATGGCCCACCTCTATGATACATATCCTGACTTCGCCAACACCTACCAGATGTTGGGTGCAAACATGGTTGTCACCAATTTCCATCTTCAAGATGAGTTGTTGTGTCATCTGGGACATATATATGTTCCATCAAGTGAGTGAGAGAATTTGATATGGGACTCCCATTATTGTCGGGTGGTAGGACACTTCGGTGTGGAAAAGACAGTGGCAGTGTTGCAACAATATTTCTATTGGATGAAACTTCAACAAGATGTCAACAAGTATATTCAGTCCTGAACTACCTATGTTATTACAAAACAAACCACTAATAAACAAGGCCTAAACACTCCTCTACCTACTCTGGAAAGGCCCTGGGAATCCATCTCAATGGACTACGTGTCGAGCCTTCCATCCACCAAGAAGGGAAATTAATATGTTTTTGTGGTTGTTGATCGCTTTTCCAAGATGGCGATTTTGGACTCCTGTAAGAAGAGCATCACAATGGAGGCCACTTCCAAGCTATTCTTTGAACGAGTGTGGGTCCACTTTGGGATCCCACAAACCATTATCTCATATCGGGACAGTCAGTTCATCAACACATTCTGGTCGAGCCTCTGGTCACTGCTGGACACCAAGATCACCAAGTACACTACCTTCCACCCCCAAATAGATGGTCAAACCGAGGTCATCAAACAAATGATCATTCATATCTTTCGCATATACAATTCCAAGCACACCCGCACCTATGATGATATTCTTCCATATGTTTAGCATGGCTAGAATAGATCCATACATAGCTCAACTAGCTAGGTGGGGTTTCGATTTCAACCATTGTGTCCCATGGATGTTGCACTACCCCTTGCGGCCACCCAAGAAGACTCATCACATGCTTCAATTGGAGTTTCAAAATCCACCCGATTCAATGAGAAGATCTATCACATCTGCCAATAGGTTCAGGATATTTTATAGAAGTCTAATTCCAAGTACAAGCAGCGTCATGATCACCACTGTGTGCCACACCAGTTTCAGGTGGGAGACAAAGTTTGGTTACACTTGAAAAAATTACTCCTTACAGGACCTCATCGGAAGCTTCATCCACTCCGTTATGGACACTACACCATCACCAAGTATATGCGTGACAATTCGTTTGAGATCAACCTTCCCCCATTCCTTGGCTTGCACCTAGTATTCAACGTGGACCTCCTTCGACGTTATTTTCCACCATTATTTGACACCTCGGAGATAGCAGAACAATTGACACCAAAAGAGCTCAACAATGAATGCATGGAATACGAATTCACTCATAATACCATGGAAACATATTTCAAGGGAACTTGCCATTAGAGGATCCATATTTATCGGGTTGTCAAAGCAGGGCAACTCCTGCATTAAGGAAAGTGGCTAACCCAAGGACAAATTCAATAGAAATTTCCTCATCTAATGGGGGAAATCAATGAAATGGAGACAATTTCATCCTAAGGGGGTAGGATTGATCCAGGAGGATCTTTTTGGCTACCCACCTTGTCCAACTATCTCAAAATGGTTTTTGGCAACTTACTATTTTTAGCAGTCTTTTGGTTTCTGAACTTCTGGGGCCATTTTGAGGGCCTAAAATATTATTTTTCATGAAAATACACTTCAATGAGATTCAAAGGCTCTGATTGAGCCCCCTAAATGAATCTCTTCATCAATACCTTTCCAATGAGCTATCGTGCACTCTAAACATAGATTGTATGAAAAAGTTGTGACCCGGGGAAGTTGATGTACTAACTTACCCTAACGAGGCCCACATGACTTTGCGTGCTTCATCTCCTAGGGTTAGGTTTTTGGATCTATAGGGTTTTGGAATTCATGTTTATTGCACAAATTCCTTCAGAGCCTCATTATACTCATCTTCTTTCGAATGAGCATAGCCGTCACATCTCTTCTCATAAATAATTTGCCACCATTCTAACAAGCTTGTTTTAGTTTGCATTTTACAGTTTCAATGTATTTATTAGTTAATATAGGTCTAGTTTTACTATATCTCCATTATTATTCACTGTGTCTATATGTTAATATTATAAATATGTGTTCTCATTTCGTTCTTCTCATAAACCAGAACACAATACCATTCCCAATGGAAGTTTGTTTTCATTTATTGACACTTTTCAAGTGAAAGAACCTTAATCATTGTATCTTCAATTTCTCTGCATTGGTATATTGCTTCCACTGTCAAATCTGATATTAGAATTTCCTTTCTTTCTCCAAGCAAATTTATACAAGGTATCTAAGTCATCGTTGGAAAATCCTTCCCAAGAACTCTTATGCTTGGCACAGAGAGATGATTCATACACCATATCCTATGTTCCTTATTCTCTTTCAAATCAAGCTTGCAACTATATACACATCTCTACCTTTAAGGCTATGGAGTCTTACTTTTCCTTTATAATCCCATTAATGACACTATTCATGTATTTTTTTCATGTCCTATGTGAGGATTCTTGTCATTGTATCAACAATTCATTCAAAATCTATAGCAGTTGAATAATAATTCTTTAGTTTCACGCTTCTTGAGTTCTTTATCCATTTTTTGTGTCACTTTTACTATAGCTCTTTATTTCATCAACCAAATTCTACAAGTTCTATCATACTTCCATGAATATTATATCCAATCCTAGGCCTGAATTTATCCTATTGTACCTCAAATTCCACAAAGTGTGAACGCAATCATTTTTGTTAGAATTGAGCATATCATAAAAATTGTCAATTAATGCTACATGTACTTTTTTTGCTCAACTCATGAAGAATTATACCACAATTCTACAAATTCTAAAAATTGTATGGTATTATCCTCTTAATATTCTTTCCAACTACTATACTCATTCCCCAATCTGATCTTTGAGCAGATCATTATGGCTTACTAAAAATGTCATTTCACCCATTTGTGCATTTTCTTCACTAGTGTAATTTTATTGAAAGGCCAACTTCTATCAAATGAAGAAGAGAACATGTCAATAAATAAAAAAACATTTGTATGAGACATATATAATAATAATGAAAATTAATACATATCAACTCCCAAATTTTCAACTTGATACACTAGTTAAAACTTACAGTAATCTGGAATATGCAACTTTGTCCTTTTTCACCCCTTTTTCCAGACTGACTTTTTTTAGCAAAATTGGCTATCTTACCATTTTTTCACTTCTGGAAAATTTTCTCTACACCAAAGTTATTTTTCTTTATGAGTATGTAAAATGTCGAGTAAATAAAAATTTCCAATTCTGTGATCTAGGGTCGCTTTTCCTCCTTTGAAAACCTCAAAAATCCCCAAAAACTAGCCTGGAATAGTGGATTTTTCCCTATTTCAGTATCCCCGGTCCAATTCCCTGAGGATTTATTTAGCGACTTCATGGGTTAATTGTATTTCTACTTTCTCGAATCTCCCCAATAGTTTCAGCTTAATATGGACCTATGTCAATGATCTGGACCCAAATCTTTAAAATCCACTATTTTGCAACTTTTACCAAATCCAAGAAGAAATGGACAAGGTTTCTCTCTAGCACTTTTATATATATCCTATCGATGGAAAAAATCCTTAAGTTTCACCCCAATCTGACTTAATTTACTCCATTTGTGGCCAAAATAAGAAAATGGCTCCAAACTTTGTTTTTTTTTGTTTTTTGAAACTATGGAACAAATTTTCTTGTGTGCAATATGCACCATAGATATCAAGTCAGAAGCATTCTATATCATTGATATTCTCTCTATCAGTAATCATAAATTCAGGTTCAATGATTTACTTTGTGAACCAAACCTTCCCACTGATCTCCCTGACGCTCAATCGTCGACCATCAACCATTTTTCTCCTCAAGCCAAAAGTCACCCATGAATCTTGCCAATGCATGATCATCAACCATAGGCCATCATTCATCTTCCCCGAAAAACCAAGACTTTTCATAAATCTCGCCAAACCCCAACCATCATCAATCGGCCATTTCTTTGTTGATGTGGCAACTATGATGACATGGTATGACACATGGATGATGACCTGCATGACACATCATCCTAAAGCATCAACCAGGATAATGTGGCATGGCACATGGATTCTTACATGGAATGACACACCATCACCCTATTTTATCCATCGATTATCGGTAGTCAGATATTTCCTTTGGCCGAATGAAAACTTCTCCCAAATTTGTCAATCCCCAATCCATCAACAATCGACGATCGAAGATGTCTCTTGGCGGACTTCAACACTTCTCCAAAAATTGTCAATCCATGACCATTGACCATCGGAGATGTCTCTTGGTGAACTTCAACACTTCGCAAAAACTTATCAATCCCTGACCATTGGCTATCGACAATATTTGTTGTTGAATTTCAATACTTAGACAATTCCATCCAAAATTCCTCAACGAATCTGGATCGTCAATCTACCTCATTTTCCAACTGCTAAAAATGAATCTCATTCCTTGATCTAGTAACTTTGTCAAACTTTGAAAAGATTCATATTTTTTATTTTTTCAAGAACGAATATGGACCATTGATTTCAAGATCAAACATAATCTTACACGTCGATTCTATGAAATATTCCTCGTGCTACAACAACCATTAAAATTTCAAATTTTCTCGAGATTCTAGGTCAAATCCATCTCTGCAGCACTGCAAATCGAATCTATTAAACTTCTCAAACAATTCTGAATTATTTAAAACTTGAGTATGCTCACAAATTTGAGGGAATTTCTCTCTAATGTTTCTATTTTTCCCCAATTTCGCTCAAATAAAAGTCTTCCACATCAAATTTTTCAAATTCACACTTGCTCTAGCCCATACCGGTCTCATGTTTGAATTAGAAGCTCTGATACCAATCTGTGAAATACCTAGCCACCCACAAGCAGGCCACGCTACTTCAAATTGCACTTCAAAAACTGATTTCTAATTTTGATAATGATGAATTCAAAAATAAGTATGAAACAATGCAATAAAAACACATGCAGTAATCAAGACTCATGCTACAACATATAAGAAAGGAACAATGTGCCATGCACAGCAAGAAACAACAAGCATGCACACGAAAATACATATCTTAAAGATATAATGCCATCAATATCATGCACACAGGTATACATTCCCTCCTAGAATGATCAGTAATTTATTACAGCCATCTAGCAATGACTCTCCTCTTCTATCCATTTGTTTCCATGCTTATACCAAGAGCACATGAATAAGCAAGATTGAAGAACCAAAAATGAAAGAGTGAGAAGAGTGTAAGAGTGAAGGGAGAAGAACCCCCAAAACGACCCATAAGGGATGTTTGCATAATTATATGAAATCAAAAACCACATGGCCTTCCTCCCAACAAGCTCATGTAACCACTTTTCTCAATTAAAACCAATATGGGTGAATAAAATATAATAATAAAAACTTATCCCCTTAATCCCCCTCTCTCGTAGAATCATAGCCCCCTATATATTTTGTCCTTGTCTATCTTGCACCCAACTATTTATTTTATTAATATATATAGAATTATTACATTTGGTAGGCACTCTAGCCCCTTTTCAACTTTATCGGGTTACCATCCTAAGTCACAATTACATAATACATTCTAGTTCATAGGGATCAAAACCGAGGGTGTTGCAAAGAATATTCCATCATGGCATCATATTTTGGCTCGAGAGTGGCCAGCTACAAGGGTAGATAAAGATAGTTGTGCCTATAGTGGGTGGAAAGAGATTCACCCATGAGCAGTTGTCAATCAATCTTAAAGTCTTAGATAAGTGTTTCTGTGTTTTGGATATGCCATGATAATTTCCCTTGATGCTATGGAATTTATATTGGTTATTTTAATAATTTGATATTCAATTCAAGTAGTGAAATTAATGGTTCATGTGCTTGAATGGTTACAAAATTTTAAGAGACTTGTGAAAAATATATATACTGTTGTTTCCCTCTGACTGTCTTATTTTTAAAGGTTGTTGTAAGTAATTTGTAACTCCGAGTAAGAACAGAGTGTTGGTTGGGAATTTGCAGCAATTTATAATTATAAATCTCATGTGTGAAGAGTGAAGACTGAGCTGGTATAGTCTTCATAGAGCATCAAAAAATAAGAATCTATAATTTATATTCAATGATTTTTTCTACCTATAATATTGAGTTGTAGATCAGCTCTGGGAGATGACTTATCCCTAGTTGATGGTAAATCCTTAATAACTTCTTGGAAGTCATAGCTGATTGCTAAACAATTTATGGAAGCATGGGTAAAAGCCCTTAACTTCCAGCCAACATAATAAACTTGACAAGGGAGAGTCTTGGAAAGAAATATGGACCATAATTCTCGTCTCATAAGCCTAGGTTGTATAGTTGAAAGGAAACACTATTTAACGTGAAGAATGTGTGAAATAAAATGAAATCTAGAATTGTGTGTCTTGTATTGAATTTATGCCTTATTAAGGCATGTTAAGAATAGAATTCTTACTTGGTTTTACTTGGTAAAAAACCATGTCCAAAGGTAAATAAATGGTGGCTTTGTCCTAAATAACAGTAAAGACTTCCATAATTTTAGGTGGACAGTAAGTCTTGGTAAAAAGGGAAATTTTACTATGGGGAAGTTTTATTTCCAAGAGATTTAATTTTCTGATTGATTTCTTGAGAAAACTTTGTATGGTAAATGAAGGCTAGTAACTCGGTAATTGTTCAATAGTACCATTTATTTTCTTAATAAGTTGAAATTAAGAAGATTAATCCTTATGTTATAAACCATATAATTCTATGATGTGTTCGAGAAGTGGAGAAGATCAGAATTTCTTCTTCTAGGACAAGAAACAATTCGTTAAATTACCAGTCACATAAATTTGTGCTATATATAGGCCAATGTTGTAGCTTTGGAGAAATCTATGATAATGTAATTTTGATTTATTTATGCATGGGCATATTTCTTTCTTTATTTTCATCATTTTATAAATATTAAAACCCCTACAGGAGTATCTGATATCTGAATATGAAGAGGAGAGTAAGGCGTATGAGTTATGCATTATTCCTAGTGGAAATATTATTATAACATAGAACCTTTATATAATATATTATTATTACACTCCCTGGAATATTGCTTATCAGGGAAATGAGAACCCGAGGTGTGTTGGATAAGCAATGTACACGGGGGTTGATAGGGTGATATACTATAATAATATAATATTAAACCTTCCCCATTGGGGTATCACATTTTGTTTAATTGAGAAGGAAAGTCGTACTTGGTAAGTTATACATGCGGGGGTGATATGACTTTATATTATAATATTAATACACCCTACCGTGCTTCATCCACACCAAAGCCAAAACAATACCATTATACTATGAGATTCTCATGTGAAGCATAGATTCTCATGAGATTCTTTGGTGTGCAGGAAGCAGGTTGTAGAAGTTGGAGTTGGAACTTTAGGACTACAACATTCAAGAATACACTAAGGAAAACCTTCAGGAAAAGGTATGGCATTCTCCCATCTCCTTGTGTAATGATAACGTTGCTTGTTTCTAGGAGAACCATAAGAAATATATCCCATTCCTATCTAGGATTGTTAGGACAATCCTAGCGAGATCTTATTGATTATTCGGTGATATCCCTGTGAGAAAAATTCCCATAACAATGACTACATCTTATCAGAGAAGCTCACACCTCCATGGTTGCAGGACATTTTGGTGTTGGCAAAATAGTTTCCAATTTACAGAGGTATGTGTACTAAACCAGAATGCAAAAATATGTAGCATGAATATTAGAGGATGTATACTTTGTTGTACTAGCAAACCTAGTAACAAGAAGCAAGGTATATACCATCCCTTACCTATACCCACTCGAAAGTATTTCCATGTATTTTTTGGGAGGTTTACCAACAACCAGGAAGGGACATGAATATCTATTAGTGGTAGTTGATAGGTTCAACAAAATAGTTTCCAATTTATAAAGGTATGTGTATTGAACCAGAATGCAAGAAGATGTAGCACGAATATTATAGGGTGTATACTTTGTTGTACCAGCAAGCCTAGTAATAAGAAGCAAGGTATATACAATCCTTTACCTATACCCACTCGACCTTGGGAAAGTGTTTCCATGGATTTTGTGGGAGGTTTACCAACAACCAGGAAGGGACATGACTATCTATTTGTGGTAGTTGACAGGTTCAGCAAAATGTACATTCTCATTCCTTGTAAAAATTCCATCAATGGAAAAGAATAAGAAAACAAGCTCTTTGAACAAGTCTAGGTATACTTTGGGGTACCAAGGATCATCATCTTAGATGGGGATGCTAGATTTCTCCGTGCATTTTGGACTACATTGTGGGAAAAGATGGACACTAAGTTGAACAGGTCTACAACATTCTATACATAGACAGATGGGAAAACGGAAGTAGTCAATAGGAATTTGGTGCATCTTTTGAGAGCTTCCAATCAGAAGCATCTGAAGAACTGAGATGAAAATTTGATCTATATATAACACTCTTATAAAAGAGGAGTCCAAACTTCTACTGGTGAGTCAACTTTTTAATTTTTCTTTAGATATTTTCCACCTTCGCCCTTCTATGTTGTATATGGAAAGTAAAGAGTATTGAGGGGGGACCTCATGGGAGATACATTAAAAGTAGATTTTTTATTTTGAGAAGATTAAGCAGATCCATTTTTAAGTACAAAAGGCATTGAATAAGTCACGAGAAAAGCACAAAGATAGATATGACCAGCAAAGAACAGAGAGAACATTTAGAGTGGGAGATAGAGTATGGTTACACCTAAATAAGGAAAGGATATAATCTCTTGGTAATAATATCAAAAATTTGTGTTATGGTTCTTTTGAGGTATTGGAAAATACTGGAGATAATGCCTACAAAATTAGTCTACCCTCATGCACGCACATTTACTCAGTGTTGAATGTGGATAATCACAATCTCTATGAGACTTCCATGTTGGATCTGGAGGAGGGGCATATTCTACCTACCAGAGATGACTTAGCACCAAATACATACGAAAAATTAGTAGAGGACATAAGTTTGTAGAAGTGGTCCATAACTAAAAGACAAGGGCAACATGACCTTTGGTAGATTGGGTTGAAAGGACAACTTCCAGGAAAATAAAAGTGGTACTCCA
>JZKD02S1715440.1:42322-83298 GCA_000966675.3 Picea glauca | reverse complement strand
AAAAATTTGTGTTATGGTCCTTTTGAGGTATTGGAAAATATAGGAGATAATGCCTACAAAATTAGTCTACCCCCATGCACGCACATTTACTCAGTGGTGAATGTGGAGAATCTCAAACTCTATGAGACTTCCATGTTGGATCAGGAGGAGGAGCATATTCTACCTTCCATAGAGGACTTAGCACCAGATGCATAGGAAAATTTAGTAGAGGACATAAGTTTGTAGAAGTGGTCCATAACTAAAAGACAAGGGCAACATGACCTTTGGTAGATTGGGTTGAAAGGACAACTTCCAGGAAAATAAAAGTGGTACTCCAAGGAGAAGGTAGAGGAAACATTTCCTCATCTCATTGAGTAAATATTTTGGGGACCAAAATACTCCCTAAATGGGTAGGTATGATCCATATTGTCTCATTATATTATTTTTCATCTATATCGATCCTTTTAGAGTGGAACAATTTGTAGGAATCAGCTTGCAAGGCCATTTTAGTGGCAGGTCCCAGTTTGGAAAATTGGGGTGTGGAATAATTGGGGTGTGGAATATTCCAAGGCCATTTTGAGGATTCAAATGTAATTTTTGGGATTTAAAACTTTCCCAGCATAATTGGATCCTGTGATGTTATTCTACACATCGATAAATTTCCAACAGTACAAAAATTGCATCAATCGAAGCTTGTAGGCAAAAGTTATGCCTCTCACAAGTTGACCTATCGTTTTTACCACCATGGTATGAGAGGATGCCATGTCAACCCTTGTTACTCATGAATATGGGGCTATCCATGTATTTAATTTCAAAAATATTCTAGAAGTTCCAAAACCCTATCTCAATTGTGGGTTGAGGAAGTTAAAAACCTACCCCTAGATCACTATCGGGCTATGTTAAATATTGGACCACTAGGAGGAGAAGAGGTTACATTATTTCGCATTGTATCTAGTTCCATAGCTGAGAAAAACATATAAGAGTGGTATTATGTGAGAATAATAGAGGAGGATATATTCTATAGCAACCATACAGGCCACATGTCAAAGGAAACTCCACAGAGAGTGCCTATTTCTTTGTGCTTGCATCATTTCTATACCAGAGAAAAGAGACCATAGCAACCTCACCTTCTAGTTGGGTTTTCTCTCGTATTGGGTTTCCCAAGTCATATACTATTTTTATTTGTGGATTGTGTGATTGTATTTTATTGTTCTTTATTTTCCTCATTTTATCTATTTCATGCATAAGAATAAAATCACTAACTAAATATTCTATAGATAAAAAGCAAAAATAACATGAATAGTAGTATTTGAGTATTTTATTATATTTGTTGTGACGAACTATATTCCAATGGAATATGCATGGTAGTTTATAGATCATCTGACGGTTCCACTGATGTTTCCTTGAAAACTCTTATGCCTAGTAATCAGATTTTCCCCATGGAATGTTTTCAGTCGCTACTAGGTTGTCCCTGCATTTATGCTCTGAACATAGGATTTTTTTAGTCCACTTATCAATTCTTTCCCATCCATTCTTGGTGTCATTGTCTATTAGTCACCCCATACATTTTACCTCATGTTGGTTCTAAGGATTCACCATTTCCTTGGTTCCATTGGGCCTTCCCCTATCGACTTCAACACATGTATTCTAGAGGATTGTGTATCCTAGACTCATATTCACCATTGGTGAGTTCCTTGGACCAAGAAGAGTGTGTCCCCAATTCCCTGTTACTTTTTTTTTTCTCACGTGATTAAATTTATCTCATCATTGCATGATTGAGAATAGTACACTTGACAGTTCAGTGCTTCAATTAATTATAATAGTTCCTTGGACATGTATGAGATGCATTAAACCTTAGGAGGGTTTTTCCCTTTAGGTATCCCCTTGCATGTTTTGGCATCAACAATTCCTTCATGAGATATGAATCCACTTGTTTTTCTTTGGATAAAAAACCTAAGGACACCTTTTCCTTCTTGGATGTTGGTGGAATTCCCCCTATGGACATTAGAAACTTCATTCTAGGGGTTAGTCCTATGTACCTTGGTATCTATCCACCTCCTTGATGGGTCACCTTGGACCAAGATGAGAGATTCATCATTTCTCTCAGACTTGGTAGGATCGCACATTCTTGAATCCATGTCATCATCACATCATTGAGATTCATACATAAATCCATGATCTAGCCTTAGATGCAGTTACTCATATTTTATTGGCTCAGTTCCATCATTCTCAGAGCCCCTAGGTTGAGATTATTTTCACTTAGGTCATGTCAGATCTTCATAGCCCTATTCCTATTCAATAGAGCTTCTCAAGTTGCTTCCATCCCATCACACATCATGAGGGCATCAATTATTATTTACTTAGCTCAACAACACTTGTGATGTAGTTCCTTCACCTGGGCATATGTACATGAGACTGATTATTTCATTATGTTTTACTCTGGCCCACTTTTCCAGCATCATGTCACAATTGATATCTCATGTTGTCTCACCATTTAAACCATTTCATAATGAGCATACCATTATATCCATTATGATAAGTTATCTTGACGAATATGGGTATTAGAGTATGTAGGCTTTCATAGTTCCTTGTATTGTTGTAATAGATTTGTCAATAATAAATTGTGTATGGAGTTTTTGAAACGTCCAACATTTTGAGTGGAAACTCCACCCATCATCATGAATTGTTGAAGCAATGAAATATTTGAGAAGAGTGTTGAAGTAATGGTTATTTAAAGGTTGAATTTTAATAAGAATGTTGAGAAAATAGGATAAAAATAGTTGTTATAAAATTAACCATTGTAATTATTAAATATAAAAAAGTATAATAGATTTAACATAATTAAAGGAATTAAACATAATTAGAAGTCAGGAGACATGATTAAATTAATGATACTAGAAGTATATAAAAGGTGATCAATTATTAATCGATAATAATTAAATAATTAGATGCTAAGATAAACATAAAGAAGAAATTATTTAGATGAAAACATGGGGGATAATATTTGGGAATATTGAGAACAATTTTAAAATTATAGCCAGACTTAGATAGAAAGTGTGATAAAAATATTAAATTAATGGTACTAAAAGTATATAAACACATAACTAATTAAAACAATTAATAATTAGAAGTATATAAAAGGTGATCAATTATTAATTTATAATAATTAAATAATTAGATGCTAAGATAAACATAAAGAAGAAATTATTTAGATGAAAACATGGGGGATAATATTTGGGAATATTGAGAACAATTTTAAAATTATAGCCTTATTTAGATAGAAAGTATGATAAAAATATTAAATTAATGGTATTAAAAAGTATATAAACATATAACTAATTAAAATAATTAATAGTTAGAGGTAGGCTAATTATAATTTGATTAAGTAGAAAAAAGGATTAAATGTAATTAGGGAAAATTCATAGTTGAAAGGACCAAAGAAGTGATTATCATAGGTTTAAATTAGAACTTAAGTGGGGTGGGGGGGATCTGTAGAATAGAGAAATGATGATAAGGTAACACATGGGAGAGGGGAAAAGAAAATTGTCGGGAACTAGAAGAAAAATAAACAAATTAGGTTGGTTTCCTAAGTTGATGAATGATAGGTTTTCAAGATTGGATAAGTTTGTACCCATCTTCACGGTTAAAGTTGTTTGGATGTTTTTCAATTTCCAAAGATTCATGAATGACACGATACGTGTAATGAGGTGCTAAGGCTACGATTCTAGTATTGTCAAAAACAAAGTAAGAGTTTAGACTTGAAAAAATGTTAGTCCATAGTTGATTTTGAGATCTGATTGTGGGTTGTGTCAACTATGTGCTCTTTGAGATGGGATTTAAAGGATCTGCCAGTTTTTAAAATGTATGATTTTCCACAAGAGCAAGGAATTTGGTAAACTCCTAGGCCAAGCATTGGGTCATATTTATCTTTGGAAGATCTAAAATATTGTTTGAGGGTCTTGAAGACAGTTTTGATGTTCTTTTTAGTGAGAATTTTGGGTATGTGATTAGTAGTGCCCATTGGACATATTGTCATTGATGTCAACAATCGTTGTGATCATTTGTTGTTATAATGAATTATCATTGTGATTTACCAGAGATGAGATTTCCATTGATGTCAATAGTATATCTGTTAGCAGAAGAAGAAAATAGTATGAATATCAAATCTCATAAGGGAAAACGTAGTACATAAGCGAATGAATATCAAAGCTCAGAAGGAAGAGCACATTGCACAGCATATCAGTTATTAGAAGCAACGAACAATATTAATCAATTTGTGATTACTGTTGATCACGATAGTATCAACAATGTTCTTATGATCAAAGCTCAGGAGAATTAGCAACTGACTATCAGTGCATAAAATAATGCACAAACAATTATTAAACCTCAGGAGAGTTAGCGAATGAAGATCACATTCTAGAAATAATGTTCGATCGATGGAAAGACTGAGAAGTCGACCAATGCACAGGAAAATGTGAGAAGCCTTAGATGTTTTCCAATCAAGAAATCAACCGTGTTGATCATCTTATATTACAGACATCGGTCATATGAGTTACCTTGGTCTTGAGGATTGTTGGAAGATTGTGACCGTCAGATCTACAAGCCAGATCAATGGTAGGGATGAATTGAGGGGAATGAAAGAAGAAGTAAACAACTCACTAGTTCTAATCCCGAAATTGGTATAGATCATCACATCTCATAGACTTAGATATCGACGATTGTGGTTAATCCAACAAGCGATTACTTTAAATTATATTAAGTCATGACCATCGGATGCGCAATCGCCAAATCAACGGCAGGGATGAATTGCAAAGATCCAAAGGAGAATTAAATGTTTTGCTAGCTCCAATCCCACAATTAGTCAAGATCATCTGATCTTATAGCTTCGAAGATTAACGATTGTTGTTGACTCACCAATAGCGCACAACTTCCAATTGTGGAGTTTGGATGACGAGTTAAACCATTCGCAAGTTGTGGTTCTGCAATCATTCTTGATCATGGATCTACTTCGAGTGTCTTCACGACCATTGGATCACATTTTAGTGGAAGGACAGGATAAGGTAAAATGGTTGAGAGTTTTATTATCCAAATAGTTGTCAGCCATCGAATCAAACCCAAATTCCCTTCAGCTGTCAGATCATTCTCGAATGGAAGGATAGAATAAGTGAGGTAAGATCTGAGATATCATTTTTACGATTTTTCGTCAGTCGTTCGATCATTTTAAGTGGAAGGAAAATATAAGCTAGAAAATATGCATCATGGATAGATCAAACCATCGATATAAGAATATGATTGACGAAAAACATTTAGTTCGGGTATAAATATGTGAGGAGGTTACGCTTCAAAATGTTTGAGATTTAAAATTCCCGAAGCCCGAAAATCTAAAATGGATAAGGACCATCGGATTTGGAGGACATACAATGACCATTGGATCAGGGTTGTTGGTCAACAGACCAAGTCAGCAAGGACATGTAGCAGACCAAGTCTACAAGGACATGTGGCAGACCACGTCAACAAGGACACGTGGCATACCACGTCAGTAGACAACGTCAGAAAATACATGTGGTAGACCATGTTAGCAAACCATGTCAGCAAATACACATGGAATAATCAAATGATGACAAGCGTCAAGAGTAAATTGGCTCGTACTATGTCAACAAGTGACATAATCAAATTACGTCACTCTAGGAGAACTGCTTCAAGAGTTTCACCACCAAGAAATGTCAAAAGTCTCAATTCTAGAAGTCCCAAAGGATGAAGGTCCGAAGTCACTATCAGTCGTCGATCTAACATACATTGGGAGTTAGGAAAACCATTAGATCCAAGAGAAAAACATGTGTCACATGAGGAGATCCACGTCAGCAAGGACACACGGTGCAATCAGATAATGACAAGTGTCAAGTTGAATCGGCATTTCAGGTACATGCAAATCATGAATCTGATTGATACATGGTAGCTACTCAGATTGTGACACACCATCTAGTTATGTAAGCAAGTTAAGTCACTCTGGGAGCTTTACTTTGGGAATTTTACCACCAGCACTTGCCCAAAGTCCCAAAGTCCCAAATGTCGAAGTCCCGAAGTGGACACGAGACATTCGATATGAATATCACTTTGGGAGCATTCTCATCAGATGATATACTATAGTGGAAGGATGATGGAAGTGGAAGCGTTAACCAACAGTAAGCGATCTTCACTGTTTTATGACTTAATCAGGAGGTGATCACTCCGGAGGAAGAAACAAGTTGAGATCTGAAATCTCTGAAGTCTGGAGACCCGAAGGAGATCTCAACCATTGATCTGAAATGGAAATGCGTTAGTGTATTAACAGCTCTAGAGGGTTGACGTACGGAGGAAAGAAGGGGTTGAGATTTGAAATATCCGAAGTATGGAGACCCGAAGGAGATCTCAACCATCAATCTAATGTTGGGCGTACTCTCAACCGTTGATCAAAATACAGTGGAAGGATAGCATAAGAATAATAGCTGAAGTCCCGAAGTAAATGGTGTCAATCCATCTCATTGCTCGATTAAGTCTTGGCTGTTGGATTAATCAATGAAGTATAGGTCCAAGGATTGAATTTGACCATTGATCTAGTTCCGTGAAGTAAACGTGAACCATCAGATCTATTTGGAAAAATCCGCTCTGGGAGATTTGACATGTTGCAAGTCTCGAAGTCCCGAAGGGAAAAGTCCCGAAGTCTTGACAAATATCCATCTCATCGGGATATTGAATTGTGGTCATTGAATTGATAAGCGCTCAAGCACTCATCTCATCTAATTTGAGGTCTTCATCATTGGTCATATGGTAAAGAGATTTAAAAGGCAGAATGGAATGTGTTACCTAAATTGTGAAGCTTTTGGTTCTACGCCTATGATCATATGAACATGGTTTCAAGGAAGCACATATTTTTTTTATCACAAAGACGAAGGAAATTGATGCATCCTGTGATCGATTTATGAAATAAAAAGAGATGTCGGGTTTAACATTGAAGACCCGAAATGATGATCTCTAGTGGTCCAAAAGTTGTTGTAAATGAACAACTTGGTTATAAATTGTTGCACAGGTCGGCTCAATAACTTAAACAAGTTTTGAGCATAAGAAAGTATAAATACAATGATGATTGGTTCACTAGATGGTGTTCTTGAGGAAGAAGCATACGGGCTTGTTGAAAATATAGGCTCGCTGAGAAAGAGCGGCCTATGGATAAAATGAAGGGGATACGAACCTGAGGTCCGTGCGAATATCAGAGAGAATCATAACTGAAGAAGGTGAGAATATCAGAGGAAAGACAACTGAAGAAGGCACGAATTTCAGAGAGAAGATGAAGTGTAGTGATGAGTGTTGATTGTATACCTCTAATCATGAAACATAATTGATTCATTAATGAATCACTGCTACTAGAGTTGGTTGAACTCTAGTTGGATAGATTGTTTTATATCAGCAAGTTGGGTCTTGTAGCAAGTTGGGTCTTTCTTGAGAGTTGGTGCTCTCCAAGGATTTTCTGCTCCTTACTTCAGTTGGTGTTGAAACAAATTAGTTGGTGCTGGGAAAATCCTTATTATTTTATTCACTTATATTCATATAAATTATATACAAACATCTAGTATCTTCTGTGTCCATTGTGATTATGATTTGATTTTTCTTAATCTGTTCAAATATGTTTTAACTGCTAACTTGTAAGAAGAAGAAAAGTTATAAATTCCACACACTAGTTACCCCCACCGTCTTAGTGTGGGTGGTGTGTTCAACAATTGGTATCAGGTCGGGTTCCTTCAGCACAGTTTAACCACTGGAAGGTATATCCTAAAGAAATGGGTGGACATATGGCTCTCTCCACAATTGAAGCTCCCTTATTTGATGGAACAGATTATTCCTCATGGAGAGAAAATATGAAACAGTATTTGAAGTCAAGAGTATCTGAATTTTGGAATTCACAAGTAAACAATCCCTGCGACTTAACTACCTCAAAGAATCTATCCAAGATTACAGTCCAAAGAAAAGAAAGGAAGAACAATGAAGTAGCATTGAATATTCTTCTCAATGGATTATCAGATACAGTCAAGGCAAGCATAGGACTATGAACATCCGCCAAGGACTTATGGATGAAGTTAGAAGAGATGTATCAAATCAAAAGACAAGACACAAAAGACATTCCTACCAAGGATGAAGAGGAATACTCGGCCATCAATAAAGGAAAAGACTCTCCACAATATTTCGATTGCAATAATGTTGATATTGAATCCTCCCCTGCAAGTAAAGAAGAAGACTTAGATACAATAAAAGAATTTTATGTTAGAATTTATCTCATGGAAGAAGTAGAAGAACTATCAAAGGCCAAACAAAAGATTGATTGGAGTCTCTATGAATACGGTTATGACCATAATGATTCAGATTGTATCTATCTTCATGACTACACTAAATAATTTCTTGAAAAGAGTCAAAAGCATATCTTGGAAATAAAGGAAATGCTCAAGGACAATGAAAAGATAATATATGAGCAGGATAATCAGTTAGAATAAAAAGAAGAGGAGATCAAGAAGCTGAAGAAAAAAATTAGTCAAGCAAAAGAAAAAAAGAAGGAAGATGATGAACCAAGAAAAAATCTTGTAGATCTAAAAGAACTAATGGAAAGCAATGTCAATCTTAAAATCCAACTTGAGGAAGCCAAAAGAAGAGAGGAGGTAGTGAGGAACCATCTGAACTAAAAGGAATAATTATGTCATGATATGGAAGCAAAAGTTGTGAATCTTAGAAAGAAGATTGAGAATTCAAACACTCAAATCAAGTTCTTGAACAGCTCCATGACCCTGGATGAGATCTTGGATAATCAGAGATCACCAAATGAGAAATCTGGTCTTGGATACAACAAGTAAGAAATCAGTACTCCTAAGAAATCGGATGCATGTCCTTCATTTGTAAAAGGTGAAAACAGGTCTGACACATGTCCTTCATTTGTAAAGGATGAATACAGGTTTGACACAACTCCTTCATTTGTAAAAAGTGAAAGCAGGTATGACTCAGGTTCTTCATGTTCAAGAAATAAAAGAAACACTACAAAATTTAGAACATCAGATCAAGGAAGACATCCAGAAGCTACTCATATACCTCAAAGCAAGTTTAGAAGAGATACACCTTCATGGATGAATCAAAAAAGGTATGAGAGTGTTTTTAATGGTTATTATTTTTCTTGTAATGAATATGGCCATAAAGCCTTGGATTGTAGGCATCATGGAAGAAAACAATTTGGTAGGTTCAACAATAGCATAATATGTTGGAACTGCAACCATGTTGGACATATTGCTACACATTGTTACACTATGAGATGCTACAGTTGTGGTGGATATGGCCACAAACCCAGTAATTGTTGGAACTCAAGAAAACAGTCAATGAGAAATGATTCATACAATACGACAAAAGGAGTAAATGAAACATGGAAGAAGAATTAAGTTGCACTACTAGAAGATCAGAGAACAAAGTTCAAGAAACCAGGACACTCGCAGATGTGGATAGAAAAGACTAAACAAGTGAACAGGAGTGAAGTCAATTACTGCAAAAATAATTGCAGTCATGTGACAAGATAGTATAAAATTTCTCAGACAAGTTTAGAGAAATGTATAGTAAAGAATCATCTTGGATAAATATGGATACATTTGGTAAGAGATCGATGAGAATCAATGGGTAGATCCAATATTTTTTTGAATAATGTGAGCTACAGTTGCGTAGTGTTCCAGTAGGACAACGGTGTCCACAGAAGTAGCATTTTGATGTACAAAATGATGTACATGACATCCTGTAGAGACAACAAGAGTAGAGACCCTATCAGAAAAAGATACCCTTTTAGAAACAAAGGGGGAGAACAGTCAGTAAAAGCTCAGGGGAAGTATTTTGGTAAGTAAATAAGAAATTAATTATATTAAGTTTTGAAAATACTCGATCACTACAAAAATTGATATCAAGAAGACTACTCATTTGAAACACAAAAATCCAAATCAACTAAGATAAGAAGTTAGTAAATTAACAGGGGAAGAAACCTTGTGAGGAAGAGATGCCTTTTTCAGAAACAAAGGGGGAGAGTAGTCGGAAAAGAAGAGAGAGCATATTGACAGGGGGAGTCATTCAGTTATGGCAGGCATAACATAATTGTAAGAAGTGTTACCCAAGTTAAGATTATGGTCAGTAACATACAGAGCTTTACCACAGGAGGAAAACCCCTTTGCCATTGATGTCAAAGGGGGAGAGAAACTTCATAAAAGAAAAAATTCATAAGAGGAAAGCATCATCACAGAGGGATTTTTGTATATGAAGTTAGTGTGTTTCCCTCAATGACAAAGGGGGAGATTGTTGGACATATTGTCATTGATGTCAATAGTCGTTGTGATGATTTTTTGTTATAATGAATTATCATTGTGATTTACCAGAGATGAGATTGTCATTGATGTCAACAGTATATCATTTAGCAAAAGAAGCGAATAGTATGAATATCAAATCTCAGAAGGGAAAACGCAGTACAGAAGCCAATGAAGATAAAAGACTAGAAGGAAGAGCGCATTGCACAGTATATCCGTTAACAGAAGTAGTGAACAATATGAAGCAATTTTGTGATTATTGTTGATCATGATAGGATCAACAATGTTCCTATGATCAAAGCTCAAGAGAATTAGTGACTGACTATCAGTGCATAAAAGAATGCATAAATATTTATTAAATCTCAGGAGAGTTAGTGAATGAAGAGCACCTTCTAGAAATATCATTCGATCGATGGAAAAACTGAGAAGTCGACCAATGCACAGGAAAAGATGAGAAGCCTCAGCAGTCGTCCAATCAAGAAATCGACCATGTTGATCATCTCATATTACAAACGTTGGTCATATGAGTGACCATGGGCTTGAGGATCGTTGGAATATCATGACCATCGGATCTGCAAGCCAGATCAACAGCAGGGATGAATTGCGGGGAGAGAAAGAAGAATTAAACAAATCGCTAGTTCTAATCCCACAATTGGTATAAATCGTTATATCTCATAGACTCAGATATCAATGACTATGGTTGATCCAACAAGTGATTAGATTAATTCATATTAAGTCGTGATCGTTGGATGCGCAATCACCAAATCAACGACAAGGATGAATTGAGGATATCCAAAGGAGAATTAAATATCACGCTAGCTCCAAACCCATAATTAGTCAATACCATCCGATCTTATAGCTTCAAATATCGACAATTGTGGTTGACTTACCAACAACACACAACTTCCAATTGCGGAGTTTGGATGATGAGTTAAATCACTCGCAAGTTGTGGTTCCGCAATCATTCTTGATCATGGATCTTCTTCGAGTGTCTTCATGACCGTTGGATCAAATTTTAGTGGAACGACAGGATAAGGTAAAAGTGTTGAGAGTTTGATTATCCGAATACCTGTCAGCCATTGGATCAAACCCGAATTCGCTTCAGTCGTCGGATCATTCTCAAGTGGAAGGATAGGATAAGCAAGGTAAGATATGAGATCTCATTTATGCGAATTTTCGTCCATCGTAGGATCATTCTAAGTGGAAGGACAAGATAAGCTAGAAAATTTGCATCGCAAACATATTGAGCCATTGATCTAAGAACATGATCGATGAACAAAGTTTAGTTCGGGTATAAACATGCGATGCAGTTATGCTCCGGAAAGTTTGATATTTGAAATACCCAAAGCCCAAAAATCGGAAATGGATAAGGACCATCGGATTTGGAGGACATACAATGATCATTGGATCATTTTTGTTGGTCAGGAAACCACATCAGCAAGGACACACAGTAGACCACGTCTACAAGGAAATATCGCAGACAACGTCAGCAATGACACATGGAAAACCATGTCAGAATATCTACGTCGACAGACCACGTGAGAAAAGACGTGTGGCAGACCATGTCAGCAGACCACATCAGTAAATACACATGGCATAATCAGATGATGACAAGCGTCAAGAGGAAATTGGTTCATGCCATGTCAACAAGTGACGTAAGCAAGTTACGTCACTCTAGGATAATTTCTTTAGGAGTTTCACCACCAAGAAATGTCAAAAGTCCCAAAGGACGAAGGTCCGAAGTCACTATCATTCATCGATATAAGATACATCGGGAGTTAGGACAACCATTAGATCCAAGAGAAGAACATGTGCCACATGAGGAGATCCATGTCAGCAAGACTATGTCAGCAAGGACACATGGTGCAATCAGATAATGACAAGTGTCAAGTTGAATCAGCATTTCAGGTACGTGAAAATCATGAATCTGAGTGACACGTGGAAGCTACTCAACTCATGACACGTCATCAAGTGACTTAAGCAAGTTACGTCACTCCGAGAGTTTTACCACCAGCACTTTCCCAAAGTCCCAAAGTCCCGAATGTCGAAGTCCTAAAGTGGACACGAGACATCTAATCTGAAGATCACTTCAAGATAATTCTCATATGTTGATCTACTACAGTTGAAGGATAGTGTAAGTGGAAGTGTTAACTGACAACAAGTGGTCTTCACCATTTTATGACTTACTCAACAGTCGGTCGCTCTCGAGGAAAGAATGGGTTGAGATTTGAAATCTCTGAAGTTAGGAGACCTGAAGGAGATCTCAATTGTTGATCTGAAAGGGACATGCGTCAGTGGATTGACAGCTCCGGAAGGTTTACGTACAGAGGAAAGAAGGGGTTGAGATTTGAAATCTCCGAAGTCCAGAGACCCGAAGGAGATCTCGACCGTTGATCTGATATCAGGCATACTCTCAATCGTTGATCAAAATACAGTGGAAGGACAGTGTAATCATAATACTCAAAGTCCCGAAGTAAATGGTGGCCATCCATATCATTTCTTGATTAAGTCCTGGCCGTTGGATTAAGCAATGAAGTATACGTGAACCATCCGATCTATTCGGTGAAATCTACTCTAGTAGATTTGACATGTTGCAAGTCTCAAAGTCCCGAAGGGAAATGTCCTGAAGTCCCAACAATCGTCCATATCACCAGGAGATTGAATCATGGTCGTTGAATTGATAAGCACTCAAGCACTCGTCTTGACACATGTGAGGTCACCGTCGTTGGTCATATGATAAAGAGATTTAAAAAGCAGAATGGAATGTCTCGCCTAAATTGTGAAGCTTGTTGTTCTATGCATATGATCATATGCACATGCTATGAAGGAAGCGCCTATTTCTGTTATCAAAAAGATGAATGAAATCGATCCATCCTATCATCGATTTATGAAAGAAAAGGAGATGGCAGGTTTAACGTTGAAGACCTGAAATGATGATCTTTGTGGTCCCAAAGTTGTTGTAAATGAACAAGTTGGTTATAACTTGTTTCACAGGTCGGCTCAATAACTTAAACAAGTTTTGAGCGTGAGAAACTATAAATACAAAGATTATTGGTTCACTAGATGGTGTTCTTGAGGAAGAAGCATACGGGCTTGTGGAAAATATAGGCTCATTGAGACAGTGAGACCTGCGAAGAAAATGAAGGGGATACAGACCTAAGGTCTGTGTGAATATCATAGAGAAGTAGAATTGAAGAAGGTGTGAATATCAGAGGAAAGACGAAGTGAAGAAGGCATGAATTTCAGAGAGAAGATGAAGTGCAATGATGAGTGTTGATTGTATACCTCTGTTAATGAAACATAATTGATTCATTAATGAATCACTACTACTAGAGTTGGTTGAAATCTAGTTGGATAGACTGTGTTCTGTCAGCAAGTTGGGTCTTGCATCAAGTTGGGTATTTCTTGACAGTTGGTGTTCTCCAAGGAGTTGGTGCTCATTACTTCAGTTGGTGCTGAAACAAATTAGTTGGTGTTGGGAAAATCCTTATTATTATATTCACATTATATTCATATAAACTATATGTAAACATCTGGTATCTTCTCTGTCCATTGTGATTATGATTTGATTGTTCTTAATCTGTTCAAATATGTTTTAACTGCTAACTTGTAAGAAGAAGAAAAGTTAGAAAAGTCCACACCCTAATTCCCCCCCCCCCCCCCTCTTAGTGTGGTTGGTGTGTTCAACAGTGATTTGGATGTAAGGAAAACAAATATATTCTACATCTCCCTCGCAACCCCCCCCACCTCTTAAGTTCTAATCCTAGGATAATCACTTCTTTGGTCCTTTCAACTATGAATTTTCCCTGATTATATTCAACGCTTTTTTCAACTTAATCGTATTATCATTTTCCTACCTTTAATTATTAATTATTTTAATTAGATATGTGTTTATATAATTTTAATACCATTAATTTAATCATTTTATCGTACTTTCTATCTGAGTAAGATATAATTTTAAAAATGTTCTCAGTATTTCCAAATCTTATCCCCCCATGCTTTCATCTAAATAATGTCTTCTTTATGTTTATCTTAGCATATAATTATTTAATTGTTTAATTATTATTTATTAATAATTAATCACCTTTTATATGCTTCTAGCATCTTTAATTTAATCATGTATCCCAACTTCTAATTTTGTTTAACTCCTTTAATTATGTTAAATCTTTTATACCTTTTTATATTTAATCATTACAATGGTTAAATTTATAACGACTATTTTTATCCTTTTTTCCCGACGTTCTTATCAAATTTTAACCTTTAAATAACCCTTACCTTAACATTGTTCTCAAATATTTCATTTCTTCAACAATCCCTAATGATGGGTGGAGTGTCCAGTCAAAACGTTGGATGTTTCAAAAACTCTTTACACAATTTCTTATCCAAAAATATATTACATGAGTATGATTATGCCTACCTTGTCCCATTGAGATCATGTAACTTAACACCTTTTCACCCTTTCATTGACAAGCAATACTCTTCAACCTCTTTGACGGTTGGTCCCAATTCTCATGGAATCTCTCTCTCCTTGTTTGTATCATTCAGAAAAAAAAACTATAATGTTTATTTGATCATGATGTCTAACCTCATACATTAGCGGGCATCTATTATCACATAAAAATGTGTTAGGTACTAGATCTATTATATTAGAAAAAAAGAGCAATATTACAGAGAGTAACAGAGGAATGTCAATGGAAAATGAAAATACTATAGAGATCAACAACGGAACAACAAATTATATGGAACCACAACACCAAAATTATACCTTTATTGATAGGAAATAATGTTCACTTGCCTCTTCAAGGGGGAAACCTCCAACAGAGAAGAGATATATTACAATAATTCTTCAGATAAGAACCTCGTATACCTCCTACTCTTATTTATACTAATTTTATCTTCTAAAGAACACTCTAGACGAAGATCTTTCTAGAAGAGGAAAATTCTATTAGGTCTTCTTACATTGACTTGTTCATATTTATTAAATAGGCCTTATTAAATAGTATTATCCTTTATTACATAGAAAATATAATATTCTACCTACATGATAGGTTATAAGGTTAGGTCCCTAACATTCCCTCCCCCTAGAAGAACATCCTTTTCCTCAAGGCTTGAGATGAGGAAATTCTTAGAGAATAGTGGTTGAATCCCAAGTGGCATCTTCTAGAGTTGTGTCTTTCCACTGCACTAACACTTCCTTGATGGTGCATTGACGGAGATGATGCTCACACTGGTCCAAGACTGCATGTGGATGCAACCAGATGGAACCATCATCATCCAATTCAGGCATATTGGTTTGAGTTAGGTCCCTAACATTCCCTCCCCCTTGAATAAGATCCTTCTCCTCAAGGCTTGAGATGAGGAAATTCTTAGAGAATGGTGGTCAGCTCCCAGGTGGCATATTTTGGAATTACGTCTTTCCACTTCACTAACACTTCCTTGATGGTGTGCTAAAAAATACAATGCTCACGTTGGTCCAAGAATGCATGTGGCTGCAACCAGATGAAACCTTCATCATCCAACTCAGGAAGATTGGTTTGAGTTTGGAAATTAGTTCCAATCACCTTATTTAATCATGAGACATGTAAAATAGGATAGATCTTAGAATGACTAGGCAGAGTTAACTGATAGACCTTTTCTCCCACTTGCTTAAGAAATGTATAAGGACCGTAAAATTTGGCAGCAAGCTTATATTAATGCTCAACTTTGAGTGAAGTTTGCTTGCAAGGTTGTAGATGAAGAAACACCTAGTCCCCTTCAACAAATTGGTGTTCTGGACATCCTCGATATGCTTGTTGTTTCATGCGATTTTGAGCCATGACCAAATTTTCTTTGAGATCCTAGAGAATGGTCGCATGAACTGTAATATGTGTTCAACCTCCTGAACATTCGAGACACCTGGCATGTAGGAGAGAACTAACAAGGGATTTTTTTCATAGACTAATACAAAAGGAGTCATGCGAGTAGAAGTATCATAAGATGTGTTATACCACCATTCATCTAGGGGTAACCACTGAGCCCAATGATTTTTCCAGTCAGATGAATAACACTGCAAATATGTTTCCAAAAACTTGTTGACAACTTCGGTTTTCCCATCAGTCTAGGGGTGATAAGCAGTATTGATATGTAATTGTGTGTGTTAGAGACAATAGAATGAGGCATGTCGTAAGGTTGAAAATATGATCCATGAAAATCTGAGCCATTGTGGATGTTGTGAATGGGTGTTGAAGAGAACAAAAATCATCATATTTGGAAAGACAATCAACTACCACCATGATGACTGACTTATTTCCTAATTTAGGTAAACCCACAATCAAATCCATAGAAATGTCTCGCAAAATAGCTGGTGGAATCAGAAGCGGTTGTAGTGTACCCAGAGCTTTGATATTTTCTCCATTGTTGCGTTGACATGCATCACATTCATCCACAAAGGTGTGGATGTCCTGTTTCATACCATCCCCAGAAAAAGAATGTTTAACTTGTTCATGGGTTTTGGTAAACACAGAATGTCCCTTTTTGGGTGAGGCATGAAGCTCAGAAAGAACCGTGGATTTAGTTTGTGATTAGTTGCTTAAACACATATGTCTTAGTAGTGAATATCTTCATTGTTCCAAGAGTACACTTGAGAAATGGGAAAATTGTCTTGCAATTGTTGGATTAGTTGAGAATTTTTGGGGTCTTACAGCCATTACTGGTGAACAGCTTGGAGCCAATCCAGTACAATGAAGGAGAAGAAAAAAATGGATCCTTCATCTTCATACTTTCTCGAAAGAGCACCAGCCACTACATTTTCTTTTCACTTTTTATAAATGATCTCATAATCATAGCCAAATAGCTTGGTCACCCATTTTTTTTTCTCCTCGAATGAGATCCTATGTTCTAGGAAATACTTGAGGCTTTGATGGTCTATTTTAATTTGGAAGTGTTTCCCCAATAGATAAGGACGTCATAGATCAACAGCATGAAGAATAGACAACATTTCCTTTTCATAGATTGATTGTCCAAGATGTCTCTCTAAGAGTTTCTTGCTAGTAAAGGCCAAAGGCCTTTGGTCTTGCATGAGAATTGCTCCAATTATTTCCCAGAAGCATCACATTCCAGGACAAAAGTATTTGTACAGTTAGGAAGGGCTAGGATAGGAGTTATGCACATGGCCCCTTTCAATGCTTGGAAGGATTGATCAGTTGTTGGAGTCCAAGTGAAAGCATTTTTTAAGGATAGTAGTAAGAGGCACTGCAATGTTTCCATATTTTTTTAAAAACTTGCGATCATGTCCTGTTAAACCCAGAAAACCACGCAATCCAATGAGATTTTTTGGGCATGGCCAATCCTTCATAGCTTGAATTTTATTAGGATCCACCCATACACCATCCTTGCTGACAATATGACCCAAGTACTCCACTTCCGAAGCTCCAAAGGCACATTTAGATTTCTTGAGAAAAAGATGGTTCTAAGAACTTGATCCACATGGGTAAGATGTTTGGTCTAGGTTTTACTATAGATGAGAATATCATCAAAGAAAACTAGGACAAAATGATGGAGAAAAGGATGGAAAACATGGTTCATGAGTCTTTGGAAAGTGGAGGGAGCATTACACAAGCCAAAGGGAATGACCAATAACTCATAGTGACCCTCATGAGTTTGAAAACCATTATTAGGAATGTCCTTCTCTTGAATATGTATCTGGTGGTAGCCAAAACAAAGATCAAGTTTAGTAAATTATTGAACACCACTTAATTCATCCAAGATATCATCAATGACATGAATGGAAAATTTGTCTTTGATGGTGAGTTTGTTGAGGGTGAGAAAGTCTGGACACATGTGCCAAGTACCTTCTTCCTTGAGTGTTGTAACCTAGGTCTACACCCTTGCCTCTCCTCTCTTTTTTCCCTATGCCTTCATCAAATTTGTCCTTTTTTGGTTGATAAAGTCAGTTTCCCATCTGTTCAATAACTTGGGTTTCTTTGTTGGTTTGCTTGACTGATTCTTGGCGCAGAGTTTTTTTTTCTTTTCTTGAAGGATAAAATGCATGTCGTATTTGGTTCGAAATGCTTGTCATCATGTTTTCCATTGATTAAGATCACAGCAGGTCGACCAAGAATTTTTGTATGCATAGGAAACTCTTTTGGACAAACGCAACAATCCAGAGCGATTAATTTTAGGCTTTGATTGTGGGAACAGATAGGTTAACTTTTGACAGTGGAGATCCATCAAGCCAATTAGATCGATGGTTTTCTCTCATTCAGAGTGTCAAAATCGTGCAGGGTTTAACATCAAGAGAGAACCCACAAAGCACAAGAGTTACCCAAAGTCCCAAAGAGCCAAAGTCTCAAAGTCCCAAGGGAATGCCACATAACTCCGGGCCCGTACCACTACAGGATATTTCCATGCACAACATTGATAAACTACCAAAGCCCAAACAGTTGAAGTCCCAAAGAGAATCTAGACCGTCCATCAACAAGGACATGTGGAGGAAGATATTTCACTTCGAAGACTTAGCACTCCGGGATATTTCCAAGCACAACATTTGCAAACTCCTGAAGAAAATCTAGACCATCCATCAATGAGGACACGTGACAATATATCTCCCTATTCATATATACAAAACTTTAGAGGATTTCATGAGCAAGGAGACGAAAACTCCCAAAGTCCAAACTCCCAAAGTCAATCTGGATCGTTGATCTCAAATAAAAAAGAACTGTTGATCCTTGCAGCAAGTAAATATCACTTGGATCATAGATTGCAATCAAATCAACGACCACACTTCATTGTGGGGATGCAAATTTCTCGAACGTTAATTTTCCAAAGTGGTCCCGCAATTGGAACCATGGTATTGTTGGAAGGGTACGTGGTAGCTTGTGGGGGATTTCGGGGGCCGGAGAGGTGTGGACCCAAACCACCCTCGAAAACTTCCACAATCATGTGCTTATATGACATCAATTCACCACGTCACCTCAACTCACCTCCACTCACCTCCACTTCATCTACATCCACGCCATCCACCTTCATGCATCATGTCTTCCTATTGGACACTTGCCTCCATGTCTTCTTGTTCACAACCAGTTCATCACAGAGAAAGAAAGAAGAAGTTCTAGTCATAGTTGAGAAAGAGTGCTTAAATTCTGAAAGCTTAGACATAGATAGAGAGTTAAGTCTCAATCATAGGTTGACGCAGATTGGTTCCAAAACACATCAGCAGACTACCTCTTACTCAAGCAGAGATCTACTCATGCATCAAGTTGTCTCTAGTGGCCTCCAACAAATCACAGGCATGCCATTCCTCAACACAGAGCTCTGTTCTGTCACTCCAAGGCCTATTTTATACCAATTAAGTTCCTCCAGCGCATGCATCGGTTCTGTCTCAGAGACAGTATTAGTTTTTAGTTGATTGATTCAAACATTTTCTTAGATTAGATACAAGAGTGGTATTTTGTGTGTGATAAGAACCACTCTTTCTTATTAATTCCATTTTATTAGTAAAGTTAATAATTTTTTCTACAAACATTTACCTAAAATTAGGTCTTAGTCCCCGAAGGACGAGAACCTCTGCAACTCTTTTAAATAGGGGCTCTTTGAATGTTTTGAGGGTTGGATTTTTTGGGAAAGGATAGCACTACATCAGACTAGTTGGACTCGTTCTATGCATGGATTAAAGATCTCTACTTGTTGAACATACTCTTGATGATAGTGTTTCGTTCAAATCTCTATCTGTTTTTATCTTATCTTGAATGCATTTTTTTATTTTTCCAAAGTACATGTCATTTCCTTTCATCTATTGTGTAACTTGTCTTTATCGATATGAAACCTATGGAAATAGCTAATGCTTGGTGAAGATTTGTTTTTATCGCAACCTGAAGGAGTAATTATGTCTTGGTACATGTTTAATGTCTTGAAATGATATTTTAAGTGTTGAACTTATTGCAGCAGATTATTCATTTATTATTTTGTTGTTTCCCTTTGTTTTCTATTATTTCATTGGTCTTTCATTAGTGTGCCACTAGCCAAGGAGGACTCTCATCCATATCATTTGGCCAACCCAACCTTGTTTTTGTCTTGGTAGAATAACCCTCTCACCAACCAACAACAAATTAAAGAAACAACCATTCTAAATTGATAGGTGGCCTATATTTTCCCTTTAGCAGTCGAGTGCAAACCTTAGGACCAACATCTTCTGGTGTTGTTGTCAGGGAATGAAGTAAAGAAATATATTTCCCTGGGAGAACGACAACGATCAGTTCTGATATTTGATGGTGAAAAAATACCAGAGACATTTAGACTATATATCTTTCACCTAGTGACTCCATGGTTAAAGAATTTGGTGGCGACTTCACTGAGTAAAATTTAAGAAAGAAATATTAGTGCCCAGAAAAGGATTCAACATATCCAAAACTGAAAATAGAAAAGCCAAGAAGGATCATCCCAACCTTCATAATAACACAACATCCTCTGAGACAAAAAGACAACTAAGAAAATCCACCCTAGCCCAGAGATATACCTCCCCCCTCAAGGGTCAATCTTCACGCAAAGATCTTACAGCTAATCACAATCACAAGAAGTTTGAATTTTCTATCCCTAAGAATCATAATTCAAAAGGAGCTCAGACATCTCCAACTCCTGATTCTACATCATCATCCAGTCCTGCATCCACCCCTATATCTCCCATAAATCTTTATATTCCTAATATTCAATCCATGGTTGTTAACAGGATGGATGTCATAATTTCTTCCATATATGCACCCCTAGTGTATCCTTTAGGATTACATGCACTCCCAGCCACAGATTACATGAAATATTTACCAAGATATAATGAGGAAGGTGAATTCACTGTTGAGGAACATTTGGTAGCCTTCTATATCTTTGCAGACAACTTTAACATTGATTATGCAGATGTGTGGAAGAGGTTGTTTGTAAAGAGTCTGGATGGGGAAGTCAGAAAATGGTTCAAGGGGTCTTCCTCCAGCCTCCATTTAGATATTGAGGCGTTGGATGAAAATTTAATAAAACAATGGGGATATAGGATATATTATCTCTACTACATCACTAATTTTGGGGCCCTAAAGAGAAAGAATGGTGAATATATTTCATATTTCACCAAGAGATTCAATAAGACGTATGGTCGAATCCCAAATGAGATCAAACCAACTGAAGTCTCTGCCAATATTATGTATGCTAATGATTTTGATGCATATTTCTCCCTCCTGCTAAGAGAAAGAAGATCCACCACATTGTTGTCCATGTAGGAAGAAACCATTGAGGTCGAATCTAATATCTTGGCCTCAAACAGATTAAAGACTACATCTGATAAAGATAAGAAGAAACAAAGAGAGGATTCCCCTGCCTCCTCTAACTCATCCAAATATTACCCAAAACTTGATGAAATGACCAAAAATTTGAAGGATCTAACTTCTGAAATAGCTAATCTGAAGTGGGAATCTAAACATCCAAACATAACTTTTCAAGGACCTAGTGATAGAAATCAAAATCAGTTCAGAAGGCCTAATGATGCTCCGCAAATAATACAGAGGGAAAGGAGAAATGTTGATGATCAAAGGGTAGTTGTTCCTTTCCAAAACAATCAGATTGAGGAGATCAATGCAGGCAGTGATGTTGTGGATGATATTGTTGTGCTTTTCAATGAAACGGATTACTATACCATCCATTTACCACAACAAGAATATGAGGTAGAAAAATTGTCAAATCAATGTGATAATTAGATAGGGGAAGAGAGAGTTATTCAAATCCATCCAAAGAAGGAATATGATTTGAGGATGAGAGCAGGGGCTCCCAAAGCCACTACCTCTGATCAAAACAAACAATTTGAGGTTCCTCCCAAGTCAAATAAACGTAAAGGTATGTCATCTAAAGCTCATTCACCTCCCTCATCTAAGCAGATTGTCCCTAAAATAAAGGAATTTGATAGACCACCAACCTCTTTCAACATAGAACATGAGTTGAGTAAGATCAAGATCCATGTGCCTTTGACAAAATTGATGAAGAATGAACCTTTCAAAAATTCTATCATGAAATTTCTGCAACCAAATTCTTTTATTGTGTCTTCTGATGTAATACATTTGTAGGATGAAAACCCATCCATTACTGTGGGTCCACACATTGAGGATGGATTTGATGCTTCTCCTCCATTCTATATCTCTTTGAATGTCCATGATAATATCCTACACAATTGTCTTATGGACTCAGGAGCCTCTCACAATGTTATGCCCAAAGTTGTTATGAATGAGATAAGTTTGAATATCATCAAACCTTACCAAGACTTATACTCCTTTGATTATAAGAAATTAAAATGTCTCAGACTAATAAAGGACATGGTGGTTTGTAACACACCCACGATGGGGCAAAAATAAAAATAAAAAAATTGTCCTCCTTACAAGAACATATCTTTTCCATCTACGATTCCTAATTTGTGAAGTCTGGGACTCATCCTGACCCTCTGGTCAAGTTTCTTTGATTCTCTAAGTCAAACAAGACTTTGAGACCTTGATAGTCTCACCTCTTAATCAAACACAGGACCTTTCGACTTCTGGTATAGGTATTATGATACCTTCGAACTTCTCCTTCGTGCTTCAATGAAGTCTCGGAGTTGGCGTTAGCCCCTTCTCTCTTGGCCCCTCCTCGAATGTGACCTTGGGCGATGACCTCATGTAAACACACAATTGAGGGTGCATCCAAAGGCAGTTTTAAACCAAACTACTTTTTGGCCTACAATTCTCCTCGAGCCTCCACGTGTCCTTTCTCCAAAATCGGGGTTTGGATTGAGGCCCACCCTAAACTTTTTAAATTTCACGCACCTCCAATTCCTGCAATGCTATGGAACCATTGATCTCCTGATATTAATGTTATTGTCTAAACTGACGATTCATATCTTCCCTTTTCAAATCCATGAACCATATATGCCCCCCCTAAATAACCGAATGTGATCTTCTTCGTGATTCTGGACTTCAAACTTTTCAAATCTCAAACCCTGATTTCCTCCATACATCAATATTATGTTGTTGACAATATGCAAACACATGTCCTCCCAAATCAGTGACCCTTCTTCTACTTTGGGTGTTTGACATTTCAACTAGATCAACAGTCATGTGGCCCTCTTCTCGATTAATGGTCGAGATCTCCTTCGGGTCTCCGGACTTCTGAGATATCAAATCTCAATCTTCACCCTTTTTCCTAATGGATTTTATCCAAAGGCTATAATCCACTGATGCATGTCCACTTGATCTGACAACCAAGGATTACTTAAGTTCTTTACCCAGAGTCGACAGATTTGTGCCATGTCCCTTATTAATCTGATGGCTATGAATTACTTCACAACTTTACCTGGAGTCCATAGATTCATGCCATGTTCCTTCTTAATCTGACAGCTATGAATTACTTCGAGACTTTATCCAGAGTCCACAGATTCACGCCACATCCATTCTGGATCTGGTGGTCCAGATTCACCTCCTGGTGATGGATAACCTCAAACTACTTTAGCTATTTCACCTCCTCCTAGTCCATGAACTTCTAGAGTTATGGATCTTATGCCACTTGTCCTCCTTGACGAAGGATGGTCCAAAAATACTTCAGGACTTTGAAACTTTGGTAAGTTATCTTCTCCTTCTTGTGTAAATTGCTAAGGTTCGTGCACCTTACTTAAATTGGATAGTTGTCGATCCTCGGCGTTGTGATCAAACAACCACTTTCTCTCCTCCTCCTGAGCTTCTGACTTATACTTTCTAAGTGCTCGAAGGATTCGACCTTTGCTCCTCCTACGGGTCCATCTCCTGGATTTTTTCTACACTCCTGAAAGCACTATATCTTATGAGCTTAATCTCCTTGAATATTTCTCCATCAAACTCAAATCGAAGGTCAATGAGGATCGACAGTTCAAATAAATTGTGGGGCCCCAACATGTGTTCTCTTTAGCAAAGAGTTCGACCTCTGCAATCTGGAAAGTGCTGGCTCAATTCTAGTCTAATTGGGATCGTTGATCTTTGAGCCCATAGAGATCAATGGTAAGGGTGAATTGCAGGTCGTGAACTAGTGCGTACGTTATTTTCACCTTCGAGCTCCGCAGTGATTCCCCACCCTTGATCTTTGTTCATAGATCAAAGGTTCATAGCAATTGTGGGGTTCAACTTGACTATCGTACAATTTGACATCTCGGAGACTCGAGATCCAAGGTTCCTAGACCCAGGTCACGTGGATCTTCATATAACTCTTGGGATTTAATCCCCTCTCTTAGTCGGGTTTTTGGTTAAGGGAATAGCCACAAGTTCAGAGTCTCATAGAATACTAGTCTGAAGGGAACACCTTCCCAACTTCCATATATTTAAGCTCTGAATCAAGGCTAAGTAACTTGTGAGGTTACCAAAATGGTATCTATTCCCAAAAGCTTTCTCTGACTTCGAAACGGTGATGTAAATTCCTAGGGAAAGTGCCTTCAAGTGATTAAACTGGGGCGTATGGAAATTCAAGAGGAAATATAGTTTCTCAATGGAACGAACACATACTCATAACTTAATGATTTAATATAGAGAAAGAACCCTTTATAGACATGTAAATACTCGCATGCATCCATTATTTACAATTCAAGAATAAGGAAAGAAAACACTTATCAGAACCATAGAGTGTGACGCAACTGCTAAAAGGGGTGCTCATTTCCACCCAACCATAGGTGCAGTCACTCCCAATGGATTTATCACTGGACACCCCTGAGCTTCATCTACGATGCTTTGAGATTCAATCTCTTACTTCTAGCTCAACAGAAGTTAGGGACGAAGGTAAATCTCCTTTTCCCAATACATAAATAGATCAGGACGAAGGTTACTCTCCTTCTCCTGGCTCAATATCTATTTTTTGTGATCAGAACTCACTGTTCCTCTTTCAGTCCTTCCTTGGACCAGAGATTTTCTTCTCTCGTCTCTTCATTTTTCCCAGCGGGTCTTCCTCTACCCACCACACTTCCTTTCTTGCCTTCCTCAACAAAGTTGTGTGTGGCTCAAATTCCCAATCTGTGGTTAGGTCTAGAAGCCTTACGAATGGGCGATCTACCTCATCCCCTCATTAACTCTTGAGGAGGTCTTCCCCCCTACCATCCCGACTGTAATTCAATCTTGGGTCAGAGGGTTTTTTTGATCTGAGAAATTAATTCCAGCATGGTACTAGTTCGGTGGTGTTTAACGCAACCATTCTGGGTCCCCTCCACCACCTTTCATAACATTCATGGTTTTCTCTTAGCACATCCCCTCTTTCAGAAATCATTCAACATGTAACCATTTTCTATTAAAATAACATAATTTACATTCATCGACCTTTTGTACAAAGTTCCATCAAATAAAACATTCACACTTTTAGGTTTTCCATAGTTCCTTGGCCAATATAGTTATATTATGAACTGGAGGAAATAGGGTGTTACAATTCCCTCCGCCTTAAAGGAACATCATTCTTTATGTTCTATCTATCAACATGACATGTATGTATTGGAGTAAACAAATTCGGATATGTCTGTTTCATGCCATCCTCCATTTCCCACGTAGCCTCAGCTGGGCCAAAGTGTTTCCACTACACCTTGAACTTTACAATGGTTCGGCTCCTGAGTGAGATTTCCTTCCTGTCTAATATGCATTAGGGTTATGGTAGGAATTCTCCCACCATCTCCACTTGGATCACAGACCAGTCAATTATATGATTAGAATCATGTACATATTTCTTCAATAATGAAACATGAAAAACATTATGTGCCTTTATAGTGGGAGGAAGTGCTATCATATAAGCTACAGGTGCCACTCTATCTAAGACTTCAAAGGGTCCACAATACAGATGTGCCAATTTTCCACAGGTTCCCATTCTGAGGGAACTCTTCCTGGGTCTACCTTTGAGATAGACATGATCTCCGGTCTTGAACTCTTTGGGATTTCTCTTTCTGTCGGCGTAACTTTTCTGTCTATCCTGAGAAATCTTCAAATTTTGTATTATCTGAACCATTTGTTGTTCCATTTCTTTCACCATGTCAGGCCTGATTGTAATTCGGTCCACTGGATTACTCCAGCTGGTTGGAATCTTACACTGTCTACCATAGATAACTTCAAAAGGGCTCATCTTCAAGGATTCCTAATAACCATTGTTGTAGGCAAACTCTACCAATGGTAGGTAGTATTTCGACCACTTGTTAGTCTGATGCATCACATGCATCCTTAGCATGTCTTCTACTATTTGGTTCACTCTTTCTATTTTTCCATTAGTTTGAGGGTGATAAGTCATGTTGAACAACAATTTTGTCTCAAATTTGGCCATTGGGGATTTCCAAAAGCTTGAAGTGAATTTGGTATCTCGGTCAGATACAATTTCCTCGGGCATGCCATGTAGTCTAAATATATCCTTCATGAAGATGTTGGAAATATATATGGCCTTGCAATTTGATTTGATGGGAATGAAATGATCGGACTTAATCAGTTTGTCCACCACAACCATGATGACATCATTTTTCTTGGTCGACTTTGGTAATCCAGTGATTAAGCCCATGGAGATGGTTTCCCATTTCCATTCTGGGATCAGTAGGGGCTGTAACAATCCTATTGGATGTCGGTGTTCTTCCTTAACTTGTTGGCATTCTGGGCACTTAGCTAAATAGTTAGCTATGTCTTTCTTCAATCCAGGCAATAGAATTTTTTCCTAGTGGTCGTGATCATTTTATGATATATTGGGTGACTGGTATATGGTCTCTTATATAGTTCATCCATTATGAACCTCTTCAATTCGTCAAAGTGTGGAACATACAATCTGTGTTTGTAAGTCAGCAAGCCTTCTTCGAGCATCTAGTAGCCTTCATATTTTATCCCTGTAGGTTATTTTCTTAGGTATGAGATCACAGTCTTGAAGAATGCATATGTTTCTTGTGCATTCCTAACTCTTTCCTTGACATTCATTTCATAGGTGCTTACCACTGCCAGATGAATTGTTTTTATAATTCTGATAAGGGCATCGGCCACCCTATTTTCCTTTCCTTTGATGTGTTTGATTTCTAAATCAAACTCACTAAGGAGAGCCATCCACCTGGCTTGCCTGACATTGAATTTTGGTTGTTCAAACAGGTGTCTCAATCCACAATGGTCTGTCATAAGCACAAATCTCCTACCCAGGAGGTAGTGCCTCCACATTTTTAGAGAATGTACTATGGCATCCAACTCTAGGTCATGGGTCACATAATTGATCTCATGCTCATTTAATTTCCTAGACATGTAGTAAATTACACGTCCCTCTTACATAAGGACTCCTCTAAATCCTTCCTTCCAGGCATATGTACACATGAGGAAATCATTATCTGATTCTGCAATATTTAGCGCGAGTGCATGGGTCAGGAGGTATTTCAGTTCCTGAAATATTTCTTCACATTTTGATGTCCAAATGAATTTAATCCCCTTTTTCTGAAGGGCAATGATTGGACAACCAATATTGGAAAACCCTTTTATGAACTTTCTATAGTATCCTGCTAAGCCCATGAAGGACCTAATATCGGATACATCCTTTGGTGTAGGCCATTCTATAATAGATTTGATCTTCTCGGGGTCTACTACCAACCCTTCCTTAGATATGACATGGCCTAAGTAATGAACTTGCTTCTAAAAGAAATTGCACTTGATAAACTTAGCGTAGAGATGATTCTCTCTTAGTACTTGAAGTATGAGTCTAAGATGTTATTCGTTCTCCTCCCTATTCTTGGACTAGATTAGGATATCATCACTGAAAACCAATACAAATTTTTCCAAGAATTTGCTAAGTACATTATTCATCAAGCACATAAAAGTGACGGGGGCATTGGTTAACCCAAATGGTACCACCACGAATTCATAGTGACCATACCTTGTCTTGAAGGTTGTTTTGTGGATGTCTTCATCCTTAATCTGTAGTCGGTGGTGTCTAGAGCTTAATTTGATCTTTGAGAATATGGAATCACCTCCCAATTGGTCGAATAAGTCATCGATTCTTGGTAAGGGACACCTGCTCTTTATGGTTGTCTTATTGAGTTGTCTCTAATCAATGCACGGTCGGAGTATGCCATCTTTCATTTTCACAAACAAGATGGGTGCTCTCCATGGATATACATTGGGTTAGATGTATCCTATATCCATCATCTACTTTAGTTGTAGCTTGATATCAACCATCTCTTGCGTGCTCGTTCTATATGGCATTCTAGATGTTGGTACCACTCCTGGTGTAAGTTCTATCGAGAAGTCGATATCCCTTCTTGGAGGTAGACCTGGTACCTCTTATGGGAAAACGTCCTTGTATTCTCTAAATATGGGGTGGTCCTCTAGGTTTGGTTTGTCATTCTCAACATATTCCAATACTTGTATGGCATATAAGGAACACCCCTTTCTGCAATACTTTTTCATTTGAAGGGCTGATATTTGTCTCACTGAGACAGGTTTCTAAATCCCTCAGAGGGTCATTTTTCTCCCTTCTTCATTTACACATTCTAAATTGTTATGATAATAGAACAATTTAGTTTTATAAGCATTGAACCAATAAATACTAATGAACAAGTCATAATTGTTGGTCACTATAATTGCTTATTAGCTAAACAATCAAGTGCTACATAAATTGTCAACCCAGGGAAGTCTGTTATTTCAAAGGTAAACATGCACTATATATGCTCAATCTCAAAAGCAACCTAGGGTTGTAGTAAAAACATATTAATCACACTTTGCCTTGAACAAACTGAAGTTCTAACTTGAATTACAGGAAAGTAACTTACCTATTGCAGAGCTCAAAATTAAAGAATTGATTAATTGAAGAATCCTAGATTACATTAAAATAACTACAAGATGTTGCAACAGGAAAGACCAACTATTTTGTAACCAGAGAACATGACCCTAATTCCCAAGAAGGAATCTTCAACACCTATTTTTGATCATCACACTTCATGAACTCATTGCTTGACTGAAACAATTGACACACGTTGAATACTAACTAACTCTTAACAGAGAACATGACCCTAATTCCTAAGCAGGAATCTTCAGCACCTGTTTTCGATCATCACACTTCATGAACTCAAAAATAATTGACATGCATTGAAGGCTAACTATCTCTAACAGAGAACAAGACCCTAATTACGAAATAGGAATCTTTAGCACCTGTCCCTGATTATCAAGCTTTCATAAATTCAACAAGCAGGATTGCTAACTAGAGTGAAACAGTTACCCAAACATGAATCATATGAAAATAATGTAACAGCAAGCCAGAGTTCAGTAAAGTAGTGTTTCAGCAAAACAAGTTTAATGAATTAGTGTTTCAGCAAAACAAGTTCAATAAAGTAGTGTTTCAGCAAACAGAATTTAATCAAGGCATAAACAGAAATACACTAATATTCTACAAAGCTAACTGGTGAATATTGTGAAGAAGGTGGGCCCTCCCTTCTCACAAGATTCCCCTGAAACGAAAGGGACTATAGAGAAATGCTCAGAACAGTCTTTTATTCATCTGTCAATGTTTCATATTACAATGTGAAATGAAATATGTCCTTCTCTGTAAATTCCTTCTTAGTTAAAATAGAAGATGATCCCCCTAATGATGATTTTCCCTTATTTAAATAGGAGAATCCCTTTAATACAATTTTATCAACAAATTATAGGTGTATATCTCAGTCCTATTCTTAGTCGGATTGAATTTATAAACTGGAATAGGATACCCTAATCTCTCGCAAGAGAATGCTATTACAAGTGTTGAGTGAGGTGTTCCTCTGGCAGCTGGAGTAACAGCTTCTTTCTTTGTCTTTTTGTTACGGCTGTTGTATGCTATTTCAGCATCGCAAATCACGGGCTGTTTCAGCCACGGGATTTGTGTTCTAACTGTTTCGGCAAATTGGTCTCAGACATGCTAGCTCAAGGTGCGGTTGTTGTGGTCAATGTAACAGATTGTGTTGTTGTTTCAGCATCGTTGACCATGGATTGTGTAACAGCTTCTTCTGTGTGAGTTTCAGCATCGTTGACCATGGACTGTGTAATAGCTTCTTCTGTGTGAGTTTCATCATCGTTGACTACGGACTGTGTAACATATTCTTCTGTGTGAGTTTTTATTTTAGCCACGGGGTTGCATGCTTTAACTGTTTCAGCAACAGACCTCAATGCTAATCTGTAGTTTGAACTGTTTCAACACTTATACATTTCTCATCAATAGTTAAGTACGAGAGTAATGTAAAATTATATGAAAACAGATTAAACATATAGTAAAGAGAAGAGACATTGTATACCTTTGGAAATATAGGGTAAAGTGATAATATGAGTTTAAATGTGAGTGAAACAAGAGGGTAATGGTGGAAAAAAGTGTGGGCAAAAAGGTACATTGTATGGTCCTAACAATAATATCCCAGGAGAAGTATGTTAAGGGTTTCTCGGGTGCGCAATCCACCCATGATGAATTGACAGGATGGTATGACCTCTTCCACCTTTCTTTTGGTCCTAGTGGCTAATCGCACCAACCATGGTTTAACATGTCTAATTGGTTGCAGTTTACACTTATCAATAGTTTGAGGGGGAACATAACTCAAATTAGAACCTGGGTTAATTAAAATAGATGCTAGATGGTTGGCGATCATACCTTCCAGCTCCACAATTGAAGCTTCGTGGTCATCTTGATTATTGTCCAAGGCTGCATCGATTCGTGGCATTCTCCTAGCCATATCATTGACGGTGGTATTTTCTTGGATATTGTAGACTCTCTTATTGTTCTATTGTCTGTGTGGCCAGTCCCTCAATCTATGATCTTCTCCACAACCCCAACAGGGTTCCTTATTTAGGTTATCGATCTTTTCTGGGACTGTCTTAAAAGGTTTATTTCCACTTCACGAGGGGAAATGTTTCTAATATACACTTCTAGTAGGAAGGATCCTTCTAGAATATTTCCCATAGGTCTTAAATATTGAGGATTTAAACCCCTTCTTCTGGAATCCCGAACTACTCATTTTCTTCCAATCCTCATGAAGTCTTGTCTTACTCCCAAACTGTTCATAATAATACCTCGCCTTCCAGATAGTTTCTTCTAAGGTCTTTGGTTCGTCAAATTTAATCATGTCCCAGTAGGTCTGAGGTAACCCACTAATGAACCACTGCATTTTTACTTTTTCATTTTTTATGTATGGTGCATACCTCAGTAGTTCAAGGAATTTGTTGACAAATTCATCTATGGTGAGCTACCCCAGAATGAGTTCATATAATTCCTTAGTCTTCCCATCCATGTATTTCTCTAACAGATACCGCTTCGTGAAGTATTTATCAAATTGTTTCCATGACAATTCCTTCTCATGGAATCCTTTCACATTCCTAAGGCCTTCCCACTAAATGGAAGCCTTTCCATTCAGGTTAAAGATGTTTATTTGAGCCTTTAATTTTTCAGAGTAGTCATGGACTCTGAGGTACTTCTTTAAACCAAGCAGCCAAACTTCAGCCTCTTCTCCCTTCCTAATCTCTCCATCTAAAGAGGGTGGTTTGGATTTCTTGAATTCTTCAGGATCGTGATTTTTGGAACGCTTATGCTTCTTTCCTTTGAGAATGTGAGCTTTCTCTCCTACTATAATATCCTTCAGATTTGCTAGATTCCTTTCTAGAGGACTCTACCGATCAGTGTCCACTGCCTCCAGGTTGGGCCTTCTTCGAGGCTCTTCTCCTAGTGTGGTCACTTATGGAGTCATGTTTTCATATCTCAGGTGGACTTTGACTTCTCTTCTTATGTCGTCGTTCCACATTACTGGTTGCGGGTTCATGTTGTAGTTGTCTCCCTATGTCCGACAAGCTCTGCAGAAAGACTGCATTAATTTATGTTTTTTTTTCTTGATCCTTTATCAATCTCTCGTTGTCATCCTTGGAACTCTGTAATTTGACCCTGAGGCTCTTTACAGTTTCATATAGATCTGGAGGGGTTTCCACCACCCTCCTTTCATCAGATTCTTTGTCTTTATTGTGGGAGCCATCCCCCACTTCATGACATGTCACCATCCTTTAGTCTTGAATTTTTCCCATGATTTAATGACTGCTCGATGGTTGAAAAAAACACTTATTGTTAGCTAACAATCTATTAGTTCATGAACAATACACGGTTCAATTTCTTAAATGCACACACACGGTAGAAAGTTTCATTCTTTTCCTTAATAACATTTTTAACCATACTTTTTAAGAAAGAGGTAAGGTAGATTTTCACTCTTTTAAAATTACTCCAAATAGAGTTTTTAAGCGACTCGTCCATGAGACTAAGCTGGCCAAATGTTGTAACCATGCTCTGATTCCAATTTCTAACACACCCACGATGGGGTGAAAAAAAAAATTCCTTCTTATAGGAACATATCGTTTTCCTCTACGATTCCTAATTTGGGAAGTTTGGGACTCATCTAAACCCTCCGGTCAAGGTTCTCCGATTCTCTAAGTCAAAAAAGAATTTGAGACCTTGATAGTCTCACCTCTTAATCAAACACAGGCCCTTCCTGGTTCCGATGCAGGTCTTATGATACCCACGACCTTCTCCTTAACGCTTCAGTGAAGTATTGGAGTTGGCGTTAGCCCCTTTTCTCTTGGCCCCTCCTCAGATGTGACCTTGGACAATGACCCCACGAAAACACACAAATGTGGGTGTGGCCAAAGGCAGTTTAAAACCAAACTACTTTTTGGCCTGCAATTCTCCTCGAGCCTCCACTTATCCTTTCTCCAAAACCGGGGTTTGGATTGCGGCCCACCCTCAAATTTTTAAAGTGTCTGCACCTTTGATCCCCGTAATGCTTCGAGACTTTTGATCTCCCAATATTGACAGTACTGTATGAACTGATGGTTCAGATCTTCCCTTTTCAAATCCATGGACCATATCTTCCCCTCCTAAATCAACATATGTGACCTTCTTTGTGATTCTGGCCTTTGGACTTTTCAAATCTCAAACCCTGCTTTCCTTCATACATCAATCTTTTGAAGTTGACGATCTATGGACACCTGTCCTCCTAAATAAATGGCCTTTATTTTGTTTTAGGTGTTTTACCTTTCAACTATATCAACGGTCAACTAGCCCTCTTCTCGATCAACGGTCGAGATCTTCTTCGAGTCTCCAGACTTCTGAGATATCAAATCTCAAACTTCACCCTTTTTCCCAATGATTTTTATCCAAAGTCTATAATCCACTGACGCATTTCCACTTGATATCAAAACCAAGGATTACTTTAGTTCTTTACCTGGAGTCCACATATTTGTGCCACTTGTCCTCTAAATCTGACGATCGAGGATTTCTTCAGGATTTTACCCGGAGTCCACAGATTCACTCCACATCCCTTCTTAATTTGGTGGCTATGAATTACTTTGGGACTTATTTGGAGTCCATAGATTCATGCCACATCCCTTCTTAATAGGATGGCTATGAATTACTTCGTGACTTTACCCGGAGTCCACAGATTCATGCCACATCCCTTCTTAATATGATGGCTATGAATTACTTCGGGACTTTATCCAGAGTACACAGATTCATGCCACATCCCTTCTAGATCTTGTGGTCCAGATTCACCTCCTGGTGATGGACGGCCTCAAATTACTTCAGCTCTTTCACCTCCTCCTAGTCCATGAACTTATGGAGTTATGGATCTTATGCCACCTATCCTCCTTGACAATGGACAGTCCCAAATTACTTCAGGACTTTAAAACTTTGGTAAGTTCTCTTCTCCTGTGTGTGCAAAGTGATAAGGTTCATGCACCTTTCTTAGAACATACAATTGTTTATCCTTAGTATGGTGATCCAACAACACCATCACTCCTCCTCCTGATCTTTTGACTTACTCCGACTTAGAATATTTTCTAAGTGCTCGAACGATTCGACCTTTTCTCCTCCTATAGGTCCTTCTCCTGGATTTCGTCTGCACTCTTGAAAGCGCTATCTCTTCTGAGCTTGATCTCCTTGAATATTTCTCCATCAAACTCAGGTCGAAGGTCAAAGGTGATCGAAATTTCACAGAAATTGCAGGGCCCCAACATGTGCGCTATTTACCATAGAGTTCAAGCTCTGCAATCTAGAAATTTCTCGCTCGATTCTAGTCTAACCGGGATCATTGATCTTCTAGTCTGTCGATATCAACAAAAAGGGTGAATTGCGGGCTGCGAACTAGCACGTCCGCTATTTTCACCTTCGTGCTTCGCATTGATTCCCCACCCGTGATATTCATTCATAGATCGATGGTTCGTAGCAATTGCGGGGTTCAACTTGACTATCGTGCAATTTGACATCTCGGAGCCTCAAGCTCCAAGGTTCCTAGACCCAGATCACATGGATCTTCATATAACTCTTGTGCTATAATCCTCACTCTTAGTCATATTTTTTATTAAGGGAATAGGCACAAGTTCAGAGTCTCCTATACTACTGGTCTGAAGGGAACACCTTCCCAACCCCCAAATCTTTAAGCTCTGAATCAAGGCAAAGTAACTTGTGAGGTTACCAAAATGGTAGCTATGCCTAGAGGCTTTCTCTGACTCTGAAATGGTGATGTAAATTCCTAGTTAAAGCACCTTCGAGTGATTAAATTGGGGCATATGGAAATTCAAGAAGAAATATAGGTTCTCAAGTGAAGGAATGCATACTCATAACTTAATCATTTAATACAGAGAAAGAACCCTTTATAGACATGTAAATACTCGCATGCATCCATTATTTACAATTCAAAGCATAAGGCAAGCAAACACTTATCAGAACCATCGAGTGTGATTCGACTGTTGAAAGGGGTGCTCATTTCCACCCAACCATAGGCTCAGTCACTCCCAATGGATTTATCACCTGCCACCCCCGAGATTAAGCCACGATGCTTTGAGATTCAATCTCTTACTTCTAGCTCAATGGAATGTAGGGACGAAGGTTACTCTCCTTATCCAAATATAGAAATAGATAAGGATGAAATTTAATCTCCTTCTCTTGGCTCAATCTCTATTTTCTATGATCAGAAATCACTGTTTCTCTTTCAGTCCTTCCTCATACTCGAGATTTTTCTCTTTTCTCTCTACATTTTTCCACGTAGGTCTTCCTCTACCCACCACACTTCCTTTGTTTCCTTCCTCATTAAGCTTGTGTGTGGCTCGAATTCTCAGTCCATGGTCAGGTTTGGAAGCCTTACGGATGGGAGGTTTGCCCCATCCCTTCATTAACTATTGAGGAGGTCTTCCCACCTACCATCCTGACTGTAATTCATTCTTAGGTCAGAGGATTGTTCTGATCTGAGCAATTAATTATAGCATGGTACTAGTTTGGTGGAGGTTAACACAACCATTCTGGTTCCCCTCCACCACCTTTCATAGAATTCATGGTTTTCTCTTAGCAAATCCCCTCTTTCAACAGTCATTCAGCACATAACCATTTTCTATTAAAATAACTGAATTTATATTCATCAACATTTTGTACAAAGGTCCATCAAATCAAATATTCAAAATTTTAGGTTTTCCATAGTTCCTTGGCCAATATAGTTATATTTATAGACTAGGGGAAACAGGGTGTTACATGGTTTGTTTGGCACAGTAACCCATGAAGAGTGTAGTGATGGAAATTGTGGTGGCCGACATTCCCCCAAAGTTTCGTATGTTCTTATCCAGAACTTGGGCTAAGAATGTCGGAGGATCATTGCAAATGGACCTCACTTATGCCACCATCCCTATGTTTGGAGGAGAACATAGGAGGCTATACAGAGAGGTAAGGTTAGCCTACATTGTTAGTGACCATTAGAACCCAAGAAATCACCCCATTTATTTTTTTGAGGATGAGATTAGTTCATTTGTTTTTCATTTAAATGAGGATGAACCTGAAATGCCAGTTAACCAATGCAAAGATCAGTCATCGACAGTTCATTCAAACAAAGTATGGAAAATATATTATGATGGCTCTTCATTTAATGAAGGATCAGGTGCAAGTATACTCCTTATTTCCCCATCATAAGAAGTGATAATGCTCTCTTATAAGCTAGATTTTGAGACTACTAATAACATAGTTTAATATGAAGCTCTTGTGTTGAGACTGAGGGTCGCCAAAGACATGGCCATTGATTGTCTAGCATTTTTTGGTCATTCTGAATTAATCATCAATCAAGTAAGGAACATCTATCAGGATAAGAAACAGAGGCTCAAGCAATACAGGAACGAGGTATGGGATCGTATCGATAATTTATTTCTAGCATTTAACATTTCTTTCATTCCCAGAGAAAAGAATCAGAAGGAAGATTCTCTAGGCTTGGTTGCCAGCACTTTCAGGCCTACCATTGGCCCAAATATTAAATATCAGGTGGAAATCAGACATAGAATAGCCATACCGGACAACATAAAGAACTAACAAATCTTTAATGATGATTTAGAGCTGTAGATATTTCTACACACCATTGAAGAATTCTCCAATATCTCAATTGATCAAGAAGGTGAAAATGAGAAATTAGAAGATCAAGAAGCATCTCATATGCTGAAGACAGTGGTTGGTCATGATATTGTGGAGCTGAAAAATAGTCACATCCCAAGAGGAATAGTGCCATTGGAACTTTTGTTTGATAGAAATGATGTTTACAATTGAGCTTCCATGAGGAATCAAGAAGAATAGTTAACAGATTGCAATATTGGGACCACTGAGAATCCCAAGATCACCAAGTTGTCCAAAGAAATAGTTGCAAAACAAAAGGACGGGTATGTCAATCTCATAAAAAAGTTTGTTGATATTTTTGCATGGTCCTCTAAATATTTAAATACGTTTGACACTAACATCATCCAGCAAAATATCCCTCTAAAGGCTGGCTCCAAGCCATTCAGATAGAATATTTGCAATTTAATCCTGTGTTAATGACCATAATTTTGAAAGAGATGAAAAGAATGTTGGATGCCAAGATCCTTGTACCATTGAGGTATTCAAATTTTATGGCCAAATCAGTACATGTAAGGAATAAGAGTGGGGATATACGCTTATGTGTTGATTTTAGAAATCTCAACAAGTGTTCTTTGAAGGACAATTACCCCCTCCCCAAGATGGATTATATTTTACATAGAGTTGTAGGTGCACACAGAATTTCCTTGTTACATGGATACTCTGGTTATAACCAGATAGAAATGTGTGAAGAGGATAAAGAAAAAACAACATTCACTACCCCATGGGGAACATTCATGTATGACAAGATGCCCTTTGGGATGATGAATGCATGGGCCACTTTTCAAAGGGCCATGGACATAGAATTTTGGGGGGAAAGGGACAGATTTATGGTCATTTACTTGGATTACATAACCATTTTCTCCAAGTCTAATGAGGAACATTTGTAGCATTTGGAGCAGGTTTTCAAGAATTGCAGGAGGTATCGAATATCCCTGAATCCTAGGAAATCTCACTTTTCCACACCAAAAGGAAAGCTCCTGGGCCACATCATATCAACAGGAGGTATAAAAATTGATCCCAAGAGGGTTTGTGCCATTCAGGAGATTGATATCCCCAGAAATAAAAAAGTTTGTCCAATATTGTTTTGGTAAGATAAAATTCCTCAAATGTTTTGTGCCAAATTTTGTTGAAATTCTAAAGCCTCTTACTAACATGTTGAAGAAATGTGTTGTGATAAAATGGTCTTTGGAGGGAAAATGAGCTTTCCAATCAATCAATCAAGCTTTGGTTGAAGCCTCTATATTGTCCAGCCCTAAATACACCAAAGATTTCTTCATATTCTCCTTTTCTTCAGAGGAGACCATTGTTGTTGTGCTACTGCAGAAAAATGAATAAGGGCATGAGTAGCCAGTAGCCTTTTTCAGCAGAGCCCTCTGAGATGTTGAGATGAAATATGATATATTCGAGAATAAATATTATGCATTGGTCAAATCACTCAAATCCTCCAGGGTTTATGTGTTGCAGTCTAGCATAACATCCTTTGTTCCTAGACGTAGCTTCAAAGAGATTCTAGTTCAACCAGACAGTGAGGGAAAAAGAGGAAAATGGATTGTCAAACTCTTGGAGTATGACCTGCACATAAATCCCACCAAATTTATCAAGGGGCAAGGACTAGCCAAATTGCTATCAGAATCAAATTGCAAGGTGCTAGAATTTCATCAAATATTCACCCAATCAGATGCACCCATCAGACAGCCTGGACAAGACAACTTACAGGTATTTGAAACCTACTCCTCTTCACCTTGGTATAAAAAAATAATTTATTTTTTGTAGCATTTTGAATGTCCACTAGATGTGAAGAAGACAAAGGCAAGGTCTCTCAAGTTGAAAGCTATCAAATTTTGCATTCAAACTAGAGCTTGTATTGGAGAGATCCTACTGACATCCTATTAAAATGCCTTGATGAAAATGAATCCAAACAAGTCACGCATAAATGAAAAGAGGAGTATGTGGAGGACACTAGCATTGGAAGGCCAAATCTCTCAACATCCTAAGGGAAGGATACTACTGGCCGACCCTTTTCTCTGATGTGTTTTCCATTGTTAGAGCCTGCAATGAATTTCAAATGTTTGCAGGGAAACAAAAGTTACTATCACTGCCCCTAAAACCTATCAACACCAGTAGTTAGTTTCAGCAATGGCGGTTAGACTTCATAGGAGAGATAAATCCACCCTCCAGTGGAAAAAACAAGTGGATCCTCACTTACACGAATTACTTCACCAAATGTATTGAGGTTGTGCCCACCAAGAATGCCATTGTCAAAGTGATCATCAATTTCCTGGAAACTGATATTTTTGCCAGATTTGGTTGCCCCAACAAGCTAGTAACGGACAACGCCCAAGAATTCAATTCCAAATCCATGATTAACTTATGTGGCTGTCATAGCCTCTCCTTGACACATTCCACACCCTATTACCCTCAGGGAAATGGCCTAGCAGAATCATCAAACAAGACTCTCATCGAGATCAATAAAAAGTTGTTGACTGAAAACAAGAAGTCTTGGGACTCTAAACTCAAATATGCTTTATGGGTTGAAAGAATCAACACTAATAATTCACTGGGAACCTCACCATTCCATATTTTTTATGGCATAGACGTTGTTGTTCCCACTCAGCTAGATATTACAATCCTAAAATTCTTGCAGGAAGAGATTGAGGAACCAAATGACATCAAAAGAAGAATCTTCCAGATTATAGAAGTTCAACAAAGAAGAGAAGCACTAGATTAGAGGACAGAAGCACATCAAAGCAAGGTCAAGTCAATATTTGACAAGAAAACCAAGAAATAAATCTTTCAAAGGGGTGACCTAGTATTAAGGTAGGATGCCAGAAGGGATGATAAGTCCAAGCATGGTAAGTTTGAAAACCTCTGGTTTGGCACTTTTAAGGTGGTTGAAGTTCTGAACAACAACACATTTATCCTGCACAATCTAGACAATACAGAGATATTTGGAGGCTCGGTAAATGGGCGCTTCCTGAAACATAATTTTGTTTGAGGATGGCAGAAGGTCCCTCTTGTACCAAAGATGCTTTCCTTTTCTTAGTTAGTTGTGTGTGAATAAAGACTCCATATCCCAAAAATGCCTCCTCGTTATGAGGATTTCCTCCCTCGTTTTGCTGGCATCAATGGAGAATGTCCTGAATATCACATGATAAGATTTTGGAAATTCTTTGAACACTTTCCTATCGACGATGAAGCTGAGGATGTGGTAATGAAACTTTTCTCTACCTCCCTACATGGAGAGGCCATAAGATGGTACGATAACCTTCCAGCTGCCAGCATCACTAAGATGGAACAATTTGAAGAAATTTTTCTTGCAAATTGCACCATGAAAATAAAACCTATACAATCATTGCTAAAAGAGCTTGAAGGCATAAGACAAGCAGAATCTGAGATTGTCAAAGTTTTTGGGTTCAAGTTCGAGAGATTACTTTGCCAGATTCCACAAAGCCATCGTCCTGAAGAGAGATACCTTGTCTACATCTATCCTAATGGACTTCAGGGACATTTGAGCTTCCTTCTAAGTAAGAAGAATCTGAAAACACTTGCAGAAGCTCACAATATGGCCATCCAAATTGAAAAGAATCTCTCCTTGATCAGGGCCAATGCCATGGACATTCTCAGCTTGATAAAACTGGTCTCCCATGAAATCTTTGAAGATACGAAGAGAAAAAGGAACAACTTTTCGACCAGCTCAATGAAGACGTTGATGAGGAGCAAGAACTTGAACAAAATAATGAAGTATCCACCTGTGCTCCTCCTGCTGATGAAGTTATCCATGAATCTGTTTCTCCTGTACAGCAAAGTGAAGATGAGGTTAGTTGCTTTCCACTTCAAAATTCTAATAATACTGTGTAACTTGATTCAAGAGAAGAAGAGGAAATGGAAGCCTTGGACGAAGTAGAAGTCCCTTGTTGTTCAATTGAATATAAAGAAGCAGCCCGTGAGGATGAAGAAACAACACATGCTGAAAACACTAGAGTCCTCGAAGTACCTGCGCAAGAAGAAACAGTAAGTTACCCTCCTCTCATAATTTTTGATGATGCTTTACCATGTAATGAAAAGGAAGAGGAGGATGAATCTTCAAATCCTGCATGTTATGATACTGATACTAATATAGCTGATCTGGATGAGTTCACACATGTTGGAAGACGTAGGTGGGATGTAATTGGTTATGACCTAGATCCCATCTATGACACTGAGAGTCATCTCCAGTTGTTTCCCTTGCAGTTGTCACAGCAGATTACTTATGAC
>JZKD02S1715440.1:0-28415 GCA_000966675.3 Picea glauca | reverse complement strand
CCTCACCTCATTTGACTCCATTAACCCAAGGCACTAGTCTAGAAACCTTCTTGAGCTTGTTTATGCCTTAAACTCTCTTTCAAACTACTTTTAATTTGAAACCCTAACTAATCTATCGTCTAACCCTAGCTACTTGAACTAACCCTAACAAGATGATGTCCTGTTGATTTTGGAATTGTGTTTGGATAGAAAGGTGCGGCCTAGTTATCTTGTCATAGCCATAGAGGTTTTACAAGTTTTCATTGGTTGAATTGGCTAAAACGTCTACTTCTTGGCTAGCTAACCCTAAACTGCAACAAAATTTATATAGGTGACGTCATACCTTGCTTGATCTCTTGTTTTGACATAAACGTTTTGACTTTGTCACCCTCTTTTGATAGGTTTTGAGCTATTGATTACATTTACAAGCTTGTTTGGTAAAACATTGTGCTCTTTCCCTTTCAAATTGACTTGTTTATAGGGCTGACGTCATAGTGACTACGGCAAACGTATATAGGTGACGTCGCACCTTTTAGATCTCTTGCTTGGCATGCAACATTGTGACATCTGTCATCTATATTGATTGACTTAGAGTTATTGATTGCATCTATGAGCTCATTTGACAAAACATTTCACTCTTTGTCTTCATTTTTACCTATCAATTAAATGCTCGACGTCATACTTCTTGTAGCAACAATATTGTGACGCAGCAACATTATATGTATGAGCAGATTTGCATTGTGACACAACAAGGATTAATTGTATACATTGAATGCCCATATCTTTATGCATTTATTGAAGAAGTGATATAAATATTTTGCCTTGTTTAGCAATCATTGACTTCGTCAATAATACCATTTGATCATTGCTCATATATATTTTTAAAGATAGTCATTGATTATGAAGTACTAACCCACTGCAAGCATATATTCTAGTTTTATCTGTCTTGTCTCGCAAATAGGTGCCATTCAGTGGAACATCTCCTTTGACTATCTCATCCTTGGCTGTAATCTATGAAAGGGATTCTTTAACTTGGTCCATTATCCTTTTAAGCCCGTCAGAAATCCAGATTACATAGGGACGTCTCCCTTGGACTAGCCCTCCTAAATAGAAAGAGCCCTCCATCGAGGTGACAGTGGGTGGGGAAGCTCCTGTTACGCCGGTTTTAAGCCTTGACTCAAGCTCCTTAAACCTTTCCTACAAACCGTGCGATAACATAGACCTTAGGACCAACATTGAGTACCATAACCACAGGATAAGAATAGGGTTTTGTACTAGGGTGGATAACACCTCCGGCTAGCAATTCTTGAATAATTTTCTCAATTTCATTCTTTTGGGAAAAGGGATCACGACAAGGGAAAATATTGGGAGGAAGATTGCCTGGTATAAGAGGAGTGGAATGATCATGAACACGACGAGAAGGGAGGAGACCTTGGGGGGTGGAAAAATAGCTTGGTGTTTGGAGATGATACACTGGAGGCCAAGAGGCACCAAAGGTGTCTCAATTTATTGAATAGAATGGATTTGGGAAATAATTCCAGAATGACCTTTTTTTTGGATCTTTTCCATTCGATGGGAACTGATGATATTAGGGGAACCTATTGTGATTCCTTGGAACTTATATTGTTCTCCCTCTTGTTGGAATTGCATGGTTAATTACTTAAAATCCATGAGGATGGGATTGAGAGTGCACAGCCATTTCGCACCAAGAACAATATCACAACCACCCATGTTGATAGAAAACATATAATATTTTAGGTTATACTGCCCAATTTGGAGATGCACATTCTCACAACGCCCCCCACATTTCATGGAACCTCCATTGGCAATCATGATTTGAAATTTCTTTACTGCATGGATATAACAATGGGTTTCTTAGGCAATAAAATGATGAATAAAATTATGAGTGCTTCCACTGTCAATTAAGATGATGATCTTTTGATTCTTAATGTATCCAATGAGCTTGAGCATTTGGGGAGAAGAGAATCCACTAACATTATTCAATGAAATGATTGGTTCAACTTCTGGTGGGTCAGAGGGAGGAGTAATATAAATTGCCTCGGGTAGTTCTACCACAAGGGGGGTCTCAACCTCTTCTTCAGAAAAATCCTCAGAGATGGTAATAAACAACTTTTTCTCCTTACACTTGTGCCCCGGAAAATATTTATCATCACAATTATAACAAAGGACTTTGAGTTTTGTGTTCCACCATTTCATCCCGAGTTAATTTTTGGATCTTGATGGGAATGGGAGGACAGGCAGGGTTGGTAGGTAGAGTGTGATGAATAAAAGAAGGTTTGTGGGTATGGGCATAAACAATTTGTTGGGCTTCCTTAGCACGTTGAGTAGATTCCAACCAAGATTGAGAGAGAACCATGAGGACCCGAGCATGGATTTCATCTTTGATGCCACTAATAAAACATTCCTGCAGGAAAGCATCAGACGTGCCCTCCATTCTGAAAGCCAATTGTTCAAAGGAAAATATAAATTATTCCATTGTGCCAGATCATCTCAACTTCGTCAAACGACCGATATAGTTGTTGTCAGTGTCAAAGTGTTCATAGAGATCTGCCACAAAATGTGTCCAAGAAGCATACCCCTGTCGTGTCTTTCTATGCCATTTCCACCATTTCCATCATTCTGAATATAAATAGAGCACAACATAACATATTTTGGCCAGATCATCAGTAATTTCATGCAAGGAGAGATAATTGTTAGAAAAAAAGGATAGTGGATCAATAAAATAAAATAAATGTAGAAATAAAACACAGAAGATACACAATACAATAGAGACAAAGATATACGTGGTTCAGCCAGTGTGGGATACATCCACCAGAGAAATTTTTGGGTCCTTCCTTTATTATTATCCAGCAAATGAAGGGATACAACCGAGATCATGCTCATTGTAAATTCCTCTTCTTTCTCTCATAGTCCCCTCACTTGGAATACAATATTTGCAATGATACATAGCCGCAATACATTTCCCTCATAAAAGAGGGTTGCCTTCTAGGGAAAAAAAACTTAATGTAACTTCTACCATCATATCTGCGACCTTATAATGAACGGTCCAGATTTACTACGAAATTACAATATACATTTACAAGGAATTTTTTCCTTCAGAGGCTTCACCCCGGAACCCCCGTCGAGAACCCACTTGCCCCCGGACCTCGCAGTAGGTGAAATCCCCCCATGCACTCCCCCACGTGGAGGATTGTACATTCTTCCAGGGTGTAAATTATTCATGGCATACACGACTGAAAACAAGTACCTCTTAATCAGGAATATAATCAGGCTCCACAACCAACAATATCCCGCTTGGAGACTGATCTCAAAAACTCCATCGTTGTTGTATCTTCTGGATTTTTATCCTTCTTGGACTTGGAAAATCTCTCATCTTCACCTTCACGCTTGAATACCAATTGAAACTGAGCAGGAGCTTAGTTTCTCCCTGGTTACTCCCTCTGCTAACATGTCTACAGGATTCTCGCTAGTGTGTATATTTTCCAACTTCAAATGTCCATCTTCCATGACAAATCGTATCAAATGGTACCTGAGCTATATATTCTTAGCATTCGAATGGAAGGTTGAGTTCTTTGCAAGATGAATGGCACTCTCATTGTCATAGTACAACCTGTTATTCTCCTCCTTCTTTCCCAATTCCTCCATAAACCTCTGTAGCCAAATCATTTCTTTACTAGACTCTGTAGCAGCAACATACTCTTCTTATGTTTTTAAAATTGCAACAACCTTTTGCAGTTTCAAAATCCAACTTATTGTTGTTCCACCTAAAGTAAAAACATACCCTATGGTTCTCCTCTCGCTATCTTTATCAACTTCCATATCTGAATCAACATATCCTTGTAGAACAATGTTTGAACCTTGAAAACATAATGCATGAGTAGAATTACCTCTCAAATACCTAAGAATCCACTTTACTTCCTCCCAATTTTCTTTACCTAGATTGTTCATATACCTGCTCACAACTCCCACTGCATGTGAAATATCTGGTCTTGTGCAAACCATTGCATACATCAAGCTACCAATTGCTAATGAATAAGGGACCCTGGACATGTATTATATCTCCTCCTTTGTCTTGGGACACATGTCCTTAGTTAACTTGAAATGGTTGGCCAAACGTGTACTAACTGGTTTTGCATTCTGCATTCTAAACCTCTCCAACACCTTCTCTATGTACTCACCTTGAGACAATGTGAATTTGTGATTTTTCCTGTCTCTTGTTATTCTCATACCAAGGATTTTCTTTGCGACACCAAAATCCTTCATCACAAGTGAATTAGCTAATTTCTTCTTGAGCACATTTATATCCTACATATTAGACCCTACAACAAGCATGTCATATACATACAATAGGAAGATAATATAGATTCTATTTTCTAGCTTTTTAAAATAAACACAATGATCATAATGGAATCTACTATAACCTTGTTCTGTCATAAACCTATCAAACTTAAAATACCACTACCTTGGAGCTTGATTTAGGCCATACAAGATCGTCTTCAACCTGCATACCAAATTATCCTTCCTTTTGAACTAATACCCCTGTGGCTTCTACATATAAATATCTTCCTACAAATCCCCATGGAGAAAAGTTGTTTTTGAATTATAACTGTTCAATATGAAAATATTCTACTGCCACAAGACTTAAAATAGTCGTAATTGAAGTCATTTTAAAAAAAGGAGAAAATATTTCATCAAAATCTATAAATTCTTTTGTGAAAACCCCTTTATAACAAGTCTATCCTTGTACCATCGTTTACCTCCATCTTCTTCCTTCAACTTGTATACCCATTTATTCTGCAATTCTCTTTTTCCTGCAGGAAACTGAACCAAATCCCAAGTCTAGTTATTTACCATAGAATCCATTTCCTCTTTCATTCCCTTCTGCCACTTGTTTTTAGTGTCTAGTTGCATTGCCTCTTCATAACATTTTGGTTCACCAGAATCAATCAACAATAAATAATACAATGAAGGAGGGTATCGTTTAGGGGGTATACTTAACCTGGTATATCTTCTGACAACACTTGTAGGTGTTTGAGGTAAATGTTGCTCATGTTGTTGTACATTTTTATTTTCGGGTACCTTTGGAATTTCTTTTTCAGTGATCTCATCATGCACTGTGTATTATGGTTTTTATTTTTCCCATTTCTTTCCCTGCAACTAATATTTGTACACAAACTTCTCATTGAATATGACATCTCTACTCCTAATTCTTTTCTTATTTTCATAATCCCATAAGCAATAACCAAAATCATTAACATTGTATCCAATAAAGGTACACTTCTTGGATTTTTCCTAAAGCTTTGTTCTATTTTCTTTATCAATATGGACAAATGCTTCATAAGCGAAAGTCTTCAAAAACGAATAGTTTACATTTTTACCTATCCATGCCTCCTCTGGAATTATACCATCCAAATATATTGAAGGTCCTTTGTTTATTAAGTAAACATGAGTATCTATAGCATATGCCTAGAACTATAAGGGCAAACCAATGTGCAATCTCATACTCCTAGCATGCTCCATGATTTTCATGTTCATCCTTTCTAACACACCATTTTCTTGTGGTTTTCCTGGAACTGTCTTCTCTCTATGAATCCCATGGTATGAACAGTAATCATCAAACTCCTTCCTGTAATATTCACCTCCATTGTCTAATCTAAGACACTTCAAAATTATTCCTGTCTCATTCTCAACCAAAGATTTCCATTTCTTAAAAGTATCCAAAACATTAGATTTTTGTCGAATGCAATAAACCCAAGTTTTTCTAGTTGCATCATCAATAAAAGTAAAATAATAATGAGAGTCGCCAAGAGATGATACTTGAGTTGGTCCCCATACATATGTATGCTCAAGCTCTAACATCTCACTCTTCTTTTCTTTTCTGACTCTGAAAAATCTGACTCTCTTCTATTTTCTATAAACATGATGCTCATAGAAATCCAAATCAATTTGTTTAAGATCTGGAAACAAATTTACTTTTTGAAGTATCTACATCCCCTTCTCAATCATGTGTCCAAACCTATGATGCCACGGTGTTGTATCCACTCTTGTAGAAGCTAAAGAGATAGAAGAGTCAGTATTACCAGTACATAAATATGATGTACCTACCTTCTCTCTTTTTTCTATCACCAATTATCCTTTGGTGACCTTCCACGCCTTATCTGTAAATATACCGTCACTTTCCAACTTCCCTGTTGAAATTAGATTTTTTCTTAGATATGGAACATGTCTTACCTCTTTCAACACCCATTGGTTTCCATTGCTTTGCTTTATTTTTACCTTTCCCATTCCAAAAATTTTCCATGGTGCATCATCACCCAAATGAGCCTGTCCAAAATCACATTGAACATCATCTAGAAATTGTTTCCTATTGTTGGAATTACTTCACACACACCTAGGATTTATTTTTCCTAAGGTTATTCATTGTTTATTAGTCATAATTAGTCTTTATTTAGTCTCCTATATTTTAGGGGAGAATATTCTACCTAGAGAATATTCTCTTTCAGTTCACACTTTAGTTTGACTAGTTAAGTTGAGTTTAGATGTTTCATTGGTTTTGTCACCATGCAACATTGGGATCATCACCAACTCACTACTCTTTGTTCAATCAGTTAACTGAAGACTAGTTGACTAGTTAGCTCAACTAAGTGGCATTTCACTACCGTAATGGTTGGTGTGTGTCCATATCAATATAGACCACCACTATGGCTCATTAGTTTCTCATGTATCCTATATCTATTGTAAATTATTCACTCTTTGAGTGTGGAATACGGTTAATGAGAATTCTTCCATTCTTTCTATCTTGCTTCTTCTTTCTCAATTTCTCTCTGCAAATGTGTGTAGTATTTTATAGCCATATCTACTATGTGCAGGTTCAACACATTTTCATGGTATCAGAACCAACGGACTACTAAGAAAAAGCTACAACAAATCATTTTTTGCAAGTACAAAAGATTGAAGACAACAAAAAGATGGATTATTCGCCAGAACTACTTCTCACACTTCATAAATATTTGGAATGGAAGCCAAAAAAATTATTTTGCTAAGATGCAAAGGATTATACCAAATAGTCATGGCAATGGAAGCAGAGCCTGATTCTGTCGATGAGAAAAATGACTTTCTCAATAGACAAGATATGGCCATTGGAAGTATCGGCATGTCTGTTTCTCCCGAACTTTTTCATCAAGTATATGAAGAATCGCAAGGATTAACTCCAAATGAATCATGGACCATATTGGAGGTCCTATTTTGGAATAAAGAATATTGTGAATATTTCATTCAGGAGGTCGAACAGATAGAGCCATAAGAGAATCCATCAGAAGATCAAGTCTCTTATTATGAAGAGTCTTCTACAAAAGTGTTTGCAGAAATTTGTATTCCATTAATTGAAGTTGATGTCTACTCCATTTCATATTTGTTTTCTGAAATTCATGAATATATATGGCATGCATATCAGGAGTCACATGAAGACACTTTTGCATGCACCATGCATGCATCTCAGGAGTCACATGTAGACACTTTTGCATGCACCATGCATACATCTCAGGAGTCAAAAAGGGAGCCACGCACATCAGACGCCATTCTGATATTTTATGAGAACAATTTTCAGAAACAAATTGGATATTTGAATTCCTCTCAGAAAAATATCCAATTTAAAAAAAACATCATCTGTAACGAAGTCCGGAAAGTGAACTTATGATCGTTTTAAAATCAATAAAATTTCAACATTTTTCTGGAAATGGCCGCACGGTTTTCAAAATTTCATCCAAAATTTATTTGGATATTATTCATTACAAGAAGATAAAGTGGATATGTGTGGAAATATAAATGATGCATATGCTTCATCAGATCCGTGCAGACATCTACATCTTCAACAAAATCTTCAAAGAGCACAAACTTGCACAATTGCGAGGTCTTCTTGGAGTGAAGGACATGGTTGCTTAGCAAGTTCCTTTTGTTCCTTATCATTTTCTATTTTATGCATTGTAATTTGAGGGGGGGGGGGTTCCCATGAGGTTTTCCCTCTTTCCTCGTTTATTTCAGTGTATCTTTTGTATTTGGGTACCTAACATGGCCTTGTAGTCGGGACCCATTCTTTATTTTCACCATAGTGATGTTTAGGGGGGGTATTGGAGTTACTTCACACACCTAGGATTTATTTTTCCTAAGTTTATTCATTGTTTATTAGTCACAATTAGTCATTATTCAGTCTCTTATATTTTAGGGGAGAATATTCCACCTGGAGAATATTCTCTTTCAGTTGACACTTCAGTTTGACTAGTTGAGTTGAGTTTAGATGTTGCATTGGTTTTGTCACCATGAAACATTGGGATCATCACAAACTCACTACTCTTTGTTCAGTCAGTTAACTGAAGACTAGTTGACTAGTTAACTCAACTAGGTGGCAGTTCACCCCCGTAACGGCCTGAGAGACTAGACTAGGTGGCAGTTCACTCCCGTAATTGTTGGTGTGTGTCCAAATCAATCTATACCACCACTATGTCCCATTAGTTACTCATGTATCCTATATCTATTGTAAATTATTCACTCTTTGAGTGTGGAATGCGATTAATGAGAATTCTTCCATTCTTTTTATCTTGCTTCTTCTTTCCCAATTTTTCTCTGCAAATGTGTGTAGTATTTTCTAGCTAGATCTATTATGTGCAGGTTCAACACATTTACACCTATGGAGTGTGGCATGAAAATAATCCCTTGAATATACTACCCAAGACTCAAAAATGTTGTATGCAGAAAGAATCAAAGCATCTTATAACACATCACCTATTACATTTGCTTCCTGATTTTTCTCTTGTTGTCCATCTCTTTGTTTCTTTGGATCTCTGGAGTATTTCTTCAGATGTCCTTACTTCCCACAATTCCAACACTCTATCTTTCTAAGTGTGGATTTGTATCTTCCCTTCCTATAATTCTCGCAGTTACCTTAGCCCTTTCCTCTATCCTTTTGTCTTCCCATGTTCTCCATGTTTAACTCATTACCTGATGTCTCACCTATGATTTTCCATCACATTTCCTCACTGAGGATAACACCAACAACATCATCAAATTTTAAAGTGTTTGAACCAAAGACAGAGTTACTTACATCCATGACCAAGCAGTTCCAATTTTCTGGCAATGAGAAAAATATTATAAGAACCCCGACCTCATCATCAAAGTCCATTTTTACAAAACTTAGTTGATTAGTAACCATATTAAATTCATTTAAATGATTTTCAATAGACCCACCTTCTGACATCTTCATATTAAATAATCTCTTCATTATAAATACCTTGTTGGATGACGAGGGTTTTTCATACAGTTTAGCCAATGCATCCATCAACTCCTTCATTGTCTTGTCTCTCAAAATATTAAAGCCATCGATGTTGTCAGGCTTAGTCATATCGTTCCTAGTGCCTTTCTATCAATAACCTCCCATTCTTCATCCTTCATGCCCATCATCTTCTTTTCTACTCAACCAATAGCAAGAATAGATCCTTCTGATATAAATAATCTTCCATCTGCATCTTCCATAACTGGTAGTTTTGGTTGTTAAATTTCTCGACCCTAAACTTTCCATCTTCCTCCATTTCTCCCACTCGAACCATGAACCCTCTTTTCCTCTGAGTTAAATTTCACTTGGATACCATTTGTTAGAAAAACAGGATCGTGGATCAATAAAATAAAACAAATGTGGAAATAAAACATAGAAGATACACAATAAAATAGAGACACAGATATATGTGGTTCACCCAGTGTGGGCTACGTCCACCAAATAAATTCCCAGGTCCTTCCTTTATTATTATCCATCAAATGAAGGGATACAACCTACAATACACCCTTTGTAACTTCCTCTTCTTTCTCTCACAGTCTCCTCACTTAGACTACAATATTCGCAATGATACATAGCTTCAATACATTTCCATCATAAAAGAGGGTTTCCTTCTAGGTAAAAAACCCTAACATAACTTCTACCATCAAATCTATGACCTTATAATGAACTATCCAGATTTACTATGAAATTACAATATACATTTACAACAAAATTTTTCTTTTGGGGGGTCGTTTGCCCCCAGACCCCGCAGCAGGGGAAAGCCCACCCTGCACTCCCCCACGTAGAGGAGTGTACATTATTCTAGGGTATAAAGTATTCATGGGGTATAAACATGACTAAAAATAAAGACCTCTAAATAAGGAAGATAATCAGCCTCCACAACCAACAATAATGTTCCATTTGAGTGACCCAACCTGTGGGATCTGATCCATCAAATTTGTTCACCTCAAATTTGGGAAGACATGGATCATGAAAGGCCATATTATGGGAAGAGTTATCACCTTCAGAATGGGAATATTGTTCAAGGAAGAGAGAGACATGGGACTCTTTTAACCATTGGGTGAGGGAGGCCAATTCACCCTTAACATCGGCCAATTATCTTATAACTTTGGCCTCGAAGGTTTCCAAGAAGGTATTGTTGGAACAAATTTCAAAGGTCAATCTTTGGATGTATACCTTTTTATTTTTGGTTTCATCTTGCAGGTGAAGGAATTCTTGGTTGTGAGTGTTGGCCATGGGTGAATTAGGGGAAATGGGTCCATGGAAAAAAGAGTGAAAAATGATTGTGTTTAGTCTGAAAAGAGGAATGTAATGAGATAGGTGTCAAATAAGGGTGTCAAGAAGGGGTCGGGTCCATGGGAAAAAAAGGCTTGAAAATGATAAGTACCACTATGATCAGGGAAAAAAGAAGAATCCAATGGGATAGGTATCAAATAATGGGGTAGGCAGGACCTAGACTCCTGCGAAGTTATACTCCATTATGAATAATATTGCAAAAGTGGAATGCCCAAATTCTTAATAGGAAGAAATATGTAGTAATTTCGCAACCCAAATGCAGACGATGAGGTTGTACTGCAATAGATCTTGTTTCTTCCTTTTATGTTATGTTCCCAAGGGTTAAGGTTTGTAGGGTTCCTACAGAAAATATTTTACCCTATGATATATATCTTTGATGTACGTGCGAAGTCCAATAGTAGTACTAAACCCAATATCTTAGGGCACCAACTAAGGAGGCTAGATCATACCCTTAGTCATACTACCCAACTACCGAGGAACTAGAGAGTATATTCTCAAGTGTTGTTATCAGTGGCACTATAGTAGTCAAGCGGCCGATTGGTTTATCTACAAAGGGCTTCAGGATATCTAGGTCAGTCTGTATACATGTTTTTTCTAAGGCACTACCACTCGAAGGGGTACCAATAGGGGTTATAAGGGTGTCCAACAATGTGCGCTTAAGTACCACTTGTATTTCTTGTGTGTATGCTTCCCTGACCATGGATTTATGTTATGAATGACATATCTTTGTAGCTTTAAGACATTGAAATATATCTCTACCCTGATAAATATTACCCACAATTTCTGCCAAGGAAAGTGATCGGATGTCACTTGTTAGGTACAAAATATATTATATCAGTAGAAAAAACCAATATTGCAAAGAATAAAAGAGGAATAGCAACAGAAAATGAAAATATTGCAGAGATCAATAACAGACCAGCAAATTATATGGAACCACAACACCAAAATTATACCTTTATTGATAGTAAATAATGCTCGCTTGCCTCTTCAAGGAAGAAACCTACAACAAAGCATAGCTCTATTACAATAATTGTCCAAAAAATAACCTCTCATACCTCCTACTCTTATTTATACTAATTTTATCTTCTAAAGAACATTCTAGAGGAAGATATTTCTAGAAGCAAAAGATTCTATTAGGTCTTCTTACATTGACTTGTTCATATTTATTAAATAGGCCTTATTAAATAGTATCATCCTTTATTAAATAGAAGATGTATTATTCCACCTACATGAGAATTGAGGGGGTTAGGTCCCTAACAAAATGGCACACTCAAACCAAAAATCCAAGTGTATTGAGATACTTCAACTATATTTTTGATACCATGACATGTCTTCACTAATTAATCTAGAGGACCCATTTTCCTATAATTAAATTGGCCAAAAAATACATAAAACCCACTTTTGCATTAAAAAAATCCTTTTAATTAGCTTTAAGAACACATGTTCCTAAATTTAATTCCATTAAAAACCCATAAAACCCAATTCCATGGATTAATCCACCTAATTAACCTTAGAACCCCCCTTTTCTAAAGTTAATTGCACAATTAAGTCATAAATCACTTTTATGAATTTCCCTCCTAAATTATTTTTCAGAAAATATATATATATATATATATATATATATATATATATGATAAAATCTCATATTTTTCCTATAAAAGGAGGAGGGGTCTCACCCAATTTCATTCATCCAATCATTTTCAATCTCTCATCTCCAATTTTTCTATGATCCTCTCATTGTGACATTTTCCCTAGTTTACCCCTTTCTCATTTAAAACCCTAGTTTCTTGTTGGTGTTCAGATTGGTTAAGATCCAAACAGCAACCTCACGAGGATATGAATCACCCTGCATTTTTATAGAGGTTGTACTCCTCTATCATAATCTTAAAGATGTATCTTGATGTTATTTTATTTGGGAGAATGTTGGACATCAAACCCCAACTTTTGATTGCTTATCTTTATATGAAATGGTTCTTGATAACCTAATATAATCTTTATGTGCAACGAGTATCTTCGTTAGAATAAAAAGATTGAGGAAAATATTCAATATCATACTAAATGTACATTCAGCATCATTTATACAACCCTCTAAATCACATGCAAGTAGAGGATACATCCATATCCTCTCATAAGAAAAAGGATGAAGTAGTTTTGATCATTTCAGAAAACATTAAATGAATTTTTCATTCTAAATTGAAAAGAATTTGATGTGAATACTTCAAAAATCTCATCCTCAAAGATCCCAAGATCTGAGAAATCATTAAATCAATACCCCGAAGTACTCCTATGTGGATTTTTATTCATAAAATATATCCAACAATACAAAACATATCAACAAACCAATTGACTAAGTGCTCAGAAATGAAGCTTGCCAATTGCAAGGACTAAACCTCCATGAATCGAATAGACAATCATGGTTTACATTTAGAAGTCACATATATGGTTGTAAATACTCCATGATCTTATATAGGATAAGTCTTTGAAGAATATATTAAACACACTTAAGAACTCAACCTCATGCTCAATTCAGAAATACAAGCATAAAGCTTTGAGAAAAATAGTGTAGAAGAAGGAGACGCAATAAAAATGGAGATCTATGTTTTGAACAAATATTTTGATAAATGTTTATGGATGTACCTTTATATTCTTATATTTTTATTTCCCTCTAACCTTTCTTTGATGGTGCGTTGTCTCTTTTAAAATCCACCTCCAATGCTTCTTGAATTAGTTAGGGCTTTTGGTCTTTCTAGGAACTTACACACGCCTCCTTCTTGAAGTAACCGCTTTAATTAATTCTTCATTGAAATTTCATTAGCTTTATATCATTAAAATTTGTGCCTTGAAGTGGGGCCCATTTCTTTTTTAATAAAAAATTTTAAATAAACTTTTATTTTGAAAAATTTTAAGTTGACTTCCTTTTTAAAAGTGGACTATGTTTTGATATTTTTAAAACATATTTCACCTTTTATATGTGTAACCCATTCTATATGAAATATTCATCATCCAATATTTCCAACGAGTCCTCCTGAGGGATATTTGGAGTTTTGGATCTATAGATATAAGCTCAGGAAGCAAAGTTGCAAGCAGATTTATCAGCAAACAATAAAAAAAAAATAGCTGACATATCTTTAATTTTTTGAGAGCATAATGGCCCATTTAAGCCCTTGAAACATTTACCATCATATTCCTCATCTAATTACCTTTTCAATGAGGTATAATTTTTCAAAAACCGATATCAAGAACTCGATATATGTGCTCGAGAAGTCAAAGACTCAACCATCGTTCACCTATTTGTAGGTTAATCTTGGCCCTCCATTTAAATTCAATTTTTTAAAACAAAAGATCCATCCCACATTCTTTGTGCTAAAAAAATTCAAATTTTTTATATAGTAAATCTTATCCATATGAATTATGTGAAATAAGAAGAGACTATGGAGATCGACCCTTTAGAAGCTTATGACTTTAATAAAATTTGGATGTCCCACTTGCCCAGTCAACACTCAGCAAGCATCCATGTCATTGTTTGTTTAGTTCTAATTCATAGCCCATTTCATCACCATGTTTCATAGTGTGATAGGTTTCCATAGGATTCTAGGTTTCGTGATTTCATTGGCTTCCACATGTCATGATTTCATTTTTTGAATAAAACTTAGGAAAATTCTTAAGTGTTGAGATGGGGAGAATGGGTGGATGAGAGAGAGTAATGGAAAATGTGGAGGAGAGAGAAGTATATGGATTAAGGTATGGGAGGTTGTTTAGAGAGATAAGGAGGGTCATGGGGGTGTTGGAGAGACAAGAAAATAGACGGGTTTGTGGTGGTAAGGGAGGTGTGGAGGGATAAGGGGGTGTGAACCCGCAGTGTATGGAATGAAATAAAGGAGAAAAAGTCTAAGTATGGGGAGTATGGGAGAATACGGGAGTGGAGTGGACTGATAAGTAGTGTAGAGAGGGAGAACATAAAATAAACCTAAGTAAAGTGGGGAGAATCTATAGGAGAGGAGAGGAAGGAAAGCATAGAAGTGAAAAAACTCCAAGTATGGAAGAGTGGAGTGGTAGAGTAGAGTGAGTTATAAGGAGTTCGAAAGATTTTAAGTGTAGAAAATGAGATAGTATGTAATGAACCACGTCGTTATGACAACAAGCCTCGCATAACAAGTACATTTTTTTTGTGTGTGTGGTAAATTAATAATGGCAATACATTCAAACATCGCAACACGACGACGAACACAACACAGGAAAATCACACCAAAAAGAACATATAGACCTAGCATACTAGCACATCATGTAGCGAGAAGCAACATATGACATTCAATCAGATGAAGAATAAAAACAAATACCCTCTTGTCCTACCCTGCAATGGTTAGGACCTCTAGGACACATAAGAAACTCTCAAGCATAGGTTCCCATCGATTTTGACCATTTAAGGTCTCAAGGCTGGCGACTTTTCTGAGCAACAAGGAGGTGTCTACATCCCACTCGACACAACAAGTCCAGACGACTGAGCTAAAAGACAACAAAATATCATTCAAATGCAACTAGCATAAAAACGACACATGTACTAAGAACATCCACGGCAGGCAAGAAAAAGTCACATTCATGCATTACAACACAAATTACAATACATTGATTTCAATAATTGACATCAACACCATCGAGTGCCACATGCCCCAAGGCCCGAATGTCATACGCACTCATTGATCATTATGTGCCAAGATCTAGTCATAAGGAATCATGTCACCATAATGCGACAAGAGCAATAGCGACTAAGGCGCAACACAACACTTCTAAACCTTTAATTGTGACGCAATCCAACATGCCCAAGGTTCCAACTTAAGCAGTAAATACAAAACGAAAATTACAAACAAGGCACTCAATCAACAAGCTTAATAAGACAGGGTGACTACCTTCCACACATTTAATTTCGCAACAACTATATAGCTTTATTTTTCTTACGAAGCAAATCTTAGGCAGTTCTCTTAACAGTGCAACTATCTAGATGGGTCTCACTAACATTTCTACCATCAAGACCATAAGAAGCTCAATGCGACCAGCCACATAACTAGAGCTAACATATATATATAAACTACAAGTAACTTTTATACCCTTCTAGCATGGGGGTTTTATTAATCCATAAAGGAAACTATGATCATCATAACCTCATTAAATATACACATGCATAGGTTCAAAATTATTATCCAATATCAATATCAAAGAAACTACGATCATCATAACTTTATTAATCAAATATGAACATCTTCTAAACAAAAATTTCATTAATTATCCACATGCATAGGTTCAAAATATTATAATATTTGATTTGTTAAAAGCATAATTCATTGCATACCATAACTACATAAACCCCTATTATAACTTAACTAGAACAAACTTTAAGGAAAGGAATGGATTTAACTAACTGTAACATAGAGTTCCAATAATATCACGCTAACTGACGAGTGCGACCAAAATTACAACCTATTTTAAATAGCATCAAAAATATCATACAACTACATCGTGAGATGGATCTATTTGATTCGAAAGTAAAATTCTATGTATCTATATAGTGGGAAAGTTTAACTCTGAGCTATGTGCGGTGGTAACAAGTGGAAAACATATCAGGTGATAGCATTGCAAAGTTCAAAGTATTGAACGATTTTTTACAAAGTTGGAAGCATTAAAGAGTTTTTTGTGAATCCCAACAAAGACGCAGTCTTCTCCAAATTAAAATAAAACCTCAGATCTATGAAAAGATCAATAATGAAATGTACACCAAATTTAAGGTTTCATATATTTTAAAATAAATAATCAACGTAAATCAATTTTAATCTCTCACGATACAAAAATAATCAATGTAAATGAATTTTAAGATTTCAAAATAAAAATAAATAATAGATTGAAATCAATTATTTATTACGACATAGCTGAAATATGTGGAATAGTAATTACTGCCAATAATTAGTTTCCATAATGGAAAAAGAAGTGGTCAAACAAAGAGAGGTATACTAGTTGTTACGGGGGGATAACTCATTACATTAATAGTGTCTTTCTTTATAATTATATATTGATATTGCGCACACCACGGAATTGAACTTGTCCATTGGCATTATCGAAAATCACCAGAGCGACATATACATCTCAAAACTTGTTTCTTAGTACGGTGGTGGGTAAGATCTAGATGCAGGTGGATTTGGAGTGCATTATAAGAACCAAAAAGGCTATAAATAAGTGGGTAGTTCTAAGTGGCGGTGAGTTACTCAATTTATTTTGTTCAACTAGCTGGAGCAATCAAATGATACACATTCTAGAGATCGATTAGTCAGTGGAAGTTGGATTTCCATAATCATTGCTAATATATGGGTAAAAGAAAGGATTTTCAGAATAGTCACATCGATTATAACGCCACATAATCCGCCCCAGGCCATTCACAATTTACAAAAAAATTCTACCGGAATAGGTAACATGCAGGATTAGTTAACGTGGTTATCAAACAGTCAAACTGTCAATGCACTCACATAAAGGAAACAAAATACACTCGCAATAACTCCCCTCACAATAATAAAAAGAAACGCAGTACTCACACAATAATAAAAAGCACAGCAGTAAAAACACAGTAATAAGGAAAACACAGCAATAAAAACGCAGTTGCAAGTCGAAGAGGAGATCTTGGCATTTTGCATGAATCATAAAGCAAAATCTGGCCAAACATATTGCACGTATTGGGTCAACATGCCAATATCCAAGAACATCGAGTACCAAACACACGGCATCAGTGCTCACACAGGTTGCCACAAGGAAGATCGGTTTAGTATGGCACTATGGCTCTGAGAGAGAGAAAAAAATGAAGCTATAAGTCGCAGAGGAGATACTGTCATTTTGCACAAATTAAAAAAATAAAGTCTGGCTTGGGATTCGGTGGAGTGAATAAGAAGTGGGTGGAATACAATTGTGCATTGGACAGCCTTAAATAACCTTCAAAAGAAAAACAACCTTGCAAGTTATTAAAGTAATAGGTACAGAAAATACCTTCAATTAACTAAAAAGTGGAACTGTTGTTGCGCTACACAATTTGAAGAACACATCCTCATATTAACAATTTCAGCAACTCTATAGCGCAGAAACAAAAATTTAGTTACCTTATTACAATTTCACAAGAGCGCACTATCGCCTAGATAAATATTCATATGCATAAACTAAACAAGTCTTTTTCTTTTAACACCATCTATTCATGCGTTCTTTCAACATTAGAGAAATGCATAAACATGAAATTTAACTACTATACAATACAAATTATACACATGTGTACCCTAACCAAATGTGAAGAACCGGAAGTGGTTGTCCCGCACTCACGCTCCGTCTAACTCCGACTTGCCAACTGATGACATCTCGCCCGTACCTCCCAGCCAACGCTAGGGGTACTCTTCTTCCCCTTGATCCTTCCAATCCGCAAAGGGGCCAAACACACCGTACCAAAGAATGCTATCTCCCAGCTCACCTCACAAGGTCGATCTACCACTCGTTACCCGAGATGGGTATCCCAACTCCCACAAGAGAAATTCAGTCAAGATAAAATTTCGACATCGTAACATTATGCAAACCAGACGTGCCTTGTCTCCTCCTCCACCATCCTTTTTATAGAGTTTTCAAGTGATCAGCTTCCCAAACCCTCATTATATTCATTTTTCATTTATTTAATTAGGAAAAACCTCCCATGTACACATGTCGTCTGATCCCCTAGTTGCACCAAAAAATCAATTTATTAATCAATTAAATTTTCCTATTTCCCTCACCCACCTAAAAGCGTTCCTAAAAACGCTCCTCGGTGTCCCATTATTCCCATACAATTCTTAAATTAATTACACCTTACTTAATTCCTAGTTGAGTTCATAAATAGAAAGTTCCAAAGGTTAGATTCCTTACTGAGTTAGACATTCCCCTTTTTCTTTAAGTTTCCTCTTTTCTTTAAGTTTCCCTTTTTCCTTAAGTTCCCCCCTTTTTAACTTAGTTCAGAATTAGCAAGTTTAACAAACAACCATTTACCCCTTTTTAATAATTAAACCTTCATTCAAAGTTTTACTTTAATTAATAAAGATTGAATTTTCTTTACCCCTTCTTGTTACATGTATATTTAGATTTTTTTGTTCAAAGGTTCTACTTAGACCTAGGTTTTAAATTCACTAGGCTTGGCAACAGTTATTAAGGGAAATTTTGTTATTAAACTTTACTCATCACGTCATTCATTTTAAGGCTGAATGGGTCCTAAGGAAGCATATTTTTCTAGGCACTATATTTATTAAATTACCAAAGTTAAAATCACGACGTGCCCTTCAGGATGCACTACATACTCCAAGGGTGCCACTCGCCTCCTTTTGTTTTATTTGTGCGACGTGCCCTTCAAGATGCATTATGTTCTCCAAGGGTGCCACTCACATCTTGAGTGAATTAGGTAGACGTCAAAAACCTAGAGTCAATACTCCATCAGCCGATCTTGTGGGAGACTAAGGGCCTCTAAGGAATAAGGACCATGCCTTATTGCATGCCCCTTAGAATCATCGTGAGATATTTTCACAGTCTACCCTCACGGCATCATGGGTATCCTCGAACTAGGTAATCATTAACTTATAGTTTGAGACATGGTGGGAGTGCTAGTAGGCTATGGAAAGGATGTTGCCACACCTCTCCCTCAATGTCTTTGGTTTTTGTGCATGGCACCTTTACTCCAAATGTGACTCTGGTCGGCAATCTATCGTCAGCCTGCATCCATCAACGAAACATGTCAGCAATAACAATCAACATCATAATATCTATTCACATGTACATATGTCACATCAAGAACATTCAAACCCTAACAGTCCACTCCCTGACTCGATCTGGAGTCCAAGGAGTTTCATAGATGCCTCAGCATCCTCTAACATCCAAAGTATTGCACACTTAGGAGAAACCAGTCAATAGCACCTATTGATGTAAATACAACAAAAATAACATATCATCAAATCCACAATATCTCATTATCATACTCAAAACATCCAATAGTATAATGACCCGGATCACTTGCACGCAAGTTTCCTCAAAGAATAAGTTTGTTGGCACAAGATTTTATCAAACCAGGGTTCTTCTCAGGTTACCAAGAAAAGGTACCATGTAGTCTAGAGTGATGGCATTTTCATCTACTCCGAAGAGAAGAAGTATCACCCGAATCATTGTTGAGATAGATAGATAAGGAAGGGTAGGGAGAAGACTAAAGGGGATCCATAGAGAAATCAGAACTCACTCATGTTCTTGCGCAAAAGACATTATCATATCTAGAACATCTAAATGCAAGAGTTGAACCTACTTACAATGCGAGAAACCATCTAAATGTTAAACCATTAAGAAGCACTCATAAGTCATAAAGAAATATTGTAATGCATAAGTAACATACAAAGACACATCATATTTGAAATTTATTCTTGCTTCCTATTATCTCCAGGATCTTTCCTTTATTACAGACCCAGAATTACAAGAAAGGCTCAGTAAAAACTCTCGACTCTGAACTCATATCTCAGAGATCCAGCTCTCTAACTGACAATTCTAATCCATTACAAACTCATCCTTTTCTTCTCTCAATATACAACAAGAACCAACTCTAATCCCAAAACTTGAGCAACTCTGATCAACTTGACTCAACTTAATCCGATCAACCAGTGATGAACAAGGTATCTACTAATGAGTGCTTCTGCCAGTGAACGAACAAACTAACTCTTTTACAATTATATTCAGCCCTATATATAGTTGAGTTGTGTCTTCCTTCTCGGATTGCATGCTCTCTTGTTCTATTGCAACCGTTTGTTTCTTAGCTGGCATTGCGCTAACTTTCGCAGTTGCTTTATGTTGCTCTTTCTCCCAGCCTCTGATAAAGTTTTCAAAACTCGTGCTTAGCCCAAACTTGCGCAATTCTTTCCCAAAAATGAAGGGCCCAACAGGCTCCAACCACAATCCTTGACTCGTCCTCGAGTCAAGAATTTGGTTCTTTCACATCCCCTAGGAGAATCTATCGTTTTACCTTATCTGGATTTTCCTCTTCTTTGAGCTCTTTTGTTTGTGCCTTTTCTTCCTTTATCTCCTCAAATGAAGGTCCCAATTCTGGTACCAACTCTAAGACTCGGTGCTTTACTCCTTAGAATATTTCAACTTTGTCCTGTCATTTGTGGGCGAGGAGTGATGCCTCTGCAAGAAACTGTTGGGTCGTCTCTTTGTTGTACTCCTTTGGCTTGGTCGCAACCAATGAGTTCCATTCGGAGTAGTTTGTTGCATCGACCTGGTGCATTTTCATATAGGCGATTTGGATTACCAGTCGAAAATCATGCAGCTCTTTCTTGGCTACAAACTGTGCTTCATAGAGTGTATTCAGCTCATTGTTGGCTTGTTGAATTTGTTTAACCTTTTGTTGTTTATCCATAGGGTCCATTGTTGTTGCAACTTCTTCGTTCAGCACCTAGAACTTTGTGTGCATTTCCTCCAAAACTTGATTCCATCGAGCGATGATGCCCATCCAGTCGTTGAATTCATTGAAAATTTTGGTGCAGACTGTTGTGTGCTTGTGTAGTGTTTCCTTGCAGTATTATATTCTTGATTTGTGCTTGGAGCAGTTGAGGTTATTGTTCTTCTTCCTGCTGGGCATGTCATAGCCTCACTTGGAACTGGTTAGTGCGGTTGGCGAGTTGCGTCCATGCTTCCAGTAATAGCTTGATATGTTTCTCTAAATTTCTTACGTCGTTGGCCTCGAGTAGTTCAGGCACAACCTTCTGAATCTCTAGCCAAGCCTAAGCAAGTTTTTCCTGCACTTTTTCCAACTTGCATTGGACTTGGATTTTGTCATGTTCCTCATGCAGTCTGTATGTGTGGGTCACAAATTGTTCTTTCCTTGCAATCTCAGCTGATCTCTCAGCCTCCTAGATTCTTTGCTCCAGCTGGTTTATGGACGCCCTGATTAAACCAATTAATTGGGGCGTTGGCTAGTGTATCATGTTAGTAGATGAAGGGGGTACTTCAGTGGGTTCTTGCATCTATAGCGGAAGTCTACTAGCCATTGAATGGTCTGAGCGAGTGTCTACCTCTTCCTCTATCAGCAGCATTGGTGTGATTCTCAACCTTAGATATGTTGGTAGGAGAGTTGGAACCTTTGTTCTGGCTATGCAGAGTTGCATCAATTCCACACATTGTTGGAGGTTCTGAAGAACCTGTTCCATTTTTTCTCGCATGGTTGTCAGATCTTTCTCAGTTGTCGCTTTTGGTTCGTTGTGCGCCTCTAGTTTTTGGGGATCGTCCGGTCCTTATTTTTGGTGTGTCATGATTTATTGGGAACCCTCACCCTTGGCTGGTGAGGTGCTTTGCTGGTTGTTATCAGGTTCCTATGCCTCTCTTCTTCGGACGTCATGCTCCTATGTTGAAGACTCACGTTGTTGTTCCTGGGTGTTCAGATTCGGAACATCCAACACCGTGCTTCGCTCGGGGGATTTGGTGACGAGACTGGAAATTTATGGTTCTGGCTTGGTTAATTCTCTGGTTATTTGTGGGGGTCATCACTCCACTATTCTTGGCAGATCGAGATGCATCAGCTTGGAGGTTGTGGTCTGGTGTGGAGTGGCTATGAGTAGGTGTGGTAATTGGAGTGGTGGAGGGTGCTCAATGATGAATGTGGATGGAAATGTTTCAGGATCCAAGTCATCTTGAATGTCAATGATAGTGGTGGCTTTGGTCATGGCACAGGTTCGGGGAGTGATAGATGCAAGGGGCTATGGGTTCAGGGATTTTCTCGGTGAGACCCCGATTCTAGACCTCTTCACCACTTTTTTGGTACCAAGCACATCTCCCAAGATCTGGTTAACCTATGCACCTAACAACACAGCATCACCCAGTAGTTGTCGAGGGGTCGGTATTTTCCTCCACTCCAGCAAAGGTATCTCTTCTTCCTTTTCTGAGTCTATTTGGGTTAGAGAATTTGGCTTCTTCTACTCAGGACCTGAACTCGGTCCCTCTCCTGCTTTCTTGTTTTTTTTCTTGAGTAGCTTCGTAGGAAAAATGTAGTGCATCCCTGATTTATGTGGGTCGTGTTTAAATCCTAGCCATGACATGACTTTCTTATCGAAATCTGCCTCATAAAAATAGAACGGTAACATCTGTGTGTGGAAATGTTCCTAATTGGCATGTCTCGGCCAGACGAATGTGTTGCTTTGGTTCATGCTGAAGGCGATATTCTTCGTGTTGCAATTGACAATCTCCTACAGGATGCACGGCCTCTGTGTTGCATCTATCATAGCATTATAGCATTTGGAAAAGGCTACATTATTGAGTGTTGTGTTCTCTGAGTCTGGTCTGGACTGCCATGGCTCAAACATATTTTCTGTGTGCCCCTTATCTGGTATTGTCGGTTTTCTTCCCATGGTGACTTCCACTTGAGCATTTTGAATGCCACAAATAGGTATAGGTGAAGGCTCTTCCCTTCCCTTGTGCTTCCTCGCAAGTTACTAGTACTTCCTCCAGCAAAAAACTACACCAATTGAATACTGCTCCTTTTGCGCAAAATTCAGCGACTGATAGCGCATCTAGAGTGCATTTTCCCCTATAGTAAGACCTCATAACCTTGTTGGCTATGATGTAGCAACCAGTCTGGACCGTTTCAAGTAGTATTGGTTCAATAACTATTGTGTGTCCTCCTCTCTTTGTGTTAAACTTCTCGTAAAGGCTAAGCTTGCCTTTCATTTTTCCGTGCTTGTTGGGGCCCTGAAATCCCTTAGACACATCCTCTCCTTGGGAGGATAGTCCAGTAAGCTACTGGATATCTTATGCATGGATTGGATACCGCTTATCCAACCATAGACTTCTATCATGCACTCTGTCGATCATAAATTTCATGCAGTGCGCCATCTCTGTTGTGGTACCAAAGACTAGTAAGTCTCTTAAGTTCATGATGGTTGAGTTAAATAAGTTAATGAACCCTTGTTTTGGTACAAATTGTATGTCCCCAGCTCCATCCGAAGCCATCTCCCAAATTAAGTTTGTGTGCATCTGTGGGAACAAGGTTGAATCTGTGAGATCAAGGTCAAGGATCTTGACTTTCTCTATCTTCCCTTTGATATCGCCCACGATTTCAACTCGGGGGTTGCAAGGCTCATATGGGACCACTTATTTAGACATGGTGCCTCAACTTGCTGTGGCTCACAGCATTCGCACTATTGTAATAGGTAAGAGCTAGGGTTTTGTCTGCGGCTTTTACAATGGGCCCAATTGGTTCACACTGTTGAGTTCGGAATTGGCTATGCTTGTTTTAGAAAAAATACATTCTCGGGTGAGTTCTGAGAGCCTTATACATGGCTTAATGAGTAAGTTTTAGCAATAACTGCTAATCATCATGACCATATGGATGTTTTTCGGGTGTGAGTTATCTGACGGGACAGTTTAATCAAGGTAAATCCTATTGGGTGATCTTGGTATTTACTTATTTGAGTGGAATAGGGATGTGGCCGAATTCAAGCCTTTATGTTTGATAGGTGGGTTTCCTGGAACAAAATTTGATGGCATATTGGCATAATGCGGCTTTATGGCTTAACGACGTCAGGTGGGGTATTAGAGTGGCAATAAAGGTTGTGACTAGACTGGGTTTGCATGGACTATAACTCAGATTGGATTAGGATTCATGGTGCCTCCGACCACAAAGGTTGTCTCTGTCATCCTTAATGAATGTCATTAATGGGCTTTCTCACGCTTCAAGTCCTGTACTGCAGAGTCTTCAGTTCTGTATCAACCAACACTTAAATAAATAAAAATGAACTACGTGTTCTAGTGTGACACTGCGCACATGGACATTATTAACTGAATTTACAAAATTTCAGAAAGAAAACAAAACTCAAATATAACTAGTGTACAAGATCCATTGGATTGGAGAAACTATCCTTATTTCTCAGTTTTAAAGTAGGTATGGCTTCAGGCGAGCGCTATTCACCAATCTCGGTCGTAGCACGTCATCCAGTTGCGTAATTTGGACTGCTCCTAAGGATCGGATCTCCGCAACTATGAAGGGTCCCAACCAGTGCATACGCAGCTTGCCAGGATGCTTCTTGTGTCTGTTGTCATAGAGTAACACCTTGTCCCCTTGTGTAAATACCTTGATCTTAATGTGTTGATCGTGCCAAGATTTTTGTATTGTCTTTTCCATGGAATGATGGAAATCAGATAGAAATCTAGTTTCCTTGAGTTCTTGTAGCTTTTCAAGTCTCTGCGTTACTGATTCTTCGTCTGTCATACGTGTGGCTCATGCAATGTACACACTTGGAGTGATGAACTCTGCGGGAACCACTACCTATATCCCATAAACTAGATGGAACGGTGCGTATCTGTGGAGTTTCTATGTGGTTTTCTTGTAGACCCATAGTACCATTGGAACTCTATCATCCTAGTCCTCTTAATTGGCACAACAGACCTTTGTTAGGCCCCTTTCCAGGATTCTTTTGAAGGTTTCGACCATTCTGTTGGCCTGTGGGTGGTATGGACTGCTCTTGTGATGTTGAATCATAAATTATGTTGTAAGTGTTGTTATAGTGTTGTTAATGAAGTGAGATTCCTGGTCCCTGGTTAGGCTGCTAGGACATCCGAACCTGGTAATGATATTCTTGAAAATGAACCTCGCAGCAGTACCTATCAAATAGTCTTGTACCACTACTACTTCTGCTCAACGGGTAAGGTAGTCAGTTGCGGTAATGATATATCTAGCCTTTGAATGTTTGGGTGTGGGGTTGATTGGTATGATGAAGTCAACTGCCCATTTATCAAATGCCTATAGAGCTCTAATTGGTTGTAATGGTAGTTCATCTCGGCGTGACGACTTGCCTACCCTTTGACAAACATCATACGATCTAGCATATGCTTTTTCATCCTTAAAAAGTGTTTCCCACCAAATTCCTGCCTGTAGAAATTTTTGTGTCGTGGTCTTTCCTCCAACGTGGCCTCCTGCAATTCCATTATGGAATTCCCAGAGAACATCCTGTCTTTCATGGTCCAAGACACATTGTTTGAGAATGTTGTTTAGCCCTAGTTTGTAAAACTGTCCAGCGATCAGCTAGTAATCTGCTGCTCTAATGACCATATGGAATTTTTGGGTTGCAGGATATGTTTTAGGACAGGCCCCTGTAGTGAGAAAGATTCCTATGTCCTCCAGATATTCCAGTATGGCCTCGATCCTGAAAAAAATTGCATCTGGGAGTTGGTCATCCACTGCTCTACCACTTTCTCCTGATTATAGTCTGGATAGATGGTCGGGTCTGAAGTTTCATCTTCCTGGCTTGATGATGACTTCAAAGGAAAATTCCTGAAATAACATCATCCATATACAAATTCTTCCTTATAATATAGGTTTGTTAACTAGGTATTTCAATGCGGAATGGTCATTAAAGAATTTGAAATGAGACCCTAACAGATAGTGTCTGAATTTCTGTGAAGCGTAGATCATTGCTAAGCCTTCTCGTTCTGTCGTTGTATAGTTGCACTCTATTTGTGATATCTTATGACTCACAAAGTAGATGGGATGATCCATAGCTCCATCTTCGAGTTGCATTAGGATAGCTCCTAAGGCAATTCCCGAAGCATCTACATGTACGTGAAATTCCTTCTCCTAGTTTGGGAATATCAGAATCAGTGCTGTAATGAGTTTCTCCTTAAGTGTCCCAAATACTTTGTCACATTCGAGAGTCCATTGGATTGTTTTGGCCTTTTTCAAAAGGTTTTCCAAGGGTGCAGTAATGTTGGCATATCTTCGAATGAATCTGTGGTAGTAACCTATGTGTCCTAGTGTGGAGAGAAATTGTTTAACACTTGTAGGTGGTGTCATATTCACAATGACTGCAATTTTGGTTGGGTCTACCAATAGTCCTTCTCGGCAGACTATGTGGTCCAATAGATTTCCATGTGGCACATAGAAGATACACTTTCTGAGATTTAATGGGATTTGCAATTTTCTACATATGATAAGCATCAGCCTTAGTAGTGCTACACGTTCCTTAAGCAAGATATAGATTTTCCAATCATCCATATAGACTTCTATAAATTTTTGAATAAATTCTCTAAAGGTTTCTATCACAATCCTGGAGAAAACTACAGGGGAATTTTTTAAACCAAATGGCATCACATTGTATGTAAAAGATCCCCTTTCTGTAATGAAAGTAGTTTTTATTTTGTCTTCTTCAGAAATCCTGACTTGATGGTATCCTAAGAAACCATTTGTGAATGAGTATGCTTCCTTCCGTGCAACCTGTCCCACCACCTCGTCAGTAAAGGGTGTTGCGAAAGGGTCATGCATGCAGGCAGAGTTTAGGCTTCTATAGTCTACACAGACTCTAATATCCTTAGTGTCTTTCTTGCTCTGAATGACTATCGGGCTGACCCATTCTGCCTCTTCTACCGCAAAAATGAGACATGCTTCTAATATTTTATCAACTTCCTTCTTAACCTTCTCTTTTACTCTCTGGTTAAGATGGTATCCTCTATGTCTAACAAGCCTACATTCTGGTTTTAACTCAATCTTCATTTCTCCCATGACTCCTTTGATTCCTTTCAATTCTGAAAAATTCTTCGGGAAGAGATCCTTGTATTCTCTTAGTAAACTATGTATTTCCTGACTGGTTTTCTCATCCCAGTAGTCTCCTACCATAGCTAACTTGGGTTTCTCTGCAATCTCTATATTGAGTCTGTGTAGTTTCAATGGGTGGTTGTAGGAGCTATTGGTCTGGTTGGGTATGGTGTTTTGGATTTATCTGCTCCCCTCTGTCTCTTTGATGGCCAGGTTTCTCAATCCTCCTAGTTCATCTAAGATTTCTAAATCTTTTCTAATCTGATAACATTATATGGCCTTGTTGAGCAAGGGTAAATGAAGTTTAGTATAAAGTTATTGGCCATGCTTGGGACACATGAAAAAATTTGGTCTTCTATCACTATTGGTTGTAAATAGAAGTTCTTTAATCTTTTGTAGGGCTAGCTCAAACTCGGGGTACTTACTTGAGAATGAGAAATCTTTGCAAAATTTAGCTTCTAGTGTTTGTCAGTTGCTAGTATATCTTTTGGTTTCTTCATGTATGAACCAATCTTTTGGGATTGGGCCTAGAGAATGGGGGGATACCTGAACCCAGAAGTGAAAGGGTATCTCCATAGCCTTCCACTATGTTTCGCGCTATTCAATGTGTATTCTAGGATTAGATTCTAAGTTGAAAAGTGGTGCAGCTTCAAAATCCATCTACATTTCTAATTCCAGTTTCTCCTTATTCCTGAATCTGTATTTGAGAGCTTGTGTCACTTCATCCCAGGTTCTGAGTATGGATTTATGAGTGGCCCACCATCTTGCGGGGTTGTTCTGAAAATCTATATCTAGTACTGAGATTCTTTGATATTCTCTCACGTTCTCTTCCATGTTCTGTAAAAAGTTGTCTAGGTTTGAGGTTCCCTTGTATACTGGGTGTTCTCTAAACTTGGTCCCAACCCAACTAGTCATTCTGACAGCCGCACATCTTCTTGAGAATGTTTCATGCAAGCCTTGTTGCCAACTATCAAAATCCAGTTTCGAATCCTTGTCTGTTGACTGTATACTTCTCTAGCTTACTGATCCATCTGTAGTAGGGTTTATATAGTCGTTTCTTGTCCCAGCTGTTATGGTCTATAGTTGGTCTAGGTCTTCTCCTTCCATATTATTATCTGTTGGTTCTGTGTATCTGGGTCCTACGTATGGATCAAAAGGTTGAACTACCTTGATTCCTTCAGCTTCAAAACTCATGGTGTC
>JZKD02S1715429.1:103684-124777 GCA_000966675.3 Picea glauca | reverse complement strand
TAGGCGAATTCCACCAGTGGCAGGTAATATTCCCACTTCTTGGGTTGATGCATTACATGCATTCTTAGCATGTCTTCTAGTATTTGGTTCACTCTTTCCATCTGTCCATCAGTTTGAGGGTGATAGGCGGTGCTAAATAGCAACTTGGTCTCCAAACCAGCCATAAGTGATTTCCAAAAGTTGGAAGTGAATTTCGTGTCTCTGTCAGACACGATCTCTTTCGGCATACCATGCAGTCTAAATATCTCTTTCATTAATACCTGAGCGATGTCTATTTCCTTGCAAGTCGACTTGACAGGGATGAAATGAGCAGACTTGCTCAATTTATCCACCACTACCATGATGGTGTCATTCTGTTTGTTCGAGGTTGGTAATCCAGTGATGAAATCCATGGAGATGGTTTCCCATTTCCATTCTAGGATTGGTAAAGGTTGCAATAATCCTGCTGGGTGCCGGTGTTCTGCTTTAACCTATTGGAACTCTATGCATTTGGCTAGGTACTCAGTTATGTCTTTCTTCAATCCAGGCCAATAGAATTGTTTCCTAGTGGCCATGATCATCTTCTGGTATCCTGGATGGCTAGTATAAGGTCTTTTGTGCAGTTCATCCATTATGAATCTCTTCAAGTCGTCACAATATGGGATACACAATCTGTTTTTGTAAGTGAGTAGACCTCCTTCCATCATCTGGTAGCTTCCATACTTTATCCCTGTGGGATCTTTCTGCATATACGAGGTCACGGTCTGGAAGAATGTGTCTGTCTTTTGTGCATTTTTTACTCTTTCCTTGACATCCATATCGCAGGTGCTCACCGCGGCCAGGTGAATTGTTTTCATGCTTCTGCTAAGGGCATTAGCCACCCTATTTTCCTTTCCTTTAATGTGTTTGATTTCGAAATCAAACTCGCTAAGAAGGGCCATCCACCTAGCTTGTATAGCATTGAGATTCAGTTGGTCAAAAAAATACCACAATCCACAGTGATCTGTCATAAGTACAAATTTTCTTCCCAGGAGGTAATGCCTCCACATTTTCAAGGCGTGCACTATGGTAGCCAACTCTAGATCATGGGTCACATAGTTGACTTCATGCTCATTCAATTTTTGGGATTCATAGCAGACCACACTCCCTCCTTGCATAAGGAATCCTCTGAGTCCTTCCTTACAGGCATCTATGCACACGAGGAAGTCAGCTTCAGGATCGACGATCTTCAACACGGGTGCGTGGGTCAGTAGATGTTTCAGGGTTTGAAATCTTTCTTCACATTTTTGTGTCCATGTGAATTTTGTCCCCTTTCTCTGGAGGGCAGTGATTGGACAACCAATCTTGGAGAATCCTTTTATAAATCTCCTATAGTATCCTACTAATCCCATAAAGGATCTGATATCTGAAATGTCCTTTGGGGTAGGCCATTCCATGATAGACCTGATTTTGTCAGGGTCTACTACTACTCCTTCTTCAGATAGGACATGGCCTAAGTAATGTATTTACTTCTGGAAGAATTCACATTTGTTGAATTTGGAATAGAGATGATGTTATCTTAGCACTTGCAGCACAAGCCTAAGATGCTCTTCATGCTCTTCTCTATTCTTGGAGTAAATTAATATATTGTCAATAAAACCCAACACAAATTTGTCTAGGAATTTGTTGAGTATATTGTTCATCAAGCACATGAAAGTGGAAGGGGCATTGGTTAACCTAAATGGCACTACCACAAACTCACAATGACCATACCTAATCCAGAAGGCAGTTTTATGGGTGTCTTCAACCTTGATTCGGACTTGATGGTATCTCGACCTCAAGTCAACCTTTGAGAAAATAGACGCACCCTACAATTGATCGAACAGGTCATCGATATTGGGCAAGGGGTACTTGTTCTTTATGGTTACCTTATTGAGTTGTCTATAATCTACACATAGTCTAAGGGTACCGTCCTTCTTTTTCACAAATAGGACTGGTGCTCCGCATGGAGACACGTTGGGCCGGATATAGCCCTTATNCAGATCTAGAAGTTTTATTTCCGCTCAAGGAGGGAAAGTTCTGCTGGTGTACACTCTGGGCTGGGAAGCTCATCCTTGAGTTCTTCTTATAGTTCTTAAATCTTGGGGATTTAATTCCCTTTCTCTGAAATCCTGAATTATTCTTCGGTTTCCAGCCTTCACGAGGTTCTGTTTGATGTCCAAACTATTCATGACAATATCTTGCCTTTTGGATAGTGCCTTCTAGGGTCTTTGGCTCATCAAATTCAATTATGTTTCAATAGTCCTTAGGTAGTCCGTTGATGAAACGTTGCACCTTGGCCTTTTCTGCTTTTATATAAGGTACATACCTCAGCAACTCAAGGAATTTGCTGACATATTCCTCTATAGTGAGTTTCCCCAGTTTGAGTTCATAGAATTCTTTAGTCTTTTCGTCGAAATATTTTTCCGACAGATACTTCTTCCGGAAGTATTTCTCAAACCATTCCCAAGACAGGTCCTTGTCGCGAACCCCTTTCACATTCTTAAGGTCTTCCCACCAGATGGAAGTCTTTCCATTCAAGTTGAAGGTGGCCACTCGGGCCTTCAAATTTTCTGAGAAGTCATGGACTCTAAAATACTTCTTTAGTCCAAGAAACTAGGCCTCTTCTTCCTCTCCCTTCTTTATTTCATCGTCGAAGGAGGGTGGTTTGGCCTTCCTGAATTATTCAAATTTATGAACCTTGGAAAGATTTTGCTTCTTCTGTATTTTTTGGGAATAAGAACTAGTTCTGTTTCTAGAAGAGCCCTCCGAACCACCAGCTTCCTTCCCAGAGGAATCGTTCACCGCTTGTCCTTTACCTCTAGGATGGACCTTTTTCGAGGTGCTCCTCTCAGTGTGGCCAATGATATGACCATGTTTCTGTACCTTAGGTTCATGCTGCATTTGTCTTTGTAGGTCAGATAAGCTCTATAGTAAAAATGCATTAATTTTTGTTTGCTTCTCTTATTCTTTCATCATCCTCTCATTGCTAGACTTGCAGCTTTACAATTCCACCATGAGGCTCCTCATAGTCTTGGCTAGATATGGAGGGGTCCCTACCGCCCTCCTTTCGTCAGACTCTTTGTCTCTATTGTGGGAGCCTTCCCCCACCTCTTGGTAAGTCACCATTATATGCATCTGTAATTTCTCGCGGTTGATCATCCACTTGGGTGAAAAAGACAAACGCTGGTTGTTAGTCAGTATTTATATAAATTCATAACCAGTACATAATTCATATTTTTCACATGCACACGCACAATAAGAGTTTTCATTCTTAACCTCGACTTGTAATTAAGAAGGTTAAGACAGGGGGGTTACTCCTTTTAGGAGTGTTTCAAACGGAGCTCCTGCGCAACTCGTTCATGAGCCCAAGTAGGCCAAGTATTGTAACCATGCTCTGATACCAATTTGTAACACACCCACCACGGGGCTAGAAATTTTTTGGCATTCTTTCATTATTAAATTCTAAGGAGCCTAGCGCAGACCCTCCTTTCCATTTAAAGTCCCTCATAAGACCGTGGCTATGCCCGCAGGCCTTACTAAGAAGGCACTTTTGCTATCGTGATACAGGGATTCGTGAGGCAAGTGATCCCTTGCTCTCTTGACTTTTGAATGGCCGAAATCCAAAACTGGGTCTAAGTGCCTTTCGAGATACACAGCAAGCTGGAACAAGTTTTGGTACTCTACCCTTCGGGGCTTCGCATATTGGGATTTCAGGATATGTGGTGACAGGAGAACTTACTATTAGGTATCCCGGGTGTCGAAACACTGAAACACCATATCTCGTCCGCACTATTATTATTTTAGGATTTTGCACTTCGGGTTTTCGAAACTGGCGAGTGCAAGAGAACTTGCCAATAGGTATCTCGGGTACCAAAATACTGAAACACCCCGTATTATCCATGCTAAGCCATTTCAACATTTCTCCTTTTGGGATTTCATGAGTCAGGGTTTCGAGACTGGCGAATACGTGGGGCCCGCACTTAGGTACCCCGAGTGTCGGAATACCGAAGTATAATAACTTCTCCACACTCTATCTTTTCAGGATTTTGTAAGTCGGGGTTTCGGGACTTGCAAGTACAAGGGAAACTTACCCTTGGATTTTCCAGGAACCGAAATGCCGAAATGCTGAACCAAGTCACACTATGCCAACTCGGGATGTCGCAAGTCGGGGTTTCGCATATCGAAACTTTGCGATATAAGAGGTCGAAGATTCAAACTCCTCAACTACTCGAGTGTCGAAAAGCCGATACACCCACTCCTCATACACTCGACCCAATTCGAGGTTTCATTGTTCGGGAATTTACAACTAGCGGGTACAAGGTAACTTATCCTTGAATATCCCAGTTCTTGAAATACCGAACATCAATACTTACCCATGCTGGTCCAATTCAGGGTTTCACAAATCAGAGTTTCGCGATGTGCGCAGACAGGAGGTCTTGCGCCTAGATCTTCCGGGAGACGAAACTCCAAAATACCAACTTTAAAGATGCTCCACTATTTTGGGATTTCCTCCATCGAGATTTTGGGATATGCGATGACAAGAGGTCTCGCACCTAGGTTTCCGAGGAGCCGAAACTCCAAAACACCAAACTCTCTATCATTTCACAAGTCGGGGTTTCAGGACTTGCGAGTACAAGGGAAATCTCCCTTAGGTGTCCCGGGTACCAAAACGCCAAAACACCGAGCTCTAAGAGGCCCACTCTCTCTCTTGCAAGGTTTCCAAACTTAGGCCTTAAAGTCCTTCATCGGGTTCCTGGGCAGAATTTCACCAGGTTTTATGACCAAACCGAGAGGTCTTCTTAAATCCCTAAGTTGTTAACATCCGTGATAGATAATAAGAAAATTTAGGAATTTACCAAGGTGGTAGTCCTTTTAGGGAATTTTCCCTGGCTCTAGAATGTAAGCGAACGATCCCAAAAGGGTGTCCCTATGGGGAATCTATCCAGGGCAGCATGAGAGACAAAATAAGGAAAACAAATCTCTCAAGAACAGTCTTGAAAACTGAATTCGTTCAAGTACATATATCTATATATATATATAAACTGAATGTGGTCATTCCACCATAAGCATGCAACCACCATTTCCGATCAAGACACCATGTAGACATTTCTACACAGAAACCATTTATAAGTGTTCAAACCATGAGTATACATTCCAAGATATTCAGTGCAAGACACAAGATATAAACACTTATCAGAAAACACTAGGTGATGCAACTGCTGAAAGGGGTTATCGTTTCCACCCAACCGTAGGCTCAGTGACTCCCAACGGATTTACCACTAGCCACCCTCGAGCTATACCATGATGCTACGAGACTGGGTCTCTTATTCGTCAGAAGTAGAGAACGAAGGTTACTCTCCTTCTTCTCTGCTTGTCAATCACTCTGTGTATTTTCCAGAGCCCTTCTGATTTCTTCCCTCTTGCGATCTCTGTCGTGACTGGCTCCCTCCACACCTCTTTCCTACCTTTTCTTTTTCCGGCAAGGTTGCATGTGGCACGAACTTCCCCGTGATGGTCAAGCCTGAGGCTTCCATGTATGGGTGGTTCACCCCCATTCCTCATTAACTCATGAGGAGCCTCTTCACCTACCAACCTAGGGAGTAATTCATTTTGGGGCCAGCGAGCTGCTCTTGGTCTTCAGGCCAGTGAAGACCAAATACGGTATTGGTTTCGGTGGAAGTTAACTCCACCATTCTAGGTGCCTTCCACCACCTTTCCTCAGCCATCGTTGTCTCTTTTCAGAACATACCCCTCTTAATAGTCCTGCAACATATATTCATAACATTATTTACATTGGTTGACCTTTTATACTAAGGTCCATTCAAAATCACACATTCACATTTTTGAGTCTGCCATAGTTCTTGTCCAGTATATTTATTTTTACAGACTAGGGGAAACAGGGTGTTACAAACCCCAACTAAAATTCCTCAAACAAATTTAAATGCAAAGTATTCATCATGGGTAGAAACGAACATAACACATTAATGAACCAAAAGGGAGGTCATGCCAAGGATGACATGCAATGATGTCACCACACCACCACCCCTAGCCTCCCATACCATTTCTTACATCAAATACCAATTGGGTAATGAACCCCTACCAAAATGACTGCGAAAACCTAAGGTAAGAAATGAGCTTCTATAAAATTGCATTAGTGTACGAAGAGACTAATCACTTGAGGGAATAATTGTATGTCTTAGAAGGACATAATAAATACTGTTCAAGTAATTTTTCAGAAAAAAAACATAATTTGTCCATAATGTTAAATGTAATATTATCATATAAGATTCAATTTTATTTGATGTCATTTAGTACCTATAACATAATATTGAATGACTTACAGACAAATAACATTTATAATAATTTGTACGATCTCTAAATGTTGGAATGCACAAATAAGATAAGTGTTAGTTGCATATGTTAATCAATATTATACAAATATAAATACATCAATGTGATCGTTGGATTCATCTTCCAAGGTATCTTGGACTTATAATAATGTTTCCTATTACTTGATGGTTCATATTCTTCATGTAAGTAACCCTAAAGGATTTCATTTCCAGCATTCTCCCCTTTAATCCAAAGGGGTGTATGTGAGTCCAAGATGAGAGATAATATCTAAAAGTGGGCAGTTGGAATCTAGAAATGTGCAATTGTTGATGGATGAATGTTCTCTCTGAATCTGGTAGTTTTGGGATGACCAAAAACCAAATGGATAGTAGAATTTGATGTCTTCTACTAAATGGTGATGGTGGTTTAAGGAAGACCACAAACCAATCTAGTGGTTCAAGGACAACCACAAACTATGGAACCCTATTCTAGGCTTAATGGTTCCTTAAACATTTCCTAAGTTAGTTGGAAGTTGTTGTCTTCTACGAATTGGAAGGTCTCTCACATGCTGGTGTAAAGATGACCATAAAATGTGATGTAGAATAAATTGAAAGTGTTCTACCAAGTGGAGGTTTAAGGAAAACCACAAATTGTTGTCTAGCAGAAGTTGTAGGCCTTCTACTAAGTGGTGGTTTAAGGAAAACCATAAACCAATCAAGATTTCTTGTCACACTCACTTGTTGTTGCTCCACTGATAGGACTTAAAAAATGGAAGCTTGATTGTCAATCGATGATGTTGATCCCCCCTGCCAGGGACAAGGTGAGAAGACGAAAATATTTCCAATACAAGATGTATCAATACTTGAGAGTGAATTTGTCGGTATGATTGTGTTGACAGGGAAGAATGACCCAACTATGGAAAGGGGTACTCCTTGATACATAATCCAATTTAGACCATGAACCATTTGGTTTAGGATACCGATACATATTCTGGCCCGACTGCCATTATTGGTTATGAGGGTAAAGATGGATGGTTATGCAATGTAAATATGTAGATGAAGACTATGTATGAAAATTAATCTAATATACTTCTATTCTATTATATCATATTCTAGCTAGGAGCAAGATATCATAACCAAATGAGTTGTAATGAAACTAAACTCTACTAAAGGACCTCACTCAGATAATTGTAATGAAGGTGAAAATTTAGAAACACGTGCATGAAAAATATATAATCAGAAAAGTCTAAACTATATTTTCCACATACATCAAAATTCATATGCATAGGACATATAAAAAATAAAGAGGAATAACAAAACTACAAAAGTGATATAGATTGTGTTATATTAGTCTATAAGCAAACATATCCTTACAACCCATGTGAACAACATACATCCCACCTGAAATAGTTCACAACAAAACAACACATGCAAGTTCTTCTCTCTTTTATAAAACTGGCCTTGAGGGCTTCTCAATATTCATTAACCAAGTATTTTATCCAAAAAAAATTCTAGAGTGTATACTAAGCTGGAAAAGCCCCCTCAAAGTGGGTCTCTTCCTATATTTTTACATTTTTTTTCTAACTCTCTTGTGACTTCTTGTATTCCCTCTAAAGAAACTATTACAAAAATGGTTCATCTTCCCTCTACTTGATGACATGTGAACAAAGTAAAGACAAAATTGGAAGTAGTTCAGAAAAGACAAAATAGAGTATANGAGTATACATTCCAAGATATTCAGTGCAAGACACAAGATATAAACACTTATCAGAAAACACTAGGTGATGCAACTGCTGAAAGGGGTTATCTTTTCCACCCAACCGTAGGCTCAGTGAATCCCAACGGATTTACCACTAGCCACCCCCGAGCTATACCACGATGCTACGAGACTGGGTCTCTTGTTCGTCAGAAGTAGAGAACGAAGGTTACTCTCCTTCTTCTCTGCTTGTCAATCACTCTGTGTATTTTCCAGAGCCCTTCTGATTTCTTCCCTCTTGCAATCTCTGTCGTGACTGGCTCCCTCCACACCTCTTTCCTTCCTTTTCTTTTTCCGGCAAGGTTGCATGTGGCACGAAATTCCCCGCGATGGTCAAGCCTGAGGCTTCCATGTATGGGTGGTTCACCCCCGTTCCTCATTAACTCATGAGGAGCCTCTTCACCTACCAACCTAGGGAGTAATTCATTTTGGGGCCAGCGAGCTGCTCTTGATCTTCTGGCCAGTGAAGACCAAATACGGTATTGGTTTCGGTGGAAGTTAACTACACCATTCTAGGTGCCTTCCACCACCTTTCCTTAGCCATCATTGTATCTTTTCAGAACATCCCCCTCTTAATAGTCCTGCAACATATATTCATAACATTATTTACATTGGTTGACCTTTTATACTAAGGTCCATTCAAAACCACACATTCACATTTTTGAGTCTGCCATAGTTCTTGTCCAGTATATTTATTTTTACAGACTAGGGGAAACAGGGTGTTACAAACCCCAACTAAAATTCCTCAAACAAATTTAAATGCAAAGTATTCATCATGGGTAGAAACGAACATAACACATTAATGAACCAAAAGGGAGGTCATGCCAAGGATGACATGCAATGATGTCACCACACCACCACCCCTAGCCTCCCATACCATTTCTTACATCAAATACCAATTGGGTAATGAACCCCTACCAAAATGACTGCGAAAACCTAAGGTAAGAAATGAGCTTCTATAAAATTGCATTAGTGTACGAAGAGACTAATCACTTGAGGGAATAATTGTATGTCTTAGAAGGACATAATAAATACTGTTCAAGTAATTTTTCAGAAAAAAAACATAATTTGTCCATAATGTTAAATGTAATATTATCATATAAGATTCAATTTTATTTGATGTCATTTAGTACCTATAACATAATATTGAATGACTTACAGACAAATAACATTTATAATAATTTGTACGATCTCTAAATGTTGGAATGCACAAATAAGATAAGTGTTAGTTGCATATGTTAATCAATATTATACAAATATAAATACATCAATGTGATCGTTGGATTCATCTTCCAAGGTATCTTGGACTTATAATAATGTTTCCTATTACTTGATGGTTCATATTCTTCATGTAAGTAACCCTAAAGGATTTCATTTCCAGCATTCTCCCCTTTAATCCAAAGGGGTGTATGTGAGTCCAAGATGAGAGATAATATCTAAAAGTGGGCAGTTGGAATCTAGAAATGTGCAATTGTTGATGGATGAATGTTCTCTCTGAATCTGGTAGTTTTGGGATGACCAAAAACCAAATGGATAGTAGAATTTGATGTCTTCTACTAAATGGTGATGGTGGTTTAAGGAAGACCACAAACCAATCTAGTGGTTCAAGGACAACCACAAACTATGGAACCCTATTCTAGGCTTAATGGTTCCTTAAACATTTCCTAAGTTAGTTGGAAGTTGTTGTCTTCTACGAATTGGAAGGTCTCTCACATGCTGGTGTAAAGATGACCATAAAATGTGATGTAGAATAAATTGAAAGTGTTCTACCAAGTGGAGGTTTAAGGAAAACCACAAATTGTTGTCTAGCAGAAGTTGTAGGCCTTCTACTAAGTGGTGGTTTAAGGAAAACCATAAACCAATCAAGATTTCTTGTCACACTCACTTGTTGTTGCTCCACTGATAGGACTTAAAAAATGGAAGCTTGATTGTCAATCGATGATGTTGATCCCCCCTGCCAGGGACAAGGTGAGAAGACGAAAATATTTCCAATACAAGATGTATCAATACTTGAGAGTGAATTTGTCGGTATGATTGTGTTGACAGGGAAGAATGACCCAACTATGGAAAGGGGTACTCCTTGATACATAATCCAATTTAGACCATGAACCATTTGGTTTAGGATACCGATACATATTCTGGCCCGACTGCCATTATTGGTTATGAGGGTAAAGATGGATGGTTATGCAATGTAAATATGTAGATGAAGACTATGTATGAAAATTAATCTAATATACTTCTATTCTATTATATCATATTCTAGCTAGGAGCAAGATATCATAACCAAATGAGTTGTAATGAAACTAAACTCTACTAAAGGACCTCACTCAGATAATTGTAATGAAGGTGAAAATTTAGAAACACGTGCATGAAAAATATATAATCAGAAAAGTCTAAACTATATTTTCCACATACATCAAAATTCATATGCATAGGACATATAAAAAATAAAGAGGAATAACAAAACTACAAAAGTGATATAGATTGTGTTATATTAGTCTATAAGCAAACATATCCTTACAACCCATGTGAACAACATACATCCCACCTGAAATAGTTCACAACAAAACAACACATGCAAGTTCTTCTCTCTTTTATAAAACTGGCCTTGAGGGCTTCTCAATATTCATTAACCAAGTATTTTATCCAAAAAAAATTCTAGAGTGTATACTAAGCTGGAAAAGCCCCCTCAAAGTGGGTCTCTTCCTATATTTTTACATTTTTTTTCTAACTCTCTTGTGACTTCTTGTATTCCCTCTAAAGAAACTATTACAAAAATGGTTCATCTTCCCTCTACTTGATGACATGTGAACAAAGTAAAGACAAAATTGGAAGTAGTTCAGAAAAGACAAAATAGAGTATATGTAATAGCAATTTCAGGTTTTTTATTTTTTCATATTCACGAACTCTTATCTCGGAGGTACAGTGTCCAAATTTCCAGTTGATTGTACAAAGATATGAGCCTATAGTATGCCAACTTTTTTAGGGTAGTTGTATGCATGGTTTTGTTGTTGTCAAGGGTATACATATCCTTAGATAATTTAGAGATGAATTCTTGGACCATAGTATGGACTTTGGTTGGTTGAAGAAGGTGATGCTCTATTAAGTCCATTGTTACTTTGGTGGCCAAATTAGTTATTTCTCATCTATGATTGGCCTTTTCGTGTATATTATTGACCAGTTCCTCCATTGTGGCGTTATTTCCAAGGTTTCTTTGTTTTCCCTTTTTCCATATCGTTGGAAACATTGCAATGAACATATATATGTTTTTCTTTCCCTTCCCGAGGGATGGGAGATTTCGACTGATGCATCCATATTTTTTGCAACCCATGTGTCAATATTATTCATGCCTTCTCAGATAGTGTTGAATTGTGTGATTTTAGTTTTCACTCTGTTGTGTTGATCCATGATGGTGGAAGCCATATCCTAGAACATGTGTAGGTAGGCATAGATGTCAATTATGGATTCCTCTAGCTCCATTCTAACATTTTTTGTACTTTCTTTGAAGATTTGAAGGATTCCCTCATTGACCTTTACCTGACGAAGCTTCTCCTCTAGCTCCTTAATCCTTGATTCTTTCTCCATATTTTGTTGGTGTAGTTTGCAGACATTATCTTCTATGGAATTCATGAAAATAGAGCCAGTGGAAGCTATGGTGACTAGGTATTCATTGACATTTCTTGTTATGGGGGTTTGCGTGAGAACTGAGGTTGGATTTCCCCCTATTACTGGTACTTTTTTTACTTATTCTTGCATAATTATGCCTAATACTTTGTCGTAGGTGAATTTCATTAGGTTGGGTACCTCATTGTGTATAAATGGAGTACAAATTCCCAAACCTAACCCGTTGAATGGTGTATATCCACTAGCACCTATTGTTGATATCTTTGGGATATCAATGTCCATTGTTTGAGCATAGTCATTTCTTGTCTCAACATCCTTCTTTTGTCATTCTTCTCCAACTTCTTTGTAAACTACTTCCTTAGATTTTTTTTATGTTGCATTCGTTGTTACCTTCTCAACTGCTAATTTTGTTCAACTTCCTTTTGTGTAGGTGCCTTTGATTTTTATTCTACAGTCGCTACTATTGCATCAACTTGGCTTTGGATTTAGCTTCCTCTACAACTTTTCTCTTGTTTTCAGCCACATCATGTTTTTTCTTATGTACCTTTTCCTTTTTCCTCCTCTTCTTATCTACTATGGTTTCTTCTTCCTCAGCAGATCCTGACTGGGTAGATGTGGTTCCAACGGATCCTTTTTCCATTTCCTCTTCTTCTTCCTTATTTCTGGACTCTTCTCTTTCTGTTTCTTCATCTACAATCCTACCTATGGGCTTTCCTTGTCTCTTGAAGATGACTTCGTCATAATTCCTTGTGTTACAATGTATCTCTTGTTCCTTCCAAAACTCTAAGGTGTTCTCCCAAGGCACACCTAGCTTGTTGAAATGTTCTTTGATGACCTTCTTCAGGTCATGCCTCCTGAACCTCTCTTCTCCGAAGTGGTATGATAGCAATATATCCACTTTTTCCTGGGCCTATTTTGTGTTAGAAAAAAAGTAGGCATCGATGTATGGCGAGAGTGGTGGCCATATAGATTTCTTATCTCTATAAATCATTCACCAATTCCATTGATCATTGTTTGATAAGTTACTTCCTGGAGTACTATCCTATCTAGTATAAACGAAGGAAGAAAATGAGGGGATTTAATGGTACCATACACCTTAATATAAGTTTCATGTTCCATCAAATACTAATTTGCGATCCTATTGATGACAACTATTTCTTTGTCGATCATATGGGGAGCTAGCGTGCAAAAGATGAACTCATATAATGAGGCAAGGAAGTGATCACATCTTCTCTAGTATTATGTTCTATACTTATGCTCCCAAATCATTTTGCAGTATATGTGGATGGTTTCATCTACTGGCTACCATTCCCAACCCATATTTGGATATTTGTGGGCCATGCACATGATGTCTGTGAGGTATGTTGGCACATGCCATTTTGGGGAAAAGAGTGGTAATTAATGAAGGCAGTTAGGAAATGGACTAGAAAAGGAGCGCACATTGAAAAATAGGGAAAACAATGTTGGGAATGTAGGAAAGTCAAAGGAAGGAAGAAAGAGGCAGATCAACAAGGAAGATGGTTGGATTTTGGACTAGCCGCACTCAAGGAGTTAGAATGTGGACAAACCTAATCCACTTAGGGTTAGTGGGTTAGGGTTTTGGTAATTTTTGTAACAGGTATTAACCCATTTTTGTAATAAAAATATATTGTGTGGGATAACGGAGGGACATAATGAATTCTTGCATAGAGAGAAAGTAGTAATGAGATAGGAGATAGAGATATGAGTAGAAAGACAAATATATGCATTGTAATTGAGGGTAAGGTCGCAAGTTGTGGAGCTTAGTGCGACCTTGTCAGCCTCAACTGTAATGTGCACAACTCTATAAACTTGATGAAGAATAATAAAAGAGAGAAGAAATCCAGATATTTGTGGATGTAGCCCAGGGGGGTGAACCATAGTAAACTTTGTGTCTCTATTTGGATTATTTGTCTTATTTATTGTAATTGTTTATGATGAGTGAATTAATATGATGGAAGTAAAAGGAAACATACAGTAGAATGATAGCATAATTACTGCAGAATGAATCTTAATGAGTGTAACTGATTACATAATGGTATATCTGGATATAATGTTGTATTAAAATAATATATTGAATGTATGTTGAGGTAGAAATAATGTCTATCATCCCCACAATAGCCTCCCTTTAGATATTGCGGACATCTTGGTCCTGCAATCACCCATAATCCATCTTGGGTTAGACTACGTTTTGCACTCTGTGCGCAATGTTGCCTTCTAGTCTCCAGAAGGGTCAATGATTTGCATGGTTTTGTTGGAAACCTAAAGTGGAACCCGGGTTAGCCCATAACATCCAACAAATGGTTTTGTTGCCGGCTGGAACCTAGAAGAGTAGATTGGAAGGGACTTGTTGAGAAGGACAGTGAAGAGAATGCATTATTAGAAGGGGATTTTCATACCATGGAACCACAATAAATAGGATATTGAACGATGGTTGACAACAAAAGAGCTTGAGTTTGTGCAAAAATATAATAGAAACCCCAAGTGTACATCATGCCAATATTTGGAAAGGTGTGTATTTACTGATCTTCATGAGGCATTTTTTTGTGAATTTCCACATTTGTCGCAAGAGTGGATACTTAGATTGAAGGACAATCACCCAACTAATTGTATAATACCAGTAGAATGGACAATTGAGAATATTGCACAACTACAAAAAGTCAACAACAAATTCATGCGTGTAGTCGATTTCTGGCTAGATAGCATCATTGCATGATTCATTACCAAGTTTGAAATCGATACTAGAAAATCATATACTACTGCAAAGCACGAGTTTTTGAAGGGTCAAAGAGGAAGGTATATTATATCACTTTATATGTCGTTCAAGATTTTGTTGCATGATAAAGGTGCAATGACAGTGGATTCTGACAACTACATAATGTTGCACGCATGAGGACACTGGAGGAAAAACTAAGGATAATATGAGATATTGATCTAGGTGGATATCGGTGGCCACCCACCTTTTCCAACTGGCTCAAAACAGTTTTCTAGCAATTTTGGCAATTTACTATTTTTAGCAGGTTTTAACTTTCGGGGCCATTTTGAGGGCCCAAATGAAGGTTTTTAGAGATCAAGGTTCTCAATGATAGTCAAATTCAATATTGAGCCCCCAAAATTAATTTCCTCGATGATACCTTTCCAATGAGCTATTATATGCCTAAAATGAAGATCGTATGCAAAAGCTACGACCCCGAGAAGTTGATGTACTAACTTACCCAAACAGGGCCCACATGACTTTTGGCGCTTCATCTCCTAGGGTTAGGTTTTTGGATGTATACGGTTTTTTTCATTCTTGTTTATTGTAAAAAGGCCTTCAGAGCCTCATTGTAATCATCTTCTTGTGAATGCAAGTAGCCGTCACATCTCTTCTGAGAGATAAGTTGCCACTATTCTAGAGAGTCTTTCACTCTGTATTTTTGCAGTCTCTGTACATTTCTTTCATTATTAGAAATCATGTATTACTGTATATCTGTATTTCTGGTTGCATCTCTGACACATTTCTTCTACATTATTGAATATCTGTGATATCTCTGTGCATTTCTTTATTATATNCCGAGGGATGGGAGATTTCGACTGATGCATCCATATTTTTTGCAACCCATGTGTCAATATTATTCATGCCTTCTCAGATAGTGTTGAATTGTGTGATTTTAGTTTTCACTCTGTTTTGTTGATCCATGATGGTGGAAGCCATATCCTAGAACATGTGTAGGTAGGCATAGATGTCAATTATGGATTCCTCTAGCTCTATTCTAACATTTTTTGTACTTTCCTTGAAGATTTGAAGGATTCCCTCATTGACCTTTACCTGACGAAGCTTCTCCTCTAGCTCCTTGATCCTTGATTCTTTCTCCATATTTTGTTGGTGTAGTTTGCAGACATTATCTTCTATGGAATTCATGAAAATAGATCCAGTGGAAGCTATGGTGACTAGGTATTCATTGACATTTCTTGTTATGGGGGTTTGCGTGAGAACTGAGGTTGGATTTCCCCCCATTACTGGTACTTTTTTTACTTATTCTTGCATAATTATGCCTAATACTTTGTCGTAGGTGAATTTCTTTAGGTTGGGTACCTCATTGTGTATAAATGGAGTACAAATTCCCAAACCTAACCCGTTGAATGGTGTATATCCACTAGCACCTATTGTTGATATCTTTGGGATATCAATGTCCATTGTTTGAGCATAGTCATTTCTTGTCTCAACATCCTTCTTTTGTCATTCTTCTCCAACTTCTTTGTAAACTACTTCCTTAGATTTTTTTTATGTTGCATTCGTTGTTACCTTCTCAACTGCTAATTTTGTTCAACTTCCTTTTGTGTAGGTGCCTTTGATTTTTATTCTACAGTCGCTACTATTGCATCAACTTGGCTTTGGATTTAGCTTCCTCTACAACTTTTCTCTTGTTTTCAGCCACATCATGTTTTTTCTTATGTACCTTTTCCTTTTTCCTCCTCTTCTTATCTACTATGGTTTCTTCTTCCTCAGCAGATCCTGACTGGGTAGATGTGGTTCCAACGGATCCTTTTTCCATTTCCTCTTCTTCTTCCTTATTTCTGGACTCTTCTCTTTCTGTTTCTTCATCTACAATCCTACCTATGGGCTTTCCTTGTCTCTTGAAGATGACTTCGTCATAATTCCTTGTGTTACAATGTATCTCTTGTTCCTTCCAAAACTCTAAGGTGTTCTCCCAAGGCACACCTAGCTTGTTGAAATGTTCTTTGATGACCTTCTTCAGGTCATGCCTCCTGAACCTCTCTTCTCCGAAGTGGTATGATAGCAATATATCCACTTTTTCCTGGGCCTATTTTGTGTTAGAAAAAAAGTAGGCATCGATGTATGGCGAGAGTGGTGGCCATATAGATTTCTTATCTCTATAAATCATTCACCAATTCCATTGATCATTGTTTGATAAGTTACTTCCTGGAGTACTATCCTATCTAGTATAAACGAAGGAAGAAAATGAGGGGATTTAATGGTACCATACACCTTAATATAAGTTTCATGTTCCATCAAATACTAATTTGCGATCCTATTGATGACAACTATTTCTTTGTCGATCATATGGGGAGCTAGCGTGCAAAAGATGAACTCATATAATGAGGCAAGGAAGTGATCACATCTTCTCTAGTATTATGTTCTATACTTATGCTCCCAAATCATTTTGCAGTATATGTGGATGGTTTCATCTACTGGCTACCATTCCCAACCCATATTTGGATATTTGTGGGCCATGCACATGATGTCTGTGAGGTATGTTGGCACATGCCATTTTGGGGAAAAGAGTGGTAATTAATGAAGGCAGTTAGGAAATGGACTAGAAAAGGAGCGCACATTGAAAAATAGGGAAAACAATGTTGGGAATGTAGGAAAGTCAAAGGAAGGAAGAAAGAGGCAGATCAACAAGGAAGATGGTTGGATTTTGGACTAGCCGCACTCAAGGAGTTAGAATGTGGACAAACCTAATCCACTTAGGGTTAGTGGGTTAGGGTTTTGGTAATTTTTGTAACAGGTATTAACCCATTTTTGTAATAAAAATATATTGTGTGGGATAACGGAGGGACATAATGAATTCTTGCATAGAGAGAAAGTAGTAATGAGATAGGAGATAGAGATATGAGTAGAAAGACAAATATATGCATTGTAATTGAGGGTAAGGTCGCAAGTTGTGGAGCTTAGTGCGACCTTGTCAGCCTCAACTGTAATGTGCACAACTCTATAAACTTGATGAAGAATAATAAAAGAGAGAAGAAATCCAGATATTTGTGGATGTAGCCCAGGGGGGTGAACCATAGTAAACTTTGTGTCTCTATTTGGATTATTTGTCTTATTTATTGTAATTGTTTATGATGAGTGAATTAATATGATGGAAGTAAAAGGAAACATACAGTAGAATGATAGCATAATTACTGCAGAATGAATCTTAATGAGTGTAACTGATTACATAATGGTATATCTGGATATAATGTTGTATTAAAATAATATATTGAATGTATGTTGAGGTAGAAATAATGTCTATCATCCCCACAATAGCCTCCCTTTAGATATTGCGGACATCTTGGTCCTGCAATCACCCATAATCCATCTTGGGTTAGACTACGTTTTGCACTCTGTGCGCAATGTTGCCTTCTAGTCTCCAGAAGGGTCAATGATTTGCATGGTTTTGTTGGAAACCTAAAGTGGAACCCGGGTTAGCCCATAACATCCAACAAATGGTTTTGTTGCCGGCTGGAACCTAGAAGAGTAGATTGGAAGGGACTTGTTGAGAAGGACAGTGAAGAGAATGCATTATTAGAAGGGGATTTTCATACCATGGAACCACAATAAATAGGATATTGAACGATGGTTGACAACAAAAGAGCTTGAGTTTGTGCAAAAATATAATAGAAACCCCAAGTGTACATCATGCCAATATTTGGAAAGGTGTGTATTTACTGATCTTCATGAGGCATTTTTTTGTGAATTTCCACATTTGTCGCAAGAGTGGATACTTAGATTGAAGGACAATCACCCAACTAATTGTATAATACCAGTAGAATGGACAATTGAGAATATTGCACAACTACAAAAAGTCAACAACAAATTCATGCGTGTAGTCGATTTCTGGCTAGATAGCATCATTGCATGATTCATTACCAAGTTTGAAATCGATACTAGAAAATCATATACTACTGCAAAGCACGAGTTTTTGAAGGGTCAAAGAGGAAGGTATATTATATCACTTTATATGTCGTTCAAGATTTTGTTGCATGATAAAGGTGCAATGACAGTGGATTCTGACAACTACATAATGTTGCACGCATGAGGACACTGGAGGAAAAACTAAGGATAATATGAGATATTGATCTAGGTGGATATCGGTGGCCACCCACCTTTTCCAACTGGCTCAAAACAGTTTTCTAGCAATTTTGGCAATTTACTATTTTTAGCAGGTTTTAACTTTCGGGGCCATTTTGAGGGCCCAAATGAAGGTTTTTAGAGATCAAGGTTCTCAATGATAGTCAAATTCAATATTGAGCCCCCAAAATTAATTTCCTCGATGATACCTTTCCAATGAGCTATTATATGCCTAAAATGAAGATCGTATGCAAAAGCTACGACCCCGAGAAGTTGATGTACTAACTTACCCAAACAGGGCCCACATGACTTTTGGCGCTTCATCTCCTAGGGTTAGGTTTTTGGATGTATACGGTTTTTTTCATTCTTGTTTATTGTAAAAAGGCCTTCAGAGCCTCATTGTAATCATCTTCTTGTGAATGCAAGTAGCCGTCACATCTCTTCTGAGAGATAAGTTGCCACTATTCTAGAGAGTCTTTCACTCTGTATTTTTGCAGTCTCTGTACATTTCTTTCATTATTAGAAATCATGTATTACTGTATATCTGTATTTCTGGTTGCATCTCTGACACATTTCTTCTACATTATTGAATATCTGTGATATCTCTGTGCATTTCTTTATTATATATCCACTCTCATTTCGTGCCGAAAATAATCTGGATCAGTGGTATCAGAGCAGGTTGCTCTTTTCGTTTTTTCAATGCATGTCCCCGACGAGGTCCGAGTATAGCAAGTTGGGTCTGGAGCTTGTCTCTCTTGAAGACAATTTCTCTCTCACACCCAAGAAACCCTCAATGGCGGAAGAAAATAAAAATGATGGAGTAGACGATCCTATCAATCTGTTGCTTGAGCAAGATCTCATGCAACAGAGGGACGAAATGATGGAGAATTGTGCCCACATCCTTCAATGTCGATAGCATCAGGCACATCTTCATCAAGTGACCACTTTGGAGGCACCTCGCCTTTCAAGGTACAAGTTAATTTTGATATTCCTGTATTTGAAGGACAGATAGATGCAGAAGCCCTAGAAAAATGCTTAACTATGCTAGAAGGTTATTTCTCTGTTCACAATTTTTCCGAGAAAGAAAAGATCAACTTCGCACTCCTTAAATCTCTTCCTCATATCAAACATTGGTGGGAAACTTACTGGGAGCAAAGTTCCACAGAGGAGACTGGAATATATGGGGTCGATCCCACTTGGGATTTTTTTGTGGATGCGGTAAAATAACAGTATTACCCTATTGGCAACTATGAGGACCAGTACATGAGATGGACCACACTATGGAAAGAGAGGGGCCGAGCGGTTCTGGAGTTCACCAATACCTTCCATGCCTTGTGTACCAAGCTGGGTATCAAAGAATCTGAGTGACATTTTGTTTTGAAATACCGTGGGGCTCTACACAGATACATCCAGACTAAAATGGATTTTCTGGACATCTCATCACTTGGTGTTGCTTATCGATATGCTATTAAAATTGAGTAGAAATTTCAGCACCAGAACAAACGGGAGTTCAAGTCTGCAAATCCGCAACAACCAAAGTATGACAAAGACGTCCCTAATAAACAGTCTCTCGAAAACTAGTCAAAGACAAAGGAAAAGAAGGGTCACGGGAAGACAAAGAAGGACACCGGAAAATGGTGAAATTTTCACAAAATCCCCTGGCACAACACCGATGAATGTTGCTAAAAAAAGTCATTGGTGTTCGAGATCAAAGACAAGGAGTTGAACTCTGATTCAGAATTTGATTATGAAAATACTAGTAAAGGATAGATCATTGACACAAACCCCACTGCTATTGTCGTGACCGCAACAATTCAACCAGAAGAACCAACATATATGGAAGAGGGGGAGCACCTTTTTCATTCACAGATGTGGGTGAAGGGGACCCCGCTGCATTTTATTGTTGATAGCAAAAGCTAGAAGAACCTCATCTCAGCAAAGGTCGTCAAACAGTTGGGATTGTCGAAAACACCACACCCATAGCCATACAACATTGGGTGGCTTCACCAAGGACGAGATCTCCGTGTCATCCAACAATGTTGATTATCATATGGCATCCAACCCTTCAAGGATGAGATATTATGTGATGTTTCCCCATTGGATGTCTGTGATGTCCTCTTGGGCCAACCATATATGTGGAGACGCCATGTTGTTTATGAGTCTCGACCCCATAGTGTCATTGTTACTTTGGGGGGTCATCTCTACAGAATACCAGAGGTAGTTACAACTACTGTTCCACCTGAAAAGTGTCGCAAGGTAGTATCTCATACTGCAAAATTTAGCTTCTTCACAGTCTGTTCAAAAGGGGAACAAAAGGACACTGCAACCACTACATCCTCACCCCAAGCACCTTCTATCCAACAAAAGTAGGTCGACAAGGTTGCAGAAAAGTGAAAATATTCCTTCTACACACTGTCCTCTCATGTAGCTTGACTTTTTGAACAACCTCATCCTCAACACGTTCGTGACAGACTTCCACAAACTGAGCAATGCAATGTCTCCAGCAAGGCAAACAGATCACCAAGATG
>JZKD02S1715429.1:64093-74875 GCA_000966675.3 Picea glauca | reverse complement strand
TCTGTACATTTCTTTCATTAATAGAAATCGTGTATTACTATATATCTGTCTTTATGGTTGCATCTTCGATACATTTCTGTTATATTATTGAATATCTGTGATATCTCTATGCATTTCTTTATTATATCTCCGATCTCATTTCGTGCCAAAAAATAATCCGGATCAGATATGGACATCCCTATGGATGTGCCCCTAGTGGATGATCACCAGTGGGTGTATAATATCTCTTGCAATATTGTTCAAGAGTCATACCTGCATGTAACCCTAATTGTAATGTAAAGGGTACAGGTCAGCCCCACCTTAATGTGACTGGTAATTAATGTAAAAGATAATTAATCTGGTTAATATTAATTATAATACAAGTTAAGTGAGTTCGGCCCTATTGTGCCAATAGACACTTTTGTTTAAAGGTTTAGGTTAGTATAAGTAAAGGTAAATTCCCCATTGAGTAAATATATCTTTCATGTGAGTTTGGAAATTTCAGCAAGTGCACTTCTTTGGGAAAAGTGCACACCTCTCTTGGGCATTAGAGTTATAGGGTTTGACCACCCTCTTGTGTGCTAGGGTTTATCTTGGTGGTGAAGGTATTTCTCTTGAGGAATATAGCAAGGGATTTGGATGGGTTTTCTTCCCTTGTTGAGAAGGGTTTCTCATAATACTTCCTGTGTTCTTGTGCATGGTGCTTCTTCTTGTGATCTTGGTTGTTGCAACATTTATGGTTATGGTTAAATGATAAAATGGAATGAACTTAATGCTTAACCTAGATTATTGAAAAATAAACATGGTATCAGAGCATAGGTATTGAAAGAATCCATTGCACAAGCATACCCCAAGTCTCAGCTCACCTTTTGCAGAATCGTACGAACCTTCTAGGGTTTCCAAAAAAAATTGTGCAGCCTTCCTTTCAGTGGTGATTCAGCCCTTAATACTTGGAAGTTGGGGCTAAATTTGGCATATAAGAGTACAAACTCTTCCATTGCATCTCCAAAAGATCTCTAAACTAAATTCTGAGAAATTTTGATTTTTGGCCCTAGGGTTTCTAGGGTGCCGAAATTTCTTGTAGAATATTAATTTTAGATTCCTAAAGAAACGTTCTCCTGAATCAGCTAGCATCTCTGTGACACTATAAAATTGATCATCGGAAGTCATAAGTTCAATATAATCCAAGGTTGATAATTCAACCTAATCATTAGGTTTTCAAAATCCAGTTAGCGAGAATTTGAAGAAACCAATCAAAATGAAGAACATCGCATTAGTATAAGATAGGCTTGATGGAGAAAGCAAATTCATCTCCTAGAAATCAAGGATTCAAGTCACCCTTGAAGAAGATGACCTATTGGATGTGGTAACTAAAACCCTACCAACCATAGCTATAGATATGGAGAAGAAGATAAGAAAGGAAGAAGATGTCAAAGCAAGAAAATTAATCATCTACTTAGTAAGAGACCTTCTCTTACCTCATATTGCCAACCTGAAGACAAACTATGATATGAATGAGACTTTAAAAGGAATGTTTGAAAGTGAAAACACCCTCAGAGCTCTTACCTTAAAGATCCAACTTCAAAGTACCAAGATGACGAAGGGTGACTCGTTTGTCTTCTTCTTTATGAAGTTATCAGAGATTAAAGAGAAACTAGAGACCATCGGGGAAGTCATGTCTGATAGAGAACTTGTCTTAACCATTCTCCATAATATTCCAAAATCGTGGGAGCCTTTCATTCAGAGTATCAGTGGAAGAGAAGCTCTACCAACCTTTGATCGTCTATGGAGAGATTGTACTCAAGAAGAACTTAGACTTAGAAATAGAGGAGTGGAAGATTCCTCAGAAGAAAATCATGCTCTTCCACTTCATACAAAGAAGGGAGAAAAATTCAAAATAAATTTCAGGCAAACATTTAAAGGTAATAAGTCTTCATCAAATCCAGGCTATCAAAGAAGAGATGTTTCAGAAATTCATTGCTTCAGATGTGACAGTTATGGACACTATGCAATAAATTGTCCAACTAGGAATAAGGGAAGACAATATGCTTCCATCGCTGACATTGATCCAAACCCACCTCAAAAGAATGAAGACAATAGAGAGGATAAGTACTTCCTCTAAAAAAACTAAAGCATGACTACAAAATAGGTAAACCAATTGATTTCAAATGTTATAGTTGATTGGATTTTTTGAATAAATCCCTAGGATGGGAACCCTCGAAAACTTGTACCATTATCCCTGGTATGAGAGTCCAAACCATATTGATTGATTATTATACAATAAAATAAGAGATGTTTTCCTTAAAAGAAGATATATCCATTCAAACAAACCTAGAGAATCTCAGATGAAGATTGACAGTGAAATAATACCTTCTCCCCCTTCATCGGTTCAGAGGGAGACAAACATTATTCCAGTTGATCTAGTTTCTTCAGTTGATATGGTTAGAGATATTGCAGTAGGGCATAAAAGGCCTACCTAGACTCACTCTGCAAGAATCAAAGAAAACATACAAGCCTCTCAAGGCACATCCCGAGAAAGTAAAAGAGATCTTCAAAGCTATCTTTTAGTTATGAGACACCTTATTGATGTTGAGCCTTCTTGAATTAGATAAGTCACGGGATAACAGGTATGGAAAGATGCCATAACAAGAAGAATACTAGAATATGTTAAAGAATGATGCATAAGATATTATTCAGAAACCAGAAAAGAAGTTTGTAGTAACTTCCAAGTTGATCTATAATATCAAACATCCAGTTGATGGAAGTGTTTAGAAATACAAAACAAGATCTATAGCCAAGAGGTTTCTCACAAATAGAGGGAGTTTCCTATGATAAGAAACATGATCCATTAAATCCGATACACTTCCATTTGTACTACCATCCATGAGTTGGAAACTATATCAGATAGATAGATTCTTGATGAGTTTGGATTTCAGCAAGAGTATTGTTGATTCAAACCTATATTATTACAGTGTTGGTGAGAAGCGACTGATTCTAATAACTCATTTAGAAAACCTTATTGTTAGATACAAGTAATCATTGACTTCTAAATTAGAGATAAATAATATGAGAATGATGCACTACTTCTTGAGACAAGAAGTATGACAGAGGAACAGTGAGATTTCCCTGAGTTAAGTGAAAATATTAAATAATTTCAAGTATGACAGAATACAAAATCCACCATGATGGACTGATGATGATTCAGACGAGACTGATCCACAACTGATTGTATCATTGATGTATCTGGTTAAAACCATACTTGATTCATTCCATGCAATGAATGAGCTTAGTAATTTCATAAGTCAACCAAGACAAACTCACTAGACAAACAAGAAAAAATGTATTAATATATATTCGAGGCATAGTTGGATATGGCCCGAGACATGCCTTCAGTATGAACTTGAGTTTGCGGAATATGTCGATTTATATTGAGAATAAATTTCATTAAACTGGAAGAGCACATCCGATTGATGTTCTACCATGAATTTTTCCATGGTTTCCTGATGCAGCAAGAAACAAAACTCTATGGCCTTGAGTGCACCAGAGACAGAGTATATAGCAGTGAGTGTGCGAAGCAATGTTGCTTCACAAGCTTCTGACAGATTTACTTGACCATGAAATGGATCCTATGATGATAACCAAGAGCCATGAATAAATCTCCTTAAGAACCCAGTGTTTCCTGATGATATGAAATACTATTATATCAGAGATATGATGCATAGAAACTTCCTACACATGAGCAGATTGCATACATATTCACCAAACTAATTTGGTGAAGAATTCCTTCCTAGTTGAGAGGGAGTATTGATGACTCCAGCCAAGAAAAAATTCATAGTACATCCGTGTGAGACTTGGCATGAAGAAGAATGCCTCCCTAGCTAAGAGGGAGTGTTGATGATTGCAACTATGTGAGAAATTCTCCAGCTTACAAACCTGTGAGATGTGGATCATTGCAGCAATATGAGTCTTTCTCTCAACTTACAAACCTGAGAGAAAGCCCCTAAGAAGGGTACATGGTTTCTACCTGAGACAGAGCTGGAATGTAGAGATGAGCTCCTCCATTTAGAGATTTGAGAATAACTCCAGATGATTATCCAGTGGGAAAGGCAATCTGTTGAGTTAGATGTTCATGTGGCTGAGCACAAGGTGAACGTGTGAAATCCCAAAGTGTTGGGTGCATCGTCATGTGAACATAACTGAAGATGATGTATTAGCCTCCTCTAAGCAAAAGAGTTGACGAGAAAAATCCATATGATTCTCCTGTGTGAGGTAGTGGGAAAGAATATCTATAGATTGGACGTGTCTGTGGACGAGCATAGGTGAACGTGTGAGGTTATGATTCTTCTTTGTAATGTAGTGAGCCAGAGATATGGACATCCCTATGGATGTGCCCCTAGTGTATGAGCACAAGTGGGTGTACAATATCCCTTGCTATATTGTTCAAGAGTCAGACCTGCTTGTAACCCTAATTGTAATGTAAAGGGTACAGGTCGGCGCCACCTTAATGTGATTGGTAATTAATGTAAAATATAATTAATCTGGTTAATATTAATTATAATATAAGCTAAGTGAGGTCGGCCTTGTTGTGCCAATAGACACTTATGTTGACAGGTTTAGGTTAGTATAAGTAAAGGTAAATTACCCATTGAGGAAATATATCTTTCATGTGAGTTTGGAAATTTCAGCAAGTACACTTCTTTGGGAAAAGTGTGCACCTCTCTTGGGCGCTAGAGTTCTAGGGTTTTAGCACCCTCTTGTGTGTTAGGGTTTATATTGGTGGTGAAGGTCTTTCTCTTGAGGAATATAGAAAAGTATTTGGTTGGGTTTTCTTCCCTTGTTGAGAAGGGTTTCCCAGGATACTTCTTGTGTTCCTGTGCATGGTGCTTCTTCTTGTGATCTTGGTTGCCACAAAATTTATGGTTATGGTTAAATGTTAAAATGGTGAACTTCATTCTTAACCTAGCTTATTGAAAAAACAACATTTAGTATCCAAGGATTTGTTTTGGAAAAGTTTCTTTAAAATTTACCAAGGACTCGTTTTGACAAAATTTCTTTAAAATTTACTATGGCCAAAAGTTCTGCAAGAACCACAAATTGTATTTTTGATTAAATTCATTTATTTTATTAGTTGGATTGTGAAAATTGGGATGAATGCTTCTAACATTATATTGAAATTTAGAATTTAGAAAGTCCAATTGGACAACCTTTAATGTCATCTTATGAAATTGGGTAGTAAGGTTAGATTCATTATGGGAGTTGTAAATGGAGAGATCATAGTGAACAATAAAGAATGCATAGACTTGTTTCTTGAATTAAAGAAGAAAAAATCCACTCCATTCCCCAATAAGGGGAAGCTTGTTGAGGAAACTATTATTGGAGAAATACCAGAGGATGAAAAATATCAATGAAAAAAACATTGAGGCAACAAATAGTGTTTGTGCTAGAGATTGAGAGTATATTCTATCCATGTCCATAGGAGTATTGACACTAGAAAAAGTTCAAACATTATGAGTTGAGAGAGACAAACATGAAGATGAAGTTGGGGAGCTTAAAAAGGTAACACCCAAATATTTATGGTGCAAAGACCTTGATGCCTTCATAAGGGATTAGAAAGTAATTTCTACATCTTATGATACTTTCAAGAGATCCAAAACTATGTTTATTCTTCACAATTGAGAAATAAGTTTCTTAAGTAATTCTTTTGTCTTCTAGAATATTTACTTTCTCATTTATTTGTAAATTTTGTAGGCTCGAAAACTATAGGACGACAAGGATGATGAGTGTGAATTGAGAAATGTACTCTCATTTTGATAGAGGGAAATTCAACTAACACCATTTGGATATGTAAACATTAAGGACCATTTAGATTATTAAAAGTTGCATCACGTTCTTTAATAAATATCCATTCAAAAAAAGGACAAAACAAGCAACAATGTGATTAAATAAGCATGTACTCGCTCTATACAATTTGTTCGCATGAAACTATTAGAACATGCATATTCTTATTAGTCCTTGTCAAAGGCCAAGACTCTAGCATTCACTTCAGCGTTGACTTTGGATTACTTTCCTTTGACTAAAAGTATTTTTTGTTCTCCTCAAAATTGTACATAGGAAAAGTAAAATAGTTATTTTCTAATAATATTTTAATGGATTTTATTAAAGATTCTATTGGCTGATAAGATGGACCTCTTATTGCCCAATGTTTTTTTCAAATGTTTACAATCCTTTGTAAATATTTACATATCTGAACATATCCTTTGCCAGTTTTTAAGTTTGGAGCAGATTATATCTTCATTGACAGGAGAACCTGACTGAATGTAACTTTTTAAATTCTTCTATAGCCTAAGTCAAATCCTATATAGCCTAATTTTATTCAAGATAACAATGCATTTGTTTATTGACAACAATAAATTTATGTCAGGATCTTTATATGCGGTGAATTTCAGTAAGATTGGGTGCCCACTGCCACAAACATCACAATCATCATCATTGCTTTTAACATTGATATTTGTATGCCGTGAATTTTGGCAATATTGGGTGCCTACCGTCACAATGATCACTAGAGTTGTAATTTTATATATTTTCAAAGCAATTCAGTTCCATTGAGTTCCATGACCATACACAAGTTCATTGGTCCCTTGGCTCAGGATGTTTCTGCAATCATCATTGGTTCACTGCTTCTTTAGATGTCGTTGTTTCTGCAATGTTGAAGTCCTGCAAGTGAAATTAAGTTCCACTATCATTCATCAATAAGTTTCATTTCTACTTACTCTTTATCGTTTGCAAGCAAGTTCCATTCTTTAGATGTCATTGTTTCTACAATGTTGAATTCCTACAAGTGCAATTAAGTTCCACCATCATTCATCAATAAGTTTCATTTCTACTTACTCTTTATCGTTTGCAAGTAAGTTCCATTCCTACCTTATTGTTTGCAAGTAATGTTCATTTACTTCCTAAATGCTTTGAAAAATAGGATTAACTTTATATTTACTTCATATTTGCTTCCTATTTAATGATCAACTTTTTACTTGCTTCCTATTTACTAATCAACTTTCTACTTGCTTCCTATTTACTTCTTATTTAGTATTTAATTATTTAATATTTATTGTTTGTTGCTAGTAAAATGATTTGGCAACCGACATTAGGTTCTCTCCTTTCTTGGAATAGAGATAGGTCATTTGCTGCAACACATAATTGAAATACGATTAGTACTACTACACATAACATAGATTACACATAAAAATAGGGTAATGCATTCTCCATGAATAAACCTCTCTAATTATAGAAGATGCATTGATGATGAGAATCGTTTTCCCTCTCGTGTTCTCCCAAAAAATAGGTGATCAAACCAAAATAAGATCTTGATCATTTCCACAGGGGGCAAGGCCACTAATAAGAAATCCATAGCTATGGAAGGCAATGTCAAATTAAGCATGCACTGCATCAAATCCATCTTGATATTATGTTTTTTTTTTYTTCCACTAAAACTAGCTTGAAGTTAAAATAGCTAAAAGTATGATTGTTTCATGCAATGGAAAACCGCTAAAACTATGATTGTTTCATGCAATGGAAAACCGCTAAAACTATGATTGTTTCATGCAATGAATTATTTTTTTAAAATAAACGTACCTTTTATATTGAATTGCATAGATTCATAGACATGCACAGTCTTTGTTATGTTCAGTATGCCTAATACTGGAAAGCACTAGTTCTAGAGTAATCCAGGGTTTGTAAACTATTTTCAGAATTCTCTTCAACTAATTCAACCATTTTCAAAATGCCCTCTCACTCTTCCTTTGAACCAAAGTCTCCTAGCTATGGAGTGAGGTGCTCATGGGATCAGCCTTTGTCTTTGAATGAAGATTACCGTTTACATTATCAGGAGGCTCTTACCTCTATTTTCCCTTCTATAATATTTATCCCATCTAGCCAGCCGCACATCCAGCTACCAAATTACATGAGTGAAAGCCTTTGTTATCCAGGAGGACCACCCAGTCTAGAATCCAAAGAAGTTCCCCCAGTCCCTGAAATGACAAAGATCATAGGTCTGCCTAGTGAAGAATGCTAGTTGGATAAAGACCCAGCTAGGTCCAACCCACTCTCGCACGGTCCCGCATTGCAGGTTGTAATTCACCTAAATGAAGCTACTATCAGAATGCATACAAACATACTCCAAGTGGTTTCCCATGTCTTTGAATTTTATCGGCCAACATGCTCTCCAGCTGCCTCTTGCTTTATCTCATAGACGGCTATTTGAATTGGTTATATTGGTGTTGGATCAAATGAAACCCCCATTGCATTTAGCGGTTCTCTCATTCAATCAAAAGCAAGGGGAATAACACCTATTATAAAACCCATTCCATGACCATATCCAAAACCACTTGACCAATTTCATCAGTAGAATAGACAGGGATAGTCATTCCAGTTGCCAACTCCATACCAGAATTAGATAGACCATCAGTCCTTCCTCCATTCGGTATGGAAATAGTTTGTTTGCCATCAAATGCCAACAACGTCTTAAATTTGTAGCTCCAATGCATGTGTGTGTTTTTAAGGAAATAGGCCATGCATACAATTTGTCTCCAAGGTAGTCGTTTTGTAATTAGGGTTATGAGCTCTATCTCTCACTTACAGAAATGAGTGATTGCCTTTTTCTTTGTGAATCGTTTTTTTATTAATACTTATCTTCTTTGGTTTGAATATTTAACATTTAAAGTAAAAAAACAATTCCAAGCTTTGGATTCCCATTCGAAATTTATGCTATTATTTTATTAATTAGTTTAGCTTGAACACATGTACTTCCATATTTTTTATGCCCGATGTTTTCCAGGTGGAAAATATGCATGTATTACACATGCCTATCCATAGCGCTTTGGATAGTTCTAAGGGGACATCGAACATCTCTAGGCTACGAAGATTCTTGTTTTCTTTGTGATGACCCACAATAATAGATTAGCTAGTCGGTTATGATATTGGTTGCTTTCTTCCTGAAGGAGAAAAAGCCCTATAGAATGTTAGATGAAAAGGAAATTTAGTTCCTCTACACGTATTTGAAGGAAAGGAAATCATTGGGAGACCGTACGGAGATGTTAGCTTCCCATTCCATGGTCAAGTGCATTCTGCATTCACAATACCAATTCTAAATATGTTATGTAATCAACAAGATAAGAGTCAATTATGTTGGAGCATAACCCTAACTTACATTAGTTTATACCTAGATTAGACTCCTAGATCTTGGTTAATACATTCATTTACACTTTATTTCACCCAATTTGGCTACATAGAGAAGAAGGGTGCCTCATCCCTAGATTTTAGGGAAAATTGCTAATTTTAGATCAAGAATCAACTCTCGGTTCTTGATTTTCTTGATTTATTATTGATTTATTCCAACTCCCCCATGCAAAAACTCATCTATTATTGGGGAATGTGAACCTCCTCTTTGAGTGAGATATTTATTCCTTAATTAATGATTTTTTCCATTACTATTATTAGTAACTACTATTTTGGGTCAGTTAAGTGAGTTGGAACTGCTTCTCTTGTCAGTTAAGTGAGTTGGAACTGCTTCTCTTGTCAGTTAAGTGAGATTAAGTGAGCTAATGTGCATCACTTGACCCTTGTGGAAATTAATGAGTGTGTGACATTTATCTTTAGTTTTCTAGGTCGAACTATGTGGTCTTTGTTAGCTTATGACACCTATTTTAGCTATTTCTAACTTTTTTTTACTAGAATTTCTATGTTGGAAATTCTATATATTCACCTCCTCTCCTGTTTTTGAGGATGGTTTCTCATGTATATTCATTTTTTATTAATATAATTCTCTGATTTATGGAGAAAATTTTTTCTCTCATCTCTTGAATATCAACAAATTGTTTGTGTTCAATTTAACTAGAATTCTAGATCTATCGGGGTTTCTGCATGAATTCTACATGGTATCAGAGCTAGATTGAATCTAGTGGATTGTACACGGTTTTATTTGCAGGTATAGATCATCAGGAGGTGTAGAAAGAAGCAATGGATCATCTCTCTCATCCCACAAAACTCATTCTAAATCCTTTCAATTACTTCGAATGGAAGACAGAGATCTCTCTACTCCTCTGAAGCAAAGGGATTTACCGGGTAACATTGGGAACGGAAAAAGAACCGACTGTTGCAACGGAGAAGATAAAGTATTTCAATAAATTAGATGAAGCAATTGGGCTGATATGCCTATCAATTTCCAGAGATCTCCTCTTTCATGTCAGTAGAGCCACTACTCTTGATGTGGTCTGGACCACATTGGAAGGACTATTCGGCAAGTAGGATGCAATGAGGGTGCATCAACTGGCGAATGAACTCATATCTCTAAGTCCAATTCATTTCAGAAACCCACAAGAATTCTTCACCAAGTTCAAATCCCTCCTCATTGAACTTAATGCATGTGGAGTCACGAAAGAGGAAGAACAACTCATCCTTTCAATTCTCTCAAAATTAGGCCCTGAATATTCCGTATTTGTGTCGTCTTTTCAAGCATCCAAATTGACTCGGGAAAAATGGAAAATGCCTCCATTGAATGATTTCATTGCAAAATTAACTCAAGAGAAAGCTAAGTTAGTCCAAATGGGTTCCATCAAGCGTTCCCAGAACCAAGCACTTGTGGCTACTAATGCTCCAAAGAGCAGTGGAAAAGACAAGAAAAAAGGAACGGGTAAATTTCATGAATCGAAGAAGGAGAGATCCATGGGGGCTAAATTTCATGATTTCATGATTTTAGGGGCTAAATTTTGCTCATGGGCTAATCTTCCATGGTTTTTCCAAAAATGAGAT
>JZKD02S1715429.1:19939-48730 GCA_000966675.3 Picea glauca | reverse complement strand
GTCTCCACCAGTAAAATAAATCATCGTTGTAGAGTGTGGGCACCCTACCTTCCCCCTTACATCTCATCACCTCGGTCCACTGTGCCATGGCTGGATCGCGAGGTCCCCGAGGAATGATCTCAACTCTAGGTCCCAAACCTGGAACCCGCTCGAAGAAAAATATACACAAGATGGATGCAAACCCGAAGTTCCTCTTGTCACCCTGTTTGCATTCTATCAACTGGCTCTTCATATTATCCAGTAGAGAGGTGCACCAATCGTACACCGTGGGTATAAAACACTCTACGGAGTAGAACATAAGTGGCCTCGATGCCTACTGCAATGAAGTTGATCCTGTGATCCAGGTCAAAATGAGGACAACAATCTTGAGGCTTAGATTGTTTATCGCTCGGATGGGGAGTTGAATCTCGACCTCCTCGGTCCATGCTATACAGTGAGCATATATGTACTCTTCTATATTCATATCTCTCCCAACCCCCCAGGCTTTGAGGTTCACCACCTCACCCCGACGCGACAACCCCGTTAAGAAATGTATATCCTCGACTTCAATCCTTAATGGTTTCCCATCAAGGTTGAATTTATCACTGTCTAGATCCCAGTAATCCACGAGCAACTATAGAAACCGCATTTGGGCCCTCATCCCTTTGAGTGCCCAAAATTTGTACAACCTACATATTTTCAAGGCCATTTGGGCCCCCGGATCTCTTTCCACAGTAACATCTACCTCCTCATGTTCCCTTTCCCTCCATTCTAGCACCATCCTACTAGAGAAACATCACTTTTTGAGTTAGAAACCATCAGAAACCTTATTTATGGACGTATATGTGGGCTGCAACATTCACAATCTTGTATAGGGATGATTATATGCAGGTTGTCTTTTAGACAGCCACATATAACCACGCATATATGCGACCCGATGAATGGTAGCCCACATACACCTAAATATCTAATTTACGCCTTAAATAACTTAAAATTTGAAACCTAAATACAAAATGTAACCCACTATAAAGAAGGAGGAGGGGAAGAGGAATTATCTGGTCCAAACAGTCTTTGATTTCGTCACTCGACGCTCCCGCAATCACCAGTTGAAGATCAGAGGTAATTTGGTCTAAAATTCACTATTTGGGTAAAAAAGTCAAATGACATAGTGAAATTTGGTTTTTGTTACTATTTATAGCAGTTTTTACCCACTTTACATAGTTTCAGATCGTATTTTCGCCTAATGGACTAATATAGAAGAGGATTGAGTTGGTTTTTGTAGTTTTCTTCAGGGATTCTTGTGGTTTTTAGCGTTTGTTGATCGTTCATAACTACAGACAGGTATTTTCGCTACACAACATATAGGATAGGTATCCATTCCATTATGGACACTTGCATTGTCCTATAACTGTCACTCATATGCCTTAGGTACGAACCCATTTTTTAGCAATGCAAAACCCTCCATCTGTTACAAGACATGTCCTTATCAAATGGTAGAGAGTTACCAAACATGGGTAGTACCCTAGTTAGATCCTTTGCTCCATTTGATGCCCATGCCGAGATTTTTTCCATAGGACCGAGAGTCCTTTATAGCTGATACATGACTTTCTGTTGAGCCTCATTTCTCACTGATAAATATGCTGAACTATATCTATAGGACTCCCAACCAAGTTTGATTTAAACTCTTTTCCAACTCGTTTTCCAAAAGCGAAAAGATTGTTGAGTGATCTTGTCTCTTTCACACTTGTAAATTGGATTTGAAAGGATGTCTATTTGGTACAAGTTTATCTCATTTTCATACCAAGTAGACTAAGATTATGAAAAATGACATTTTTTTGGTGTTAAGTTGTGATTGCATCTCATGCCCTTTCTTGCATTATTGAGCCTATGGTCATTTCTCGCTTTGCGTTAAAAACTGTTTGCCTCAACAGTTTTGCATCCTCAACCAAGTAGAGCCTCATTTATATCCTTTGCAACTTGACACACTATACCCAGGAGGGAACATTCCCCCGAGTGTCCATCCCTCGCATGCACCTCCTTGTATTGAGCATAGGAATGTTCCACTACTGGAACTAGTTTTTCTTACTTGCGACACTCGTTTCCTCCTCTGTATCATAACATTCATTTGACTATGAAAAAAAAAAAACAAGATGGGCGGGAAGGGAGTATTATCTTGTATTGGCAACGGTCGTGTTTCCTTTGAACAGAGCACAAAGTTATTGAGTCCACTTTTCATCATAATTTTGGGTTTAGCATGGCCTTAGGAATTTGATCTTGTTACATAGAGTTTACTCCCCCGACTGGTTACTCTTCCAGTCCCTATGGAGAGTTTGATTGATGCCTCTTGCATCTCATAGTTTCATCATTGAGTCTATGCTGCCAGAGTCTTCCATATGTATCATTCTCTTATTTAAAGGATGTCTATCAAACTGTGTTGGCCATTCCTCAAAACTCTTGAATTTACATGTCAATCATGCCCTCAGTTTGTCTCAGAATCACATGAAGTTGTAGTCCTATTGCACACCCTGGTCCTACTTTTCTCATTGGTAGGTAACCTTGAACCCAACAGTCGACATTTTATCATTGGTCGTTGACTGGATGGTTTCCCTTGTGTTCGACGACAAGACATCTATTCACACATTGGGATTCATGTAGTGTCTTGGATGCCATTAGCCTTATTTCTGGTTTCCTCTCCTTTGTCAGCAATTTTCCTCATTGGTTGTTATCCAGAGGATCTTTTTTGTGTACCTCTTGCACTTGGCACACATGAAAGACACACACGGTCGTTGGTTCGTGAACATGTTCTTCATCCGATTTCCTCCAAATCATCAAGCTCCTGCTTTGTACCTCGTGTTGAATGATGAGATATGCCTTAATGCTCTCCTTTCAGCGGGTCTCCTTCCATCGACTTCAACTCATCTATTCTAGAAAAGAGACCTAGATTCCTATGAGTACCTAGATACTTATAGTCATTAGTGGTAGGTTTTCTCTCCATCGACAGTTGGGAATACATCAATGTCTATTGATCAATGGATTGTTCAAGTGTTTGACCCTGAATCCTTTATTCACACTTGTAAGAATGTACTCGGTGCATTGATACCTACTTTCATCATCGGTAGGTTGTCTTGTGTTTGTTAATGGTATACCTCAATGAATGGTAATAAAATGAAGTCTCATTATTTTCAACCTCAACTCCTTTATTCACACGATATAGACTTGCACCTTGGGCAGATTGTGTATAAGACTTGAAGACATCAGTATGTAGCCGCAGATTTCCTGAGTTGTTGCTACCCTTTCATTAGACCAGTACCTGTGTGACTTCAGTGATCATGGGAGATCATATTGTACTCCATTGTATACAGATATCTTCAGATTGATTTTGATATTCGTTTTACTGGGCCTTGTTCGTGACTATGATAGCCTTTGGCATGTAACTACATTTTTATTTGCCTATTCAAGGCCATGAACAGTTGTTTGGTATATTTTTACATGGATCTGCAATGTAATTCAAATTGGAAGCTATGTATGCAAAGTCTATACAGATTATAAATGAGCAACTAGTTCTTCTAGTTGGATCCCCATTACTCCACTTCTGGGGTTTTTTTAATGTATTTCGGCCATCGCAGATACTCCTCTGACCCCACACATTAGGGAGCATCTATTATAGAAAGATTTGTCTCACCCCATGCAATCTTGCATAGAAGGCCTTTTTCCATTCCCCTATGAAGACTTGAAGTCCCTTTTTACAAATCCTAGAGCTAAAAATATAATTTTTCCACATATACGTACCTTGCCTACTATACAACATGTGTATACGCAGGTTGCACCACTACATCCTGCGTACATCTGGAAATGTGCCCAAAATTGAAAAATGGTGTTGGGTTTCCATGTCAAGTCATGAGATCAATGATCCTTGGCCTTACATATACTATAAATGTTCTGAATCGGCCCTTCAGTTCCACTTGAAGGCTATAAATGGGCCAAATCCGAGCTATGGAAAAAGAGGAGAAAGAATTCAACTTTGAGAGAAAAGTTACTCTGGAGGAATTATTCACTTCACATTGAGTCTGAATCCCTTTATCCTTTAAGTCTGAACATAGTGTTCATTCCCTGAGCTCTTCCCTTACTGATTGAGAACTTCATTGTCTCTCTTATATGAGCTTGCCTTTGGTGGAGGATTGAAGTGGTGGAGGCCCATCTGGAAGGAACTTAGTTTCTTGGATCTGAACCATGTCGACATGGAAGTCTGTAACTTATTCACTTCTACTGATTATACTTGTTGGCACAAGGTAAAACCCAGGGTTCAACTCTAACAACGCACCAACAAATTGTAACTATTGGCCCTTTCGGAAACACCTACAAAGAAGATGATGTCTCACCCAATGTAGCAATAGGGGGTTGCAGGACATAGGTGTCTACAACCAGAGGAAATGCAAAGGGATCTCAGAACAACACCACAATGTAACCTAGAGAGTCTTTAATAGTTTTACACTTAGATTTGCGAAGTTATCTTATACCTTCTATCTTTCATATGGAAACAACAATGCAATAATAGTATAATTAGATAGCAAATGACACAACATCAACCACAAAGAACAACAAGATTTACGTGGTTCACCCTCTCCCTAGGGATACGTTCACAGAACTATGTTTCTTGATATATTAGATGAAAACATATAGTTCTATATGCACACTTAGTTGCATATCCTTCTCTCTCTTTCTCATTCTCTCCCTTACCTGCGCACCCAACTACAAGGTTGATATTCACACCCAGCTGAAGATCCAGAATACAAGAATGCACAATACTTTGATCTCAATGTTTCTCTCACCCACAACAATAGTAACAACAATGCTCTCAACTCTTCTAGACCTCTATTTATACATTTTATGACCCTCAGACAACCTTAGACCGAAGTCTATGTGTCAAAACCTAGGTCCACATGACCCATGTTTTCAGTGCTTTGCCAGCCTGTCCTTCCTTGTTTTCCTCTAGGTGCTCCAAAGAATCCATTGGTGTCTTATTCCGCTTGCTAAGTTGTACATGATCCATATTCTTTTATTATTTATCTTCCTTGATCTTCTGTTTCGACAACTTGCTTTTCCTTACTTCATTCCTTATTTTCTTCTTCTTTAACGACTTCGACCCTTCCTTGGTTTGTGTGTCTTCCGCGTACTTTGTACTTCATCCTTCTTCTTCCTTAATCTTCTCTTTCTTCCTTAATACATAACCAAGGGCCAACAGACCCACAACACTCACCTGTGACTCGTCCCGATTCACTATAGGGTTGAACCCAGCTCTGTATCACTTCGACTGCAAACTATGCAGAGCAGCCTATGCTTTCTGCTATGTTCCTCCATATCATGTGAAGACTGTATTTTCTATGTCTGGTACCCAGTTTCAATTTCACCTCGTACCTTGACCCTTCCTCCTGTGGTTTTACTGAGATATGTGAGGCACCTGGTTGACATAATATAGTTTCAATCGGCTCCCATTTACCAAACCATCTTTCCATTCTCCATTAAGGGTCTTCAACTACGCAGATCCTCCTTCTATGACATAGGCAACTTCGAATGGTCCAGGCCAATGTGTCCTTAACTTCCCTGGATGCTTCATGAACTTGTTGTCATATAACAATACAAAATATCCTTGCTTAAATGCTTTCTTCTTGATATGTCTATCATAGTAAGCCTTTTCTCATTCTTTTTGTACCTGCTGATGAAATCCTACAATGAACTTGTCTTCCTCTAGTTCCATCAACTGCGTGAGCCTCTCTTGAACAACACCAGTGTCATCCATACATGTAAATGTTGCAATTCTTAAACTAGGAACCAAATATTCCACAGGTACTATTGCTTCCTGGCCATAAACTAGCTTAAAGGGAGTCTGTGTTGTTAATTTTTTGCAAGTAGTTATATAAGCCCATAATACTGTGGGAATTCTTAAATCCCAATCATCTCTGTTAACACTACAAATCTTAGTCAACATTATCTCCAAGATCTTATTGAAGGATTCAATTGTTCCATCCGCCTATGGGTGGTATGGAGTCCTCTTCTGATGGTGAACTTCAAACTCCTGAGTCAAGGCTTCGATGGTTTTTTTGATGAAGTGTGTGTCTTGATCACTCATAAGGATATTTTTGCATCCAAATCTGGTTATGATATCCTCAAAAATGAACTGCGCAGCTGTAGCTGCACTACAATCCTTAACTTCTCTTTCTTCTGCCCATCTGGTCAAATATTTTGTAGTAGTGATAATGTATCGAGCTCCTGTGCGCTTCCCTGGTGGGTTGATAGGTCCCACAAAGTCAATATCCCATTTCTCAAATGCATGTATAGTTAGTCGAGGTTCTAAGGAAATCTCATCCCTTCTGAAGGATTCCATATCCTTTGGCATACGTCGCAATCTATGTAGTATTCCTTAACATCCTTGTGTAAAGTAGGCCGCCAAAGGCCATCTCTGAGAACCTTCTGCACTATTGCTTTCCCTGCATAATGTCCTCTTGTGATGCCTTCGTGTGCTTTTACAAGAATCAATGGTCTTTCTGCCTTCGTAACGCATCTCCTGAAGATCTCATCTGGTCTCATCTTGTATAATTGTCAAGATATAAGTTGAAAATATGCAGTGCAGACTACCAACCATTTCTTTTGAATGATTGTATATTTGCGAGGTTCCATTCATGTGGATAGGAACTGGACTATCTCCATGAAGTGATCATCGAATTTTCTAATGGCCAACAACTATGCATCTGGTAGTGTATCCTCCAAACTAGTAGGATCCTCTCCATGTTCTAACCTGGATAAGTGGTCAGGTCATTTATTCATTCTTCCTGGCTTGACCATGATCTCAAAGTCATACTCCTAAAATAGTAGTAGCCATCTAGATATTCTTCCCCCTAACACTGGCTTGTTGAATAAGTATTTTAATGAAAAATGATCAGTGAACATCTTAAAATGTCCTCCCAGCAAGTAGTGTCTAAACTTTTGTAGTGCATACACCATAGCTAAGCTTTCTCTTTTAGTGGTAGTATAATTCCTTTCAGATGTAGAAAGCTTCCTGCTTGCAAAGGCTATAGAGTGGTCAATCTCTCATGCTCCTGGTTGTGCTAAGACTTCTCCTAATGCAATGGATGAAGCATTGACATGAACATTGAACTCTTTTCTCTAGTCTGGAAAAGCCAAGATAGGTGCAGTGACCATTTTCTGCTTTAGTGTGTCGAAGCTCTATTGGAATTCCTCTTTCCATTGAAACTTACTATCCTTCTTTAGCATCTTCTCCATGGGTGTTTTTATCTGTGAATAACCCTTAATAAATTTCTTGTAATATCCAATGTGTCTTATTGTAGTGCGCAGTTGTCTAATTGAAGTAGGGGGAGGTAGATCAACAATGATATCAATCTTGGAAGGATATACCAACAACCCCTATTTTCACACAATATGTCGTAACAACACTCCAAAAGGTGAAAACAAAATAAATTTCTTCAGATTCAAGGCAATCTGACATTGCCTGCATTTTTCTAACATTAATCTCAAACATTCAATATGATCTTTCATTAGGCTAAAAACGGTTCAATCATCAAAGCATGCTTCCAATTTTTTTTGTAAAAAGTCCTTAAATGCTTCGACCACCACCCTGGAAAACATGGTTGGTGCATTCTTCAAGCCAAAAGGCATCACAGTGTATTGAAACAAACCCTATTCTTTTACAAATGTGGTCTTATGTCGGTCTTCCTTAGAAATTCTAATTTGGTGATAGCCTAAAAATATGTTTGTAAATGAATAGACTTCATGTCCTCCTACATTATCTAGGACTTCATCAGTAAAAGGTGTAGGGAATGGATCATGTAAACACACATCATTCAACTTCCTTAGGTCCACACAGATCCTAATTTCTCCTGACTTCTTATCCTGGACCACAATAGGGTTGATCCATTCAAATTCTTCAACTAGTTATATGATTCCTAATTCCAACATTTTATCTAATTCAATCTTAACTTTTTGCTTGTACTTAGGATTCAGTCTATAAGGTATCTTCTTAATAGGTCTTGAATATGGTCTCAGGGGGATCTTCATTTCTCCCATAGGCCCTTTTATGCCCTTCATGTCTGTGAACTTGATTGGAAACAAGTCCTGATACTCATGAAATAGTTTTGTAATCTTACTAATAATGGAATCATCCCAGTAGTCTCCAACATTAGCCAATTTAGGTGTTTTCTCTGTTCCAATATTAACCTTCTTAATTTTAATAGGTTTCCCAATAAAAGGTAATTCAATTCCTGGCCCTTCTATGTCTCGTTGTCCTTCAGTTTCTACAATGTTTACATCCCTAGGGTCATCACCTTCATCAGCATTAATATTAAAACAATCCTGTAACCAATGAAGAGGTGCAGTCCCTTCATCTTATTCTTGTTCAAGAGGGGGGTTAGGTGCCTCCTCAAATACCTTCTATCTTACAATTTGTAAAGCATGATCTACTGTGGGGTACTAACTTTAAAATAAGAACGTATTTATAAAATTATGGGTCATACCATACCAATATACAATGGATAAGCGCAGTTATGCTTGAAGATACCAGTTGATAGGCATGGTATCCAAAGTGTTAATGAACTTATGTACCCATTTTTCCTTGGGAATACTACTCTAGGCTTCCTTGTAACTTCTCACATGGTTCTTAGGACAACTCTGACCTGTGTATCGAACTTCACATCCTTCAACTTGGTATGAGAAGTGCAATGTCAATAAGGTGTGGCATTGTACCCACTTCGCAATGTTATTTTTATATGTTCCCCACCATCTAGCTAGTGTTTCTGTCTGTTACACATTATTTTGGTCACTCTGGTGATGTCTCTATAGTGTTGTATTCAAGCTCCCACAAGGACTTCTTGCCTGAGAAAAGTGACTGTTGTCTTCTTCCAAAGAACACATTTTTAATATGAGTTTACAGGTTGCCTATGTTACAGGGTGCGAAAATCCCTCATTCTCGTAGGCCACCCACACTTAGGGTGTGAACTATTCGCAGTCTGCTCCATAGATAGGGTGTGAACATGTTTTTAAGATTGGAAAGGAAAAGAGGTCATGAAGGTTCTAGAAGGGGATATTCTAGAAAATAAGTTGGCATTCGCATGGTTGGCATCCTACTGACTTCTCATATTTGGTGGGATCATCCTCATCCATGTAACCATCCCTCCTTCTCCTATATATTGAAAGGTTTCTCATGGAAAAGGTTAAGCAAGTTTGAATGAAGAATTGGTGAAAGGATTGTATGAAGAACTCTACTTGGACAGAAGCTTGAAGACATTATCTGGTCTATCAAGTTGTATTGGATCTTCTTCATGCAAATATAGAGCAAGTGTGTGTGTTGCAAGGGTCACTGAAAGGAAACTTGCGACATCAAGGTGATCCGGTTGTATCTTCTACTTTCATTTAATATAATACAGCGACATGTCCCTTTCCCATAAAATCACTCTTATTTTATTGCATAACTCCTTGATCATATGCATAGGTTGACATTGAATATACTTTTCTATATTCACTTTGGTTGGTTTGTGTTGTCTTGGACATGACGTCACAAGAGCACCGGAGCGAAATGGGAACAACAGAGACCTAAGGAAGTGATATAAAGGTATGTCACTCATGCCTTCTTATTAGTAGATTCAATGATTACAACTTAGGGAAAGAGTCGTGTCCTGTCCTATTTTGTTCTAGATCCAAGTGGATCTAGGGAGATCTGTTGGTGTCCACACCTACTGATTTATCCGATAACAAAATTGGCAACTCCGATGGGGATTCCTTTTTAGTATAACCTTTACGAGTCCAAAAAATTGATAAAAGTATACTCGGTTACATTCTCACGTATTTACGAGCATGAGAAACAAAGGTTAAGCTTGGTAACATATTCTCGTGTATTAACGAGCATGAGAAAGAACAAAGACTAAGCTCGGGATTGTTTTCATTTTTATGCAAGATTTAAAAAAAAAAACTATGCTTGGACCTGGTTTCATTTTTACACAAGTTTGAACCAGAGGAAACTATGCTTGAGGTAAGTGGTTTCATTTTTACACAAGATTGGACCAGAAAAACTATGCTTGAGGTAAGTGGTTTCATTTTTACACAAGCTTGGACCAAAGGAAACTATGCTTCAAGTAAGTGGTTTCATTTTTACACAAGCTTGAACCATAGAAAACTATGTTTGGACTTCCCAACACATAACACAGGGATGGTTGGTACTTAGCCCCCAGCTTAAGAAACTAGCGGCTCTAAATTCAGCATGAAGTCCAAAAGCTGAAAACACTGCCCCCCAAGATTTGTTTCATCCAACTGCGAAGGAGAATGAAATGAAGCTTCAAATACTATACGTAGGACTTGACCCAAATAGAGAGGGGAATTTGTTTCATTTTTTAACGAGCTTAACACATGAGAAGAACTATGTTCGTGACTCTAGGTATAATCCCGAGACAACTGTTTCATTTTTAACGAGCTTGAAATAGAAACAGAAACTATTATCGTAACCTATGTTTCATTTTTTAATGAGGTCACCACAGAGACGCAAAACTATCCTCGTAAGTGGTTTCATTTTTTAACGAGCTTGAAATTAGAAAACCATGCTCAAATACCTCTGTTTCATTTTTTAACAAGGTTGCCTCGGAGATGCAAAAAATATCCTCGGGAATGGTTTCATTTTTTAACAAGCTTGGAATTTTTGGCCTTTTTTATTCAACGATTGTATAATTGTCGTCGAAAAATGCCATGCTTTCCAAACCTACAACAATAAAATACAATCACACCATGCTCCTCTACACCCTGTGATCTCCGTTGGTCCTTTTGTGAAATGGGGTATTGATTTCATGACATGTCTCCCTCACTCGGTCGGGGGGCATGGATACATTATTGTAGCCGTAGATTATTTTATGAAATGGGCCCAGGCAATTCCAACATTCGACAATACCGAAAGGACTGCAACATTATTCATATTCAATCACATCATTGCTCATTTTGGTGTTCCTCAGGCTATCGTTACTGATCATGGTAGCCACTTTAGAAACTTCAATATGTCTGAACTCACTGAAAAGTTGGGTCTTCGCCATGAAAACTCAACACCCTATTACCCACAAGCCAATGGCCAAGGCAAAGCAATAAACAAGGTCCTCATTACCATGCTTCTACGAATGATAGGGATTCACAAAATGAGTTGGCACAGGATGTTGTTTTTAGCATTGTGGGCTTGCCAGACACCCGTTAAGTCTGCTACCAGGTTTACACCATTCCAGTTAGTTTATGGTCTAGAAGTCATCATGCTGATTGAATGTGAGATACCCTCCGTAAAACTAGCCGTCAAACTTCTCCCAAACACTTCTTCTGAAGAAGAAYGTCTGTTGTATCTCATGCAATTAGATGAAACCTGTCASGATGCCACCCTAGTTATAGAAKCCCAKAAGAAAYGCGTCAAAGCCCAATACGAMAAACATGTCAGGCCACGCATTTTCTCYRAAGGTGATCTGGTTCTCCTTTACGAACAAGATCGGGATATGCTAGGAGMGAAAAAATTTGAAGCTRTGTGGAAAGGTCCKTATATCATCAGACGAKTTTTGGAGAAAGGAGCTTATGAGTTGGTGGACTACGATGGTATCCCTTTGAGTGAACCCAGAAATGGGTTGTACTTAAAGAAGTACTATGCCTAAGATCACMTGTGCATGAGTGCTTGTATTTTATTGTATCATACTTTTTGTGTGTTACTGTAGTATGCTTTTTCGTTATTTGGTCTYTGCCCTCGACYGCTTATGTTACGTTGTGCTTGGTTTCCAGATGTCAAAGTCTTTGCTACCCCACATTGGATTCGCCGATRGTGCTAGCCATAGTACCCAGAACCTTGCTTCTGCTACATGGGCAATTTACGCACCTACAAACRAACTTATCAGTCTACGAGGTGTGTGCCTTGGTCGTGCGACCAATAATATTKCATAATATAGCGTCATCATCGAATMTTTGATTGATCTTATTTCACTTGGTATCCACCACCTGGTTATATGACTCAATTCATAGCTAGTAGTACTACAACTAAGTAATGTCTATGCTATTCGAAGTCCTACTTTATTACGGGTATATTTACGAATTCGCCTCCTGGAACGTTATTTTGATTATATTGAGTATCAACACATTCCTATATGTCTAAATACAATGACTGGTGCATTAGCTAACTATGTTTTGGATAGACATTTGGGCCATTTATAAACCAATCACACATCACATGTATCACACAACACAAAATAAGTCGGTAGAAGCCGTATATATGTATATAATGATCAAAAGTTTTTACAAAAAGTTTTTGTCCAAGGACCAAAATCTCAAAATACAAAGCCCATAGCTTCTACAAAATAGCATCACGGATGACGCTCATGATAACACACAACTGCTCTGGTTACCCTACGAAGTAGTCGACTGATAGACTCGGACACACCCATAGTATGGCACTGGTAATGTCTAGGGATCTCCCCAATAGTAATATCCGAGATGTCCATGGTCAACCCCTCCAAGTTCTGCTCCACTGCCTCATAGTCTTCGGCATCCCATCTCACCACTGGAGCCACCTCTCCTCACCATTGAATAGGAGACGTTCTTGGAGGTCGATATGGCCCCACATATGTGTCATCAAAAAGAGATTTTTTGATTAGTTCTTGGACAAACATAAAAACATTTCATATGATAAAATTTACAAAAACATTTAAAAATAAAAAAATATGTACTTCTTACCCAAGTCACCCCACTGAGCATCCTCAGGCAAGGCCAAATACGGATCCCCTTGGAAATCCAAACCAACGTATGCATAGTCGTTGATCATCAACATCTGGGGCCTTAACTAGTTAAAAAATGAATCATTGTACTTGATTATAGGCCCAACTACGTGTCGATCCATGAGGTTGCACCACCTCAACATCCTCGGATCCTGTGGGGCCGATAAACCCCAATCAACCTATAGTCATAGCAGTGGGACCCTCTCGAGGAAGAATGACATCAAAAGTGATCCGTACTCAAACTTCTTCAAGTCACCCTTTCTGCACTTCGTCAATTGTCTCTTCATACTGCGGAGAACTGCATCCAACCAGTTGAAGATCCAAGGCTCTATACACTCTATGGCATATTGGAAGTAGCTCTGGAGAGCCATGTGTGGAGCTGCGCTCCTAGCCATGTGTGCGATAGTGAACAAGATGGTCTGTAGGGTCAAATTATGGACCCCCCAAATGGAAACCTTACCCTTTCTCCTCTCTGCCTCGCGAACACAATACTGGCAACAATACTCACTCATACGGAGCCCGCTGCCTCTGCCTCCGGTCAAATTAGCATGGTATCCACACCATGACAACCCCATTAGAAAATAGATATCCTCGATATCTAGGGGCAACGTATGGACTCCCATGTGAAATAACTGTTGGTACACGTCCCACATATGGACCAGGTATTCCAACAACCTGAGTTGGGCTCTCATGCCTGGAATCCTGAATAATTTCAATAGCCCATGGTCCTGGAGAGTAGCAAGTGTACCCGGGTCATTCCCGACAATGGAATCATCCTCCTCATGTTCTCTTTCTCACCACTCCAACATTGTGATGGTCAAACACCTGCACAAGAGCCATTAGAGAAGAGTCAACAACTTGTTTCAAACTTTTGCATAATTTTTATTGAGCAAATTTTAACTTTAAAATCCATGTTTCGGCCCTCGCAGGTGAGCCTTTGGCACAGTGTGAGATTCTCACAGGTCCTGCAAAGCCCTCCTATGAGAATGCTCGAGCGCATCGTATGACCCTAAAATGGATTTAAAACCCTAAAAATTGCCAATAAAAGCTAAAAATAAACCATGGAAAAGTTGAACGATCAAGAACTTACCTCGTTGACTAAAATAGTTCGACGAATGATCGCTTATGCCTCCCACAATCGAGCAAAGAAATTTGGGGGAAAATGAGGTGTGTTGGGTAAGTTTTTGGCAAAATCACAATGAAATGGTAAAAATCCCTTTTTACCCATATTTATTCACTTTTTATTACTTTTTATTGATTTTTTATATTATTTTTATTGCTTTGCTTATAAAAACTAATGCCCTAATAGCCTTGTGAGTATGGATTTTTTGTAGATATAGCAACTTCAAAGTCTGAACGAGAGGGTAAGGGTGTTTTTTCTTTTTGTTGCATGTACGACTACTTTCTAGGGTTTTTTGTAGGAAAAACCTCAACCTCAATCTTCATTCATTCTCGCGCTCGAAAATAAATGAGAACGTAACCGAGTATACCTTTTTTTCATCTTTTTGTACTCGTCATGGTAACATGAAAACGACGAACCTAAGGGAGTATCCTTTAAGCTCTTTTCACGCTCCATAAAAACGAAAATATTGCTGAGCGATCTTGTTCTCTTCACACTCATTAAAGTATTTGAAGAAAAAATTCGGTGAGCGATAGTTTTTATCACTTTTTCGGTCTCGTCGAACTTATTTACAAAAAAGGAACTGGGAGAGTTCTCTTTAAGTGTTTTTCAGACTCTCAAAACATGAAAAACCCCCCGAGTTTTCTATCCTTGAACTCGTTAAACAAACATCGATAGACCTGTAATGGGACCGAACCACTCCTTCCTAGGGTTCGTTAAATATACTCTGAGGGACTCATCNTTTGATTGATCTTATTTCACTTGGTATCCACCACCTGGTTATATGACTCAATTCATAGCTAGTAGTACTACAACTAAGTAATGTCTATGCTATTCGAAGTCCTACTTTATTACGGGTATATTTACGAATTCGCCTCCTGGAACGTTATTTTGATTATATTGAGTATCAACACATTCCTATATGTCTAAATACAATGACTGGTGCATTAGCTAACTATGTTTTGGATAGACATTTGGGCCATTTATAAACCAATCACACATCACATGTATCACACAACACAAAATAAGTCGGTAGAAGCCGTATATATGTATATAATGATCAAAAGTTTTTACAAAAAGTTTTTGTCCAAGGACCAAAATCTCAAAATACAAAGCCCATAGCTTCTACAAAATAGCATCACGGATGACGCTCATGATAACACACAACTGCTCTGGTTACCCTACGAAGTAGTCGACTGATAGACTCGGACACACCCATAGTATGGCACTGGTAATGTCTAGGGATCTCCCCAATAGTAATATCCGAGATGTCCATGGTCAACCCCTCCAAGTTCTGCTCCACTGCCTCATAGTCTTCGGCATCCCATCTCACCACTGGAGCCACCTCTCCTCACCATTGAATAGGAGACGTTCTTGGAGGTCGATATGGCCCCACATATGTGTCATCAAAAAGAGATTTTTTGATTAGTTCTTGGACAAACATAAAAACATTTCATATGATAAAATTTACAAAAACATTTAAAAATAAAAAAATATGTACTTCTTACCCAAGTCACCCCACTGAGCATCCTCAGGCAAGGCCAAATACGGATCCCCTTGGAAATCCAAACCAACGTATGCATAGTCGTTGATCATCAACATCTGGGGCCTTAACTAGTTAAAAAATGAATCATTGTACTTGATTATAGGCCCAACTACGTGTCGATCCATGAGGTTGCACCACCTCAACATCCTCGGATCCTGTGGGGCCGATAAACCCCAATCAACCTATAGTCATAGCAGTGGGACCCTCTCGAGGAAGAATGACATCAAAAGTGATCCGTACTCAAACTTCTTCAAGTCACCCTTTCTGCACTTCGTCAATTGTCTCTTCATACTGCGGAGAACTGCATCCAACCAGTTGAAGATCCAAGGCTCTATACACTCTATGGCATATTGGAAGTAGCTCTGGAGAGCCATGTGTGGAGCTGCGCTCCTAGCCATGTGTGCGATAGTGAACAAGATGGTCTGTAGGGTCAAATTATGGACCCCCCAAATGGAAACCTTACCCTTTCTCCTCTCTGCCTCGCGAACACAATACTGGCAACAATACTCACTCATACGGAGCCCGCTGCCTCTGCCTCCGGTCAAATTAGCATGGTATCCACACCATGACAACCCCATTAGAAAATAGATATCCTCGATATCTAGGGGCAACGTATGGACTCCCATGTGAAATAACTGTTGGTACACGTCCCACATATGGACCAGGTATTCCAACAACCTGAGTTGGGCTCTCATGCCTGGAATCCTGAATAATTTCAATAGCCCATGGTCCTGGAGAGTAGCAAGTGTACCCGGGTCATTCCCGACAATGGAATCATCCTCCTCATGTTCTCTTTCTCACCACTCCAACATTGTGATGGTCAAACACCTGCACAAGAGCCATTAGAGAAGAGTCAACAACTTGTTTCAAACTTTTGCATAATTTTTATTGAGCAAATTTTAACTTTAAAATCCATGTTTCGACCCTCGCAGGTGAGCCTTTGGCACAGTGTGAGATTCTCACAGGTCCTGCAAATCCCTCCTACGAGAATGCTCGAGCGCATCGTATGACCCTAAAATGGATTTAAAACCCTAAAAATTGCCAATAAAAACTAAAAATAAACCATGGAAAAGTTGAAAGATCAAGAACTTACCTCGTTCACTGAAATAGTTCGACGAATGATCGCTTATGCCTCCCGCAATCGAGCAAAGAAATTTGGGGGAAAATGAGGTGTGTTGGGCAAGTTTTTGGCAAAATCACAATGAAATGGTAAAAAACCCTTTTTACCCATATTTATTCACTTTTTATTACTTTTTATTGATTTTTTATATTATTTTTATTGCTTGGCTTATAAAACCTAATGCCCTAATAGCCTTGTGAGTATGGATTTTTTTTAGATATAGCAACTTCCAAGTCTTAACGAGAGGGTAAGGGTGTTTTTTCTTTTTGTTGCATGTACGACTACTTTCTAGGGTTTTTTGTAGGAAAAACCTCAACCTCAATCTTCGTTCATTCTCGCGCTCGAAAATAAATGAGAACGTAACCGAGTATACCTTTTTTTCATATTTTTGTACTCGTCATGGTAACATGAAAACGACGAACCTAAGGGAGTATCCTTTAAGCTCTTTTCACGCTCCATAAAAACGAAAATATTGCTGAGCGATCTTGTTCTCTTCACACTCATTAAAGTATTTGAAGAAAAAATTCGGTGAGCGATAGTTTTTATCACTTTTTCGGTCTCGTCGAACTTATTTACAAAAAAGGAACTGGGAGAGTTCTCTTTAAGTGTTTTTCAGACTCTCAAAACATGAAAAACCCCCCGAGTTTTCTATCCTTGAACTCGTTAAACAAACATCGATAGACCTGTAATGGGACCGAACCACTCCTTCCTAGGGTTCGTTAAATATACTCTGAGGGACTCATCCGAAGGATGAGCTTACATCAACAAGCATATGTTATCCTCCTCAATATTGCATAAAAATAAAGAGGTACTCGCCAGAAATGGCGGGGGAAATTTTGGGAAAGCGATGTGTTTTCGTATTCATATTAATGGCAGTAAGCGTCGCTCTTGAACATGACACCCCCTATTCGTCATTTGAACCTAGGTTGGGAAATCAATTTGTCTCTCATTCGACTTGCTACAAGGTCATATATTGGGTAATCTTTGAGTCAGTGCTGCCAAGTCCTTGGTCGTGTCGTTCATATGTTCAAGAGAAGTTGACACGAGCCCTCTATTGAGTCGGCCATCCGCAGTTATCCATTCTTACTATGTCAGCCTTCCCTGTGTTCATTTCGACTCATATTCATACTTTGTCTCATCCTCAAAATCTGTTACTTATTTTGTGTCATTGATGGGGGATACATCAAAGCCCTCCTGTGATGGGTCTTGTTCTGTCGACTCCAACTCATTATCCGGAAATGAGACCTAGAAATCATTTAGTACCTTGGAACCTGCATGCCTTAATGGTAGGTCTCTTCACTTTCGACAGAGGTTTCACATCATTGATCCCTGATCGAGAGATTTTGTCGAGTGCTCGACTTCAGCTCATTCATTCACATTCGTTCGGATTATACTTCGGTACCTTGGGAGTCATTGACATCAACAGTGATTTCCCTTGCACTTGTTAACAGTTTTCATCAATGATTGGTAATCAAGTGGTTTCTATCATGTTCGACTTCATCACATGTAATCACATGGCTAGATTCGTACTTTCAGGTGATGGGATTGAAGACCCTAGATCTCATATTTTTCATCCAGGCTGCTATGGAGTATGTATGACTTGTGTCAGCGCATATATCCACTTTGAATGTCACGTGGCTATATCGTCTTAATTCAAGTCTTCTTACATAGATCCACAGTGTATTCCTGGTCGCTATGTAGCATTTTGATAGCATGGATCCACGGTGTATGATTGGTGGCCATGACTTACGTTTAGGATTCCATTCATTTGTGATCTAAGCATGGGAATGCCTATCTCAGAACTAGTATTATATTCTATAGATACTTGGTTGTTAACAGGTTTTTGATTAGGTGCGCTCCTAGTTTCTGAAACACACATGCAGTTTACAAAGTATTTCAGTTGTCATAGATTCCAGCCTCATGCTTTGGGGGGAATTCTGTTACACATTATTTTGGTCACTCTGGTGATGTCTCCACAGTGTTGTATTCAATCTCCCACAAGGAATTCTTGCCTGAGAAAAGTGAATGATGTCTTCTTCCAAAAACCACATTTTTAAGATGAGTTCGCAGGCTGCCTATGTTACAAGGTGCGAAAATCCCTCATTCTCGCAGGCCACCCACACTTAGGGTGTGAATTGTTCGCAGTCTGCTCGATATATAGGGTGTGAACCTATTTTTAAGCTTGGAAAGGAGAAGAGGTCATGAAGGTTCTAGAAGGGGATCTTCTAGAAAATGAGTTGGCATTCACATGGTTGGCATCCTACTGACTTCTCAGATTTGGTAGGATCATCCTCATCCATGTAACCATCCCTCCTTCTCCTATATATTGAAAGGTTTCTCATGGAAAAGGTTAAGCAAGATTGAATGAAGAATTGGTGAAAGGATTGTATGAAGAACTCTGCTTGGATATAATCTTGAAGACACTATCTAGTCTATCAAGTTGTATTGGATCTTCTTCATGCAAATATAGAGCAAGTGTGTGCGTTGGAACCAAGGGTAACTGAAAGGAATCTTGCGACATCAAGGTGATCCAGTTGTATCTTCTACTTTTGATTTAATATAATACAACGGCATGTCCCCTTCCCATAAAATCACTCTTATTTTATTGTGTAACTACTTGATCATATGCATAGGTTGACATTGAATATACTTTTCTATCTTCACTTTGGTTGGTTTGTGTTGTCTTTGACATGATGTCACAAGAGCACCGGAGCAAAGCGAGAACAACAGAGACCTAAGGAAGTAATATAAATGTATGTCACTCATTCCTTCTTATTATTAGATTCAATGACTACAACTTAGGGAAAGAGTCATGTCCTGTCCTATTTTGTTCTAGATCCAGGTGGATATAGGGAGATCTATTAGTCTCTGCACTTACTGATTTATCAGATAACACTTTCAGGGTTTCATCCAGCGCCAAAAATCTCTGTTGTACTGGTACAATTATCTCAAATTCAACTAAAAATGTCTCTAAATGATTCAAGCCATCGAATGTAGGAAGATTACTTACTTATATGCCAATCCAACAAGCTGCCTTGGTCAGTCTGGCACACCTCCATGTAGATACTTCATACATTTTGTTCTGCCAATTTTCCAATGCTTCTTCTGAGTCGAATGAGCATGCACTCTCACTTTGCCAACTTAGATTTCCATATTTTGTAGGATTACTATAATCTTGTTGTCTTGCTGTTAGTTTATAGATGTTCTCTATCTTGTATGCATGGTCTTCTTCTCTTATAGGTTTTGTGTATCTACGACCTTCAGCTGGATCAAGAGGTGCAATTACCTTAAGGCCATTACCCTCAAATTCCATTCTTCTCTTTTTTAGGTCAACAACAGTTGAGTTGTTGAAATCCCAATCAATTCCCAACAGTGCAGGATAAGGACAGCTATCATCAACAATCTCAATCCCTTCGAAATATGCAAATGTCCTTACTCCGTTGATGTCCACAGGGACATGCTCTAGTCTTACAAAGGGGCTCACCTCATGTTGATTATCCATCCTGAGCCTGATAGGAGAGTAAATCAATCTAGGTTTTCCCATCAATGCCCAAATCTGCTTCGTCATAATATTTACTTTTGATCCCAAGTCGAGGACCACATATTCCACGTCGTAGTCTCCAATCTGAGCACTATGGTGTAGTTCCTTGTTTGTCCTCCTTTTTCTAGATACTTGATTCACAGCTCTACTCAACAGAGGATCTATTCTTCCAATTTCATATTGTCTTACCAGGTGTTATAGTTCCTACACAACATTTTCATCTTTAATCAAATTGATACAAGTATACAAGAAGTCCATAATCTTGCTTACCTCTTTTCCTTGTCTAGGTAGGGAAGACTGATCAAATGTTGGTGGAATTTCACATTCCCTTACTTCTAGTTTTGCCCTAGATGAAGAAGCTTGTTCTCCTACAAATTATTTCATTTCTTCTTCAAAATTATGTTTTTCTCTCCTTGGATCAAACAACTGTGCCTTCTCTACAACTTGACGCAATCGCACCCTCTGCCTCGGCAAAGGCCTCTGTGCTGACCTCCCGGTCTTAAGGATCGTTCTAATATTAACCTTGAGTCAGAGTGGCTCCTTCGATTCTCCACTGGAATCTCCTTTAAAATTGACCCACAGGTCTTTTCTGTTCCTCATAGCCTCTAGGCCCGATCACTGTTCTCTTCACGACAGAAAAATAGAAAATCGGGTTTTGGGGTTTCAAAATCCCGATGTCACAACCTTTTGTTTCATGATTTCCCGATCTTTGCTATCCCGATATGCCCTAACTTCAGTTATCCCTTTGGTCTAGGATCGTGGTCCACACGACCTCCTTTCATATGACCTGGGTCCTACCACCTTTCGGGATTTCGAGGTTTCTGATGTTGAAATGTAGGCGACCTCTTGTCCTCTGGATCCCCGATTCTCCAAATCCTGATATGGCGTCACTAGGAAGCCCTTCCACCGTGAATACAATCAATGGCCGTGATCGTTTCCTAAATCAACGGCTCTGAATCTCCCTCGAGACTTCCGGATTTCAAACGCCGAAATGTAATTGTCTTCGAGACTCTCGATCTCTCGAATCCCGATTTCCCGATGTGATTTCTCTTTTGGGACTTTTCTCGAATATCGTGATTGTCGCCACGCGTCCACAAGGATGGACGGTCCTCGTCTGCTTCGGGGTTTTCACTGTGGAAATTCCTGATCCCTCATTATGATGAGATGACGTCAGCTGGGCCCCACAACGGAGCTTTCCTCCTCATCGGGATTTCGGACATCGCAATTCTGAAATGCAAGGGTTTCCCGTCTTCAGGATCCACGAAACATCGAACCCCGACTTCTTTGGATTTTCCGACACGTGTCCCAAATGGATGGATGGTTCAGATCAAACCTCGAGCTTCGTCCAATGAAATGTCAAACTACAACCTTATGTGAGCCTCGATGGCTGATTTCCCGATTTCTATAATCACACGACGCGTGTCCATCCTTAGATCCACGGCTGAAATCCTTTCGTTGTTTCGCGACTCAAAGGGCCTCGGACTCTTGCTCTCCAAATCTCCGATATGCCGATGGTTCTCGATTCCTACCATGTGTCCCAAGAGATGGATGGATCTGATTTACTTCGAGGTTTTCCTGATGGATTTACCCGATCTCTTGTCCACGTGATTTCTGATTTCCCGAACTCCGACGCTTTGATATCCCGATACCCTTCGGGACTTTCACTCGGCTTGAGAGGGTTAAACCTTGTGCAAATCCTGTCAGATCAGGCGGCTGACGGGTAACTAGGTGAGGATCCAACGACTCATGATCTCCTGAGCTTGAACTCTGGACACGGTCGTAACATCCTCGCTTCTTTGTCAGATTAGATGGTTGGCAGGATTTCTCTAATCCTCTACACAAGATTCAGACCGTTTGTTTCTTCTCCCTTGCTGATTTCCACGAAGTGAACCAAGGACACTTCCCTGGATTTACCGACTTATGCCACAAACCTCTGATGCCTTTTAATCACTCGATATGCACCAACTCCTTGTGTTTCCTTCAATAGTTTCAAAGGCTTTATCCCTCCTGAGCTCTCTCACAACTTCAAGTCTTAAAGAAGACCCTTGCACGCACTCCTTGCGGCAACCTTCAAACACTTGAAGTGTTAATCACTCTTCGGCCTTGCGCACGCTCTGCGGCAACGGTCTCTCAATAGTTTCTCCGATTTCAATCCCTGAATTCAAGCTTGGTTTGTGCACACCTTGCATGACTTATGTGCCTAACTGCACCTCTTGTGTGAATATGAGAACAAACGCTATCTCTCCTGAGCTTTCAGAGACGAATCTCTGAACCTTTTGTCAATGCACTCCTTCCGGACAATTCAACTGCACTCCTTGCAGGAACTCTTGCTCAGACAGAGAAATAATTGAAACTCATTTCACTTCCCTTTCCTCTCAAATTTCAAACATTTAACAAGAAATCATTCATACATAGCATAAAAGAAATTGCATGACAGGAAGGGTAAAACATTAAGAGCATAACATTTAAAGATGCATACACAAAGAAGATATGANTCACTCTGGTGATGTCTCCACAGTGTTGTATTCAATCTCCCACAAGGAATTCTTGCCTGAGAAAAGTGAATGATGTCTTCTTCCAAAAACCACATTTTTAAGATGAGTTCGCAGGATGCCTATGTTACAAGGTGCGAAAATCCCTCATTCTCGCAGGCCACCCACACTTAGGGTGTGAATTGTTCGCAGTCTGCTCCATATATAGGGTGTGAACCTATTTTTAAGCTTGGAAAGGAGAAGAGGTCATGAAGGTTCTAGAAGGGGATCTTCTAGAAAATGAGTTGGCATTCGCATGGTTGGCATCCTACTGACTTCTCAGATTTGGTAGGATCATCCTCATCCATGTAACCATCCCTCCTTCTCCTATATATTGAAGGGTTTCTCATGGAAAAGGTTAAGCAAGATTGAATGAAGAATTGGTGAAAGCATTGTATGAAGAACTCTGCTTGGATAGAAGCTTGAAGACACTATCTAGTCTATCAAGTTGTATTGGATCTTCTTCATGCAAATATAGAGCAAGTGTGTGCGTTGGAACCAAGGGTCACTGAAAGGAATCTTGCGACATCAAGGTGATCCAGTTGTATCTTCTACTTTCATTTAATATAATACAATGGGATGTCCCCTTCCCATAAAATCACTCTTATTTTATTGTGTAACTACTTGATCATATGCATAGGTTGACATTGAATATACTTTTCTATCTTCACTTTGGTTGGTTTGTGTTGTCTTTGACATGATGTCACAAGAGCACCGGAGCAAAGCGAGAACAACAGAGACCTAAGGAAGTAATATAAATGTATGTCACTCATTCCTTCTTATTATTAGATTCAATGACTACAACTTAGGGAAAGAGTCATGTCCTGTCCTATTTTGTTCTAGATCCAGGTGGATATAGGGAGATCTATTAGTCTCTGCACTTACTGATTTATCAGATAACACTTTCAGGGTTTCATCCAGCGCCAAAAATCTCTGTTGTACTGGTACAATTATCTCAAATTCAACTAAAAATGTCTCTAAATGATTCAAGCCATCGAATGTAGGAAGATTACTTACTTATATGCCAATCCAACAAGCTGCCTTGGTCAGTCTGGCACACCTCCATGTAGATACTTCATACATTTTGTTCTGCCAATTTTCCAATGCTTCTTCTGAGTCGAATGAGCATGCACTCTCACTTTGCCAACTTAGATTTCCATATTTTGTAGGATTACTATAATCTTGTTGTCTTGCTGTTAGTTTATAGATGTTCTCTATCTTGTATGCATGGTCTTCTTCTCTTATAGGTTTTGTGTATCTACGACCTTCAGCTGGATCAAGAGGTGCAATTACCTTAAGGCCATTACCCTCAAATTCCATTCTTCTCTTTTTTAGGTCAACAACAGTTGAGTTGTTGAAATCCCAATCAATTCCCAACAGTGCAGGATAAGGACAGCTATCATCAACAATCTCAATCCCTTCGAAATATGCAAATGTCCTTACTCCGTTGATGTCCACAGGGACATGCTCTAGTCTTACAAAGGGGCTCACCTCATGTTGATTATCCATCCTGAGCCTGATAGGAGAGTAAATCAATCTAGGTTTTCCCATCAATGCCCAAATCTGCTTCGTCATAATATTTACTTTTGATCCCAAGTCGAGGACCACATATTCCACGTCGTAGTCTCCAATCTGAGCACTATGGTGTAGTTCCTTGTTTGTCCTCCTTTTTCTAGATACTTGATTCACAGCTCTACTCAACAGAGGATCTATTCTTCCAATTTCATATTGTCTTACCAGGTGTTATAGTTCCTACACAACATTTTCATCTTTAATCAAATTGATACAAGTATACAAGAAGTCCATAATCTTGCTTACCTCTTTTCCTTGTCTAGGTAGGGAAGACTGATCAAATGTTGGTGGAATTTCACATTCCCTTACTTCTAGTTTTGCCCTAGATGAAGAAGCTTGTTCTCCTACAAATTATTTCATTTCTTCTTCAAAATTATGTTTTTCTCTCCTTGGATCAAACAACTGTGCCTTCTCTACAACTTGACGCAATCGCACCCTCTGCCTCGGCAAAGGCCTCTGTGCTGACCTCCCGGTCTTAAGGATCGTTCTAATATTAACCTTGAGTCAGAGTGGCTCCTTCGATTCTCCACTGGAATCTCCTTTAAAATTGACCCACAGGTCTTTTCTGTTCCTCATAGCCTCTAGGCCCGATCACTGTTCTCTTCACGACAGAAAAATAGAAAATCGGGTTTTGGGGTTTCAAAATCCCGATGTCACAACCTTTTGTTTCATGATTTCCCGATCTTTGCTATCCCGATATGCCCTAACTTCAGTTATCCCTTTGGTCTAGGATCGTGGTCCACACGACCTCCTTTCATATGACCTGGGTCCTACCACCTTTCGGGATTTCGAGGTTTCTGATGTTGAAATGTAGGCGACCTCTTGTCCTCTGGATCCCCGATTCTCCAAATCCTGATATGGCGTCACTAGGAAGCCCTTCCACCGTGAATACAATCAATGGCCGTGATCGTTTCCTAAATCAACGGCTCTGAATCTCCCTCGAGACTTCCGGATTTCAAACGCCGAAATGTAATTGTCTTCGAGACTCTCGATCTCTCGAATCCCGATTTCCCGATGTGATTTCTCTTTTGGGACTTTTCTCGAATATCGTGATTGTCGCCACGCGTCCACAAGGATGGACGGTCCTCGTCTGCTTCGGGGTTTTCACTGTGGAAATTCCTGATCCCTCATTATGATGAGATGACGTCAGCTGGGCCCCACAACGGAGCTTTCCTCCTCATCGGGATTTCGGACATCGCAATTCTGAAATGCAAGGGTTTCCCGTCTTCAGGATCCACGAAACATCGAACCCCGACTTCTTTGGATTTTCCGACACGTGTCCCAAATGGATGGATGGTTCAGATCAAACCTCGAGCTTCGTCCAATGAAATGTCAAACTACAACCTTATGTGAGCCTCGATGGCTGATTTCCCGATTTCTATAATCACACGACGCGTGTCCATCCTTAGATCCACGGCTGAAATCCTTTCGTTGTTTCGCGACTCAAAGGGCCTCGGACTCTTGCTCTCCAAATCTCCGATATGCCGATGGTTCTCGATTCCTACCATGTGTCCCAAGAGATGGATGGATCTGATTTACTTCGAGGTTTTCCTGATGGATTTACCCGATCTCTTGTCCACGTGATTTCTGATTTCCCGAACTCCGACGCTTTGATATCCCGATACCCTTCGGGACTTTCACTCGGCTTGAGAGGGTTAAACCTTGTGCAAATCCTGTCAGATCAGGCGGCTGACGGGTAACTAGGTGAGGATCCAACGACTCATGATCTCCTGAGCTTGAACTCTGGACACGGTCGTAACATCCTCGCTTCTTTGTCAGATTAGATGGTTGGCAGGATTTCTCTAATCCTCTACACAAGATTCAGACCGTTTGTTTCTTCTCCCTTGCTGATTTCCACGAAGTGAACCAAGGACACTTCCCTGGATTTACCGACTTATGCCACAAACCTCTGATGCCTTTTAATCACTCGATATGCACCAACTCCTTGTGTTTCCTTCAATAGTTTCAAAGGCTTTATCCCTCCTGAGCTCTCTCACAACTTCAAGTCTTAAAGAAGACCCTTGCACGCACTCCTTGCGGCAACCTTCAAACACTTGAAGTGTTAATCACTCTTCGGCCTTGCGCACGCTCTGCGGCAACGGTCTCTCAATAGTTTCTCCGATTTCAATCCCTGAATTCAAGCTTGGTTTGTGCACACCTTGCATGACTTATGTGCCTAACTGCACCTCTTGTGTGAATATGAGAACAAACGCTATCTCTCCTGAGCTTTCAGAGACGAATCTCTGAACCTTTTGTCAATGCACTCCTTCCGGACAATTCAACTGCACTCCTTGCAGGAACTCTTGCTCAGACAGAGAAATAATTGAAACTCATTTCACTTCCCTTTCCTCTCAAATTTCAAACATTTAACAAGAAATCATTCATACATAGCATAAAAGAAATTGCATGACAGGAAGGGTAAAACATTAAGAGCATAACATTTAAAGATGCATACACAAAGAAGATATGANGACGTCAGCTGGGCCCCACAACGGAGCTTTCCTCCTCATCGAGATTTCGGACATCGCAATTTTGAAATGCAAGGGTTTCCCGTCTTCAGGATCCGCGAAACATCGAACCCTGACTTCTTTGGATTTTTCGACACGTGTCCCAAATGGATGGATGGTTCAGATCAAACCTCGAGCTTCGTCCAATGAAATGTCAAACTTCTCCCTTATGTGAGTCTCGATGGCTGATTTCCCGATTTGGATAATCACACGACGCGCGTCCATCCTTAGATCCATGGCTGAAATCCTTTCGCTGTTTCGCGACTCAAAGGGCCTCGGACTCTTGCTCTCCAAATCTCCTATATGACGATGGTTCTTGATTCCTGCCATGTGTCCCAAGAGATGGATGGATCTGATTTACTTCGAGGTTTTCATGATGGATTTACTCGATCTCTTGTCCACGTGATTTCCGATTTCCTGAACTCCGACGCTTCGATATCCCGATACCCTTCGGGACTTTTGCTCGGCTTGAGAGGGTTAAACCTTGTGCAAATCCTGTCAGATTAGGCGGCTGACGGGTAACTAGGTGAGGATCCAACGACTCATGATCTCCTGAGCTTGAACTCCGGACACGGCCGTAACATCCTCGCTTCTTTGTCAGATTAGATGGTTGGCGGGATTTCTCTAATCCTCTACACAAGATTCAGACCGTTTGTTTCTTCCCCCTTGCTGATTTCCACGAAGTGAACCAAGGACTCTTCCCTGGATTTACCGACTTATGCCACAAACCTCCGATGCCTTTTAATCACTCGATATGCACCAACTCCTTGTGTTTCCTTCAATAGTTTCAAAGGCTTTATCCCTCCTGAGCTCTCTCACAACTTCGAGTCTTAAAGAAGACCCTTGCACGCACTCCTTGTGGCAACCTTCAAACACTTGAAGTGTTAATCACTCTTCGGCCTTGCGCACGCTCTGCGGCAACGGTCTCTCAATAGCTTCTCTGATTTCAATCCCTGAATTCAAGCTTGGTTTGTGCACACCTTGCATGACTTCTGTGCCTGACTGCACCTCTTGTGTGAATATGAGAACAAACACTATCTCTCCTGAGCTTTCAGAGATGAACCTCTAAACCTTTTGTCAATGCACTCCTTCCGAACAATTCAACTGCACTCCTTGCAGGAACTCTTGCTCAGATAGAGAAATAATTGAAACTCATTTCACTTCCCTTTCCTCTCAGATTTCAAACATTTAACAAGAAATCATTCATACATAGCATAAAAGAAATTGCATGACAGGAAGGGTAAAACATTAAGAGCATAACATTTAAAGATGCATACACAAAGAAGATATGAACACCATGAGTCTGAATCACAGCTTCTTTGTATTAATTCAAAACTTCTGTACATGGAGTCTGCTACACAACTCTCTGCTTCTCTTCTATGCTCTCTTCTTCTGCTAAGGCTAATGTTACAATACACAATGAGGATGTCTATATCTGTTTTCCCTCCACTCCTAAAACTATCTAATCAGAGGATTTAAAGCTACCTACTAACATAAATGCTTTCTACCTACTATGGACGAGAGCAGATCACTCAAGGTCCTTTCTAGTATATAAGTATGCCTCTCCTTAACTATCACATTTAATTTTGGCGCATCCAATCTTAAAAAGTTTTTTTAAACAATTTATCATGTGCTCAAAATGTGTTGCACTTGCCCCACGCTCGCTTGACATTGGCGATGCTCCTGCATCATACTCCCTCGGTTGAAAAAAATTCATGGGCTCCTGTCCATGAGCACTTACATGGTCTGTCCATGCTTTTGAATCTCTGCTTCATTTTCCCAGCTAGCATCTTCAACTAGATGTCCTTTCCATTTGACCAAGTATTCAAAGTATTGTTTTCTTCTGGTCTTTTTGCCAATTCTTTTGTCTAGTATGATTTCTATCTGTGGATTTTCTGCAACTGGCATCTATTTTTGCCACTGAACCTTTGACTCTTCATCGTTTGTTCCTGCTTCCTCATCTTTGTATGGGTACAAATCTAAGACATTGAATATAAGAGAAATTTCGATCCCATCGGGTAATTCAATCTCATAAGCATTTTCCCCAAATTTCTTCAAGACCCTACATGGTCCGATTTTCTTCATCTTCA
>JZKD02S1715429.1:0-11449 GCA_000966675.3 Picea glauca | reverse complement strand
GACTTGCTTTTCCTTACTTCATTCCTTCTTTTCTTCTTCTTTAACCACTTTGACCCTTCCTCGATTTGTGTGTCTTCTATGCACTCCATACTTCGTCCTTATTGTTCCTTAATACATAACCAAGGGCCAACAATATCTTAATAGAAATACACTTTTCTCATCCAATTGATATCTTGCAAATATTTGAATTATTATTCCATGGGTGTATTTTTTATGAATGTTAATGGATTATGCTATTGAATGTGCTAACATCATATATTATCACCATATGCTTGCATTTCTTGGTTTTTGAGGACTAGCTATAGGTATATTGTTTTGGGTCAAGTGCTCAATGGTGGACTTCGTCGAACATTTAGACGAGGTAGGCCTTTTATCTTGTCTTGATAGCATATTTATTTATGTAGCATACTTGAGAGTAGAGTTGATTTATGCAGTCATTTCCATCTGTTGTGGTTTATCCCTAGCCATAGAGAGATTTTCCTCATAACAAGCAGCTCAAGGAACTCAGATCCATCCCAATACTTCTACTTTGGAGCATATAGCTACCTAGTAATTCACTTTTGTTTGAAAATAGAATCACCCTTTCATTTCAGGTTTATGCTCAAGTTGATGTCATATTTCAAGTCCTAAAAAAGGATTCTAAAAGTCATATTTCTATATTTCAAGTCCTAAAAAAGGATTCTAAAAGATTCAAGATATTACTCTCTAGACTTCGACCATATAATTAAATGAGAATAAATCACAATTAAACCGATCACTTTTACTCACATATACAGAGAACACAACATTGATGATTGTAGCTGATCACTTTTACTCACATATACAGAGAACACAGCATTGATGATTGTAGTTGGCACATTATCTAAATTTTCAGTTGACACATTATCTAAACAAGGTTTGTTATAGGACCCTAGGTTTCTTCTATTGGAAGAAGTTGACACATTAAAGAAAATTTTGGGCATAATCACTCGTGTAATTTCAATGTGCCACTATTGAAAATGACACTTTCATCACTTGTCTTTGGGTCTAGAGCTCCCATATTTTCAACCAAGACCTTCATAAACCAAACGAGAAGGAAATAAGTAGAGGATATGTTAGAATTTATAACAAAAAAATGGCAGATCAAATCAAATGTCTGATTTCTTCAAGACACTCCAAAGAATCATAAAATCTGAATTTAGTATCTAAATTGAAAATAATGCTTAGGGTGCCTTTTCTTCCCCTTTGACAGTTTGTTTTACAAACTGGAGATTTCATTCCCTCCATTATTCCTCTGTAGAATATTGTTCATTACCAATACAATTACTTACAAATTGGCCCTGACATTTTCACACGATAAAACATATCGTGACAACTAATAAACAAAACAGTCATTTAGCTAAGTACTAACCTTCATAACTTCCTCAATTGGAATTCTAGTAGCATGGAACTGGTGATGTTGACAAGATATCCCCGCATCATTGCAAACTGCAACAATCTCTGCTAAATTTTCCAAATTTGCATCCATATTATGTTCTTTCCAATTTAATGTTCTTCCATCCTCGGGATTATATGTTGTTCCTTCAACATTAAACTCTTGAAGTGAACCAACACTATGCCCTATGACCATAAAATCACTTAACGACATATGATTAGTTGTAAGAGTGGTTGTCTTATTAGATAAAATCACTATGGTGCAACCATATTGTTTCCACACGAGGAATATTACGCACAATAGCATTATTTTGTGTCATCTTATGAGTCCCAAGAGCCAAGCACATAGTAATGACAACGGGCAATCCCACTGGTATAGAAGCAATTTCCAGAGCTACAAAAAATCTTAAATTAGTATGTACACTTCCCAAACGAGAATATGATATTTTTTGGCCAGCCATCTATGACATCACATGAGAAAAAATATTTCTAGTTGATGATCCAGACAAGAAGACAAATTACAACAATCATTGTTTTCAGTCTTTCACCGAATTCATCTAACTTCCTTTTCAAAGGTGTATCAACACCTTCCATCAAAGCTCCCTGAATTTTACCTATTTCTGTAGACATGCCAGTGCTCACAACAATGAAAGTGCAACATTCGTAGGCATGCTCTCTCCAGTCATGGAGGTTTTCTCCATTATAGCATCAAAAACAAGTAAATCTCTTGTATGAAACTTTGAGAAGCATCTTGGACAATTTCAATTGAAACCCGATCAAAGTGCAACTCTCTATGTAATAAAATTTGCTTCCAACATTTACAATTGNAAACATATTGTGACAACTAATAAACAAAACAGTCATTTAGCTAAGTACTAACCTTCATAACTTCCTCAATTGGAATTCTAGTAGCATGGAACTAGTGAAGTTGACAAGATATCCCCGCATCATTGCAAACTGCAACAATCTCTGCTAAATTTTCCAAATTTGCATCCATAATATGTGCTTTCCAATTTAATGTTCTTCCATCCTCGGGATTATATGTTGTTCCTTCAACATTAAACTCTTGAAGTGAACCAACACTATGCCCTATGACCATAAATTCACTTAACGACATATGATTAGTTGTAAGAGTGGTTGTCTTATTAGAGAAAATCACTATGGTGCAACCATATTGTTTCCACACGAGGAATATTACGCACAATAGAATTATTTTGTGTCATCTTACGAGTCCCAAGAGCCAAGCACATATTAATGACAACAGGCAATCCCACTGTTAAAGAAGCAATTTCCAGAGCTACAAAAAATCTTAAATTAGTATGTACACTTCCCAAACGAGAATATGATATTTTTTGGCCAGCCATCTATGACATCACATGAGAAAAAATATTTCTAGTTGATGATCCAGACAAGAAGACAAATTACAACAATCATTGTTTTCAGTCTTTCACCGAATTCATCTAACTTCCTTTTCAAAGGTGTATCAACACCTTCCATCAAAGCTCCCTGAATTTTACCTATTTCTGTAGACATGCCAGTGCTCACAACAATGAAAGTGCAACATTCGTAGGCATGCTCTCTCCAGTCATGGAGGTTTTCTCCATTATAGCATCAAAAACAAGTAAATCTCTTGTATGAAACTTTGAGAAGCATCTTGGACAATTTCAATTGAAACCCGATCAAAGTGCAACTCTCTATGTAATAAAATTTGCTTCCAACATTTACAATTGAAAATTATCAGATTTGAAGCTTAATTTGAATAGCAAGTCTTCCAATGAAAATGTATGAGAAATTTTCCTATAGGAAACATTCTCGTAGAGCATGTAAAGAAGACCTTCAAGATCAAATCTTTAATAGGACCTAGAGTAACTTGATATTTGACATGTTGTGCAGATTTTGAGCTTTTTTAGCTTAATAGGAACTAGAGTAGCCCGATATTTTACATTCGGAGAAGCTTCAAAACAATTATGCAACTGAAGGATCCCATATGGATAGCAGTTAGATTTATTATGTTCATATGTTGGATTAATTATCATACATAATCCATTGAATTCACTAACTAGTTTGATTTCCATTGACTAATTGTTGCAATGTTTTTCTTCAATGGATAACAGTGAAACTAGGGAACACATGATTTAGTAGAAGGTAGTGTTGGAAGTTGGAACTTGTAATGCAAGTTTATCAATGATGCTTTACATGTGGTGGTGTTTGTAGGTGGATAGAGAGGAGCGGCCAGATGTGGATAAGGTTTGGAATTCATATTTGGTGCTTGATAAGATTGCTTTGTTGTCCATGAAGATATAAGCAACGATTAGAATTATATTTGAGATTTCCATTTTATCTAGATTGAGAGCTTTGCACAGTTCAACTTGTGTAAAGATTCTTTGGCAAAGTTTGTGAAGAAAATGACACTTTGTTCATATCTCTAACTCGAGGATGGTCCACATCTAAACTGAATTGAATAGAGAGTAGTAAGCTCCTTGGCTATTTATAATTATCTTATACATCGTGTATTTTGTCTTCTTAGTTTAATTTGTGAATCTCATGTATCCATCATAAACTATAATCATTTGGCTCCTTGTACTCAAATGTTCATGTTCTCACCCATGAACATATTGGCCATTCCCTTAATTTTCTTTTCTAAAGCATCTTGCTATAATATATATATATATATATATATATATATATATATATTCCTTTGAATATAGATCTTGGGGAAAACCCCCAAGTACTTCCCCTCATTTTAATTATGGTGCCAAGGGTATATTGGTCCAAACCAAGGTTAGTAAATTCAGATATCTATTTGCCTATAAATTCAGTTACTTCTAATTTTGTTAACTTATTTTTTTTCCAATAAATTTTTAACTTCATAGGAAATTTATGTCGATTCTTACAGTTGATGTTAAAAGCACACACACAATAAAGAAAAACAAAATTTAGTTTTCCAGAAAAATGATCAATTACCTATTGCACATATGCAAAACTAAGTATTGGGCAAATTCTTACATATAGGGTCATTAATATATGAGGGTATTTGTTGCGCAAGAAAGATTTGTTGACTTCAAATAAGATTTTGAGCACAAACAGAATTACGTGACCTATGAAAAACTAGTTGACTGAGATTTATGATTGACCGTGTTGTAGATTTCTTGGACAAATTGAATTTACTTGATTAAGGTTTAAGTGATTTGTAACCCCATATTTTTGTCATTTGTGGCCATTTACCTTGGATTAGAATCATTTCACTATGATCAAAGTCATCTGTTGGATTAGAAAAGAGTTGCATGACCCTCCAATCTTCGATGGAATGAGGGATGTTGAGGAATTCATGGATAATCTAAGCCTAGTCCTACAAAAGAAGCAGTTGGTACCTATCCTGGAAAGAACCTGACAACCAAAGGTTCACACCCTCTAGGTGGTGGGAAACCTATAGAGAAGTCCTTTATAGTTGGGAGGCAGTTCAGGTAGCCTTGCAACACTAATTTGTTGCACTTCCCAAGTACTAGGTAATTTTTATTCTGGGGGAAACAGTAGACCCAAAACAAAGTGACATAAAGGAAGTTCTGTAAGTGTTTGATATATTTATATTTTCCTTCATAGTATGTTCTTTTGTCAAGTTCTCTGTAGTATAAGACAGCGTGTGTTTGACTAAATTAGATTGAATTTCTAGCATTGTCAGTACTTGAAAGGAATTAGTTCTCTTAATACTACGTGTCACTATATTGCAGTGTTCTTATCACTATATTGCAGTGTGTTGATTCATATGCTTAATAATATTATTATCATAGGGCCTAAAGTAGTCCAAGAAATATTTTTAGATCTACACTAATTAGTCAAAAATGTCGGACAATTATGCTTAGAAGAAAGCTTAATAGGGTGTACTGAGAAACTGCATTTAAATATTTCTTAGTTAGATTTCCTGAACAAAGTGGTCCAGTTGGTTTGAACTTCATACTCAAACTATGTGGTGAAATATAAATGATCAAATTTACCTGGTTTTTCTGTCAGTGCAAAGAATTTTCTAAGTCTAAGGTAACCTCTTATGGGATTTAGCGCATCTTATGAAGTGTATTTCTTGCACTTAAAGCCTACTGGAAATTATGATTCAGTTGTTTTTTCTATTAGAAATTATTTGTAATATGATTTTTTGGTTGTTTTTCTTTATCAAGTCCATCTGGGGTCTGCAACTCCTTACCTACTTCCACTATGCTTGGGGTTTTCCCTTAGATAGCAAAGGAAGTGCCTTACCTACCTCCTAGAGAACAAAGGTAAGTGAGCTTACCTATGTATGATATTATCAAGGTTATCCCCTCCCTTTGAAACAAGGTGGTGACATGATCTACCTCTTAGCGAGCAAAGATAAGTGACCTTACCTACCTTTTCAATGCTCATGGTTATCTGCCAGCAGTTTGAGAACATATCAACAAACTAAGTTGTTTTTCTCTCTCTTTTTGAAATAGAACCATTGATTTGGATCTATCCTTGTATTGTGTATTGATCAAGAAAGGGGATCTAGGGTTTTAAGAACAACCAGCATGATATGGCATGATTTTAAGCCCACATTGGATAAACATAAGCATACCCTGCTAATGTGAGTGTCCACTTTTGTGGAGCCCACTTTTAGTATCTTTTGAAGTGGAAGAGCTCTAATTATCATGGATTGTTGGAGAGGACTTCTTCTTTTTGGATTCTCTAGTTTCTACCCATGCAGGAAACATCATTTCTTTATTTACAAACTGAAAACCTGTTTAAGTGTGGTAGCTTTAATTTATCTTCAGTTACAATTTTGATTTAATTCACAATAACACCATTAGCAGGAGAAACCTGGTACACAACTCACACATTGTTCTTATATGGTGATGTGCTGAAAGTGGGAATACCCTTGAATGGTTAGCTTAGGGTATTCAAAGAGAAATTTACCCAAAGATGGTGGAATCTCCAAAAATAAGATTAGGGAGAGAATTTATTCCAAGCAGGGTACCATTTCTGAATCTCAATGATCTTCTGAGGGAAAGACACCCAAGGGAAATGATAAGAAGGCCAATGAAATGTATTACAAGCAGTATACTATTGATCAATCCCAATGACTTTCAAAGTGTAATACACCTAAATATAGTGTATTTCCCAAACATAAGGAGGTGATTGGTGCATATTCCAAGGAGTTGACCATTGTCGAGTACCAGTTCTTGTTAGAGTGAAATACACCCAAGGGAAAACCAACATGTCCATCAATTCCACGTTGTAAAAGGGTGATTGCAACCATACCCTTTATTAACCCCAATGTTTTCATGGCGAAAAGCTTGACTATATTGTTGAAACGTCGACAATCTAATGACTATACTGTGGTTTTTCCGACTTTAATAATTTAAAATATTGGCTAATAATAAAAACCTACAAAAATTCATCTTAAATCAATATTTATTGAGTATCGAGAGGGATCAAAAAGAAATCGAAATACGTATCATGATGGTTTAAAAGATCCATAGTTAAGATGCATATATGCTTGTAGTGTTTCTCGGTGTGTGTGTTTGTATTAATTAATACTTGGTAGTCTCTTGTTAAATTTTCTTTTTACATTATATAGTGGGCCAACTTATGTGATTGTCACTTCAATGTGCATGAACATTACACATCTCCCACACATTGTATTGTAGAATGTACGTAGCTTCTCTCACCACAAAGACCTAGTGTTGAGATGGATCTATGATGGTGTGTGTTTGTTGTACATTTTAAATCTTTGCAAGTGAGGAAATGCATATAGATTCTTAAGAAAAATAGAAAGAACAACAATGAAACACACACACACACACACACAAAGATTTACCTTAGAAACCCTTAACCTAGAAAATTAGCCTAACTTAGAATCACACCTCTCTCTTCTTCATTGCGTTAACTTCATCACTCGCAATACAATATTTAGGTATTTTTCAATATCCAAAATCCTAATCCTTTAACACAAATTAGATTACAACTCCAATCCCTTAACCATAATTATATTACAATGGGCCAAAAAAGCACAAAATAGACCAAAAAAAAATGCACTTGGAAAAAACTAAGTCTACTTGCAAAGAATACAACACATGTCCAACATTCTCCCACTTTTTGAATACTTTGCAAAAATAGGTTTGGGTGAAAAACATACATATAATCAGTTTCTAAGGGAAGTTATTCCCATTGATTCTCTACACCAAGAGAAATTCTTAGTACTAATAGACTTAGTCAATGAGTTTGCAACATTATTTAAGGTATTGACCTTCTCCAACAACACTTTATTGTGTTCAACTATTTTTTTAACACGATGGTACCACACATAATTATGCTCTATATTAAAATGATAAGTAAGGTTGTTTTCCAAAAACATTGCACTCGAGTTGTCACAACCTACCCTCACTGCTTTATAAACAAAACTAACACCTGAACAAAATATTTGCAACTATAGAACTTCCTTACTTATGTTGGTGGTTGTGATGTACTCAACTTATGTAGTTGGCATTGCAACTATAACCTACTTCTTGTTCATCCAACTAATTGCTCCACCAAATAAGATAAAAACATGACCACTTGTAGATATTTTGCAGTGAATATCTCCATCCCATTGCACATCAACAAAGCCTTAGATCTTTGTGAGACCCAGGTCCTCCTTGGTATCAAATTGCATAATCTAAAGTGCCACACAAATACCCAATGATCCTCTTTACAGTTTTCCAATGTTCTTTTCTAGGTTTTGACATATATCTACTAAAAAATCCCATTGCATGGGCAATGTCTGGTCTAGTACAAACCATAGAATACATTAGACTTTCAAAAACACTTGCATATGGAACATGAGACATTTCCACTATCTCTTCTTGTGTCTTAGGGCATTGATCTATAAATAAATTTATGCCTACAAGAATAGGAACCTTGATCGGTTTACATTCCTACATATGAAACCTTGTAATATTGTCTCAACATATTTCCTTCAATTGAACCAAAGTTTCTTTCCCTCCATTAGTGGAGACCACGTAGTCATCTTCTATAGTTGACAATGCAACTACAACCTACTTCTTTCTCATCCAACTAATTTCTCCACCAAATAGGTTAAAAACATGACCACTTGTAGATATTTTGTAGTCAAGATCTCCATCCCATTATGCATCAACAAATCCCTATATATCTATCTCTTTCTGAGATCTAGGTCTTCCTTGGTATAAAATCGCATAATCTAAAGTGCCACACAAATATTCAAAGACCCTATTTATAGTTGTCCATTATTATTTCTCAGGTTTTGAGATATACTCGCTCAAAACTCCCACTTCATGGTAAATGCCTGGTCTAGTACAAACCATAATGTACATCATATTACCAACAACACTTGCATAGGGAACATGAGACATTTCCTATACCTCTTCTTGTGTCTTGGGACATTGATCTATAAATAAATTTACATCTACAAGAATAGGAATCTTGATCAATTTACATTCCTACATATGAAACCTTGAAATATTGTCTCTACATATTTCCTTTGATTCAACTGGAGTTTCATTTTTTCCCTATTTTTTTTTCTTTAAATTTCCAAAATAAAAATTTGTAGCACCAAGCTCTTTTATAGAAAATTTAAAAAACAAAATGATTCTTGACTTCTTTGATGATTTCATTATTGTTTCCTATCATCAACATACATAACCACACAAATAAAATGATCAGCAACCAACTTTAAATACACACAATGATCAATTGTGCTTCTTGAGAAACCAAGTCTCACTTTATAAGTATCGAACTTTTGAAATTGAATTCTTGGAGATTGTTTTAATCCTTTAGTTTGCAAACTATCTCCAGCTTTCCCTTCACTGCAAAGCCTTGTCATTGTTTCATGTAGATTTCTTCTTCAAGACCTCCATGTAGGATTGTTGTATTCACATCCGTATACTCTACTTATGTTATGACGCAGACGCACCCTCTTCCTCGGCAAAGCCTCTGCGCTGACCTCCCGGTCTTAATGGATCGTTCTAACTTCACCTTCGAGCCGAAGTGGCTCTTTCGATTCCTCACTAGAATCTCTGTTAAAAACCCAATTCACAGGTCCTTCCTTTTTCCCTGTCACAACTTCTGCGTATACCTAGTCTCTTCCCGACCAAAATTTCAGGTTTCGGGGATTCACGATCCCTATTGTCGAGAACCTCAACCTTCTCGATCCCCCGATCTCTGATATCCCAAAATGCCGGAATGGCTTCAACATCAGTTAGTCTCCGTGGCTACCTTTTGGTCCATGTGACCACTATTCCATATGATCACAGTCCTAAGTCTTTCGCAATTTCGGGCTTTTGAATGCCGAAATGCATGGACCCCTTTGTCCTCAGGATTCCCGATCCTCCGAATCCCGATTTCCCGAAATGGTCTCCCTTTCGGGATTTTCCTTCAAAGACCTAGATTGTTGCCACGTGTTCCCTAGGGATGGACAGTCCTCGTCACTTCATGGTTTTGGGAAATTCTTATGGGTCCTTTCTCTTGTAAACCCCGAAGTTCTGATTCTCGACCTCTTATATGCTGAGATGACGTCAGTTGGCCCCACACCGGAGCTTTCCACCTTATCGAGATTTTGAACATCACGGTTCTGAAATGTGTGTGCTTCCTGTCTTCAGGATTCGCGAAACACCGAATCCCAAAATGTTGATGGCTTTCGATCTCTACCATGTGTCCCAACCGATGGACGGTCCTCAATCATTCGCGAATTCAAATGTCGATGTCCTCCTGAACCCCAAAAATCCGACATGTGAAATGCTGACGGGTCCTTGATTATCACCACCTGTCTCAACTAACGGACGGTCCTGATTCAGTCTTGGGATTTCGCGACTTGCAATTCCTCGATGTTGTAGTTTCTCTGTCAATTTAAAACCCCAGTAGGCCTAAATACCGATGGGTGCTTGATCTCCACCACCTGCCCCAATAGATGGACGGTCCATATCAAGATCAGGGTTTCTACTATGAAGTGACCCGATCTCTTGTCCTCTAGACTTCCGATATTCCAAACTCCGATATCCCGATGCCTTTTCGGGACCTACACACTGCCTGCGAGAGTTTAACCCTCGTGCAACTCTAGTCATATCCTACGGCTGGAGGGTAACTAGGTGAGGATCCAACGGCTCACAATCTCTTGAGCTTGAAACTATGGTAACAACCGTAACCTCCTTGCTTCTCTATCAAATCAGACGACTGGCGAGATTTCGCTAATCCTCTACAAAGAATTTTGATCGTTCGTCTCTCCCCTTCGACGACTTAGCAGGTTCGAATCCTTTGGGGGTCTTCCACGAATTCCAACCTCTCAAGAACCTCCTGCACACACCCTTTGTGGCAAACCTTCAAACATTCTGGTGTTGAACACCTTCGACTCCGCGCACTCCTTGCAGTGACAATTCTTCAATAGCGTCTCAGGTTTCAAACCCTGGATTCAAGCTTGGTTTGTGCACACATTGCACGAATCTTGTGCCTAACTGCACCTTTGAGGAAAATGAGAACAAAAGTTAACTTATCTGAGCCTTCAGAGATAAGACCTCTGAACCCTTCTGTCAATGCAAACCTTGCGGACAATTCAACTGCACTCCTTGCAGGAACCCTCGCTCAAATAGAGAAACAATTGAAACTCATTTCCTAACTCTTTCTCTCTCAGACTTCAAGCATTTAACAAGAAATCATCCATACAAAGCATATAAAATCAAATGTATAACGGAAAGAGTAAAATTATGAACATACCATTCAGCATACACATACAAGAAACAACTACAACGCCATGAATCTGAATTAAGACTTCTTCTATTAACTTAATCTCTGTACATGGGTGTTTTTCAATTACAGTTTCTCTATTCCAGCTCTGTATGCTCTCTTTTCTTCCTCTTTGGTAATGTTCTTCACTACTCTGCTCTCAATTGGCATCCTCCTTCTATATTACAATTACACAATGAGGGTGTCTATATCCGTTTTCCCTCCACTCCTAAAACTGTCAACTCTGAGAATTCAAAGCTACCTACTAACATAAATGCCTTCTACCTACTATGGATGA
>JZKD02S1715418.1:66238-82350 GCA_000966675.3 Picea glauca | reverse complement strand
GATAAGCTGCCACCATTCTAGCGAGTCTTTCACTCTGTATTTTTACAGTCTCTATACATTTCTCTGATTAATAGAAATCGTGTATTACTATATATATGTGTTTATGGTTGCATCTATGATACTTTTCTGTTATATTATTGAATATTTTTAATATCTCTATACATTTCTTTATTATATCTCTGCTCTCATTTCGTGCCGAAAATAATTCGGATCATCCTGCGAGGCAGTTTTGTCTGTTGTGGCATGGTCCCAACGGTCTAATGGCGATTTTTCTGGTCATAACTATTGTTCTAACCATTCGAGGCATTGGTCTAACAGTTATAATCCTTTCAACAGCTATATTTCTTCACCATGGTAGCGAAACCATTTGTTGGCATAGGGGAAGACCCAAGGTTCAACGCTTCAACAACGCACCAACAAAACCCTAACTACGGGCCCTTTCGGCAACACCTGCAAAGCAGGTGAAGTCTCACTCGAGGTAGAGGCAGGGGTGGTTGCAGGACTCAGATGTCTGCAACCTTAGCTAGGACACAAATCTGTGATTGTAACACCTTAACAAAGCACTTAGTAGTTATGGTTCATTAATATTCAGCCTTATTTTACATCATAGATAACCCTAACAACAGATCAACGCAATATTCACTCAGATCCAATATATTCAAGCACTAATCATATCAATATAGATCAAATCTAGCATCTTATTCACATCATTAGGCACTAAGCTATCATATCATATTCATTTAACATACATCAGTGCACTAAGCATTAATCATATCAATAGTAAAACAACCATAATGCACAAAGCAACCATAACACAGGATATACGTGGTTCACCCCCAGCCTGGGCATACATCCACTGACTCTTTTTCTCTTTTATTGCCTTATGTCAATCTTCTACATGCACAGAGCCACGAGATCTTACTCCGTAGAGGACATGATATATGCACGAACTTCGCTAGATCCTCCTTCCTTGAGTTACAACACAAAGCCTTTTCACAGTCTCTTACACTCACTTGCACTTAGCTCTGCAAATCTTGCACAGTATGCACAAAGCATTTACAATTGCACTTAGCACCTAGCAATGTACCAAAATACCTCCTCCTTTTTACATCGCCTAGGATTCTATTTATACATTACAAAAAGGTCTTAAACAAGGGTAAACCCATGGGCCGACATCCCCATACTCGTTACATAGCTCAAAACCCAAAAATCCCTAAACAAGGGGTCGAGATTCTACGATCTTTGCTTCGACTTGTACTTCACCTTCAAAATCCTGTTGAAGTCCCAAAACAAGTCAATCATGACCAAGGATTCTCAAAACCTGGTCAAGGGCCAACATAGGACATATCGAATCTCGGGAACATTCTGCGTTGGGCTTGCTTCACCGCGGAGATAACTGTAGTGAGGTTCTCGGATAGGATCTCATCCCAATTGAACAATGTCCCCGCATCTACGCAGTAGTATATTAGAGGCATATAAGATAGGGAGAATTGTGTTGTGTCAGATTCCCCATACAATCTACACAACATGGCTACCAAGTACTGGTAGGTTCTTCTTAAGGCACTCATGGGGTATCCACTTTTAGGTATGTACTTAAATTTCTTATATTCCCTATACCACTTGGGGAACATGTCCTTAGGTGTGTACTCGAATTTGTTGAGGAGTTTACTATCCATGATTTTGATCCCCTCTTCAATATGATAGCACTTGGCCAAATTCTCGTGTCTAATTGAAGCTATGGGTTCTTTCCTTGCGTTGTAGACATATTTGTTGATTACATCAATGTTCTTTAGAATCCATGAGATGGAATTCACACAGGGGAATACCACTGGGTGTGTTTCTACTCTGAAGATACTGAATTTCCTGACATTCTTGAAAACTTGAAGCTCATATGGATCTTCGACTTTAGTGGAGAAAATATATTTTTTGAACATATAATATATTTCTCCCCATTTCAATGTTTCTTCGTCATTCTCTATCAATCCTAACGTGTCATCATATGTGGCTCCGAGTATTTCTGTCTCTCCTTCTATTTTTTGGGCACTTCCAGAGGTCTCGGCTTCAGATAGCTTTACCAGTGTTTTCTTTTGAGGTGACATGCTTGAACCTGCCACAAAATATGATCATAGTGCATATATTAGGATATAATATGCAATTCAATGCAACTAAATAATTTGAAATACCATGGGAACCATTGGGACTACTATTGGACAAAGAATCATCATACGAAAATGTCAAAGCGATGGTAGGCATGCTTGATAAATTTGGTAAAAAAAATGGAAAAGAAAGGGTGAAAATTGATCTTTGAAAGGAAAAATCAGAGGTCCAAAGATGAACTCTTCTGATGAAAATCAGAGGAGTTCATACTAAGTACTCTGAGGCATATGAGGAGTTGCTTGAAAAGGATCTGATCTGCAAGGTTAAGAACAACTCCTCTGATGTGCATTAGAGGATTTAGTTCTAACTTCTCCAATAGCGCGTCAGAGGAGTTTGTGTCTGAGTTCCCGAAATCTTATGAAAATCAGTGTGGTTAATTGTAACTCCTCTAATCATATCAAATAAGTTAATAATAACTCCTCAATTTTTATTGGAGGAGTTAATAATAACTCCTTCGATACAGTCGGAGGAGTTACCTGAAACACTCCCGATTGCAAGAATCCTAAGGGTTTGATAGGGAACGGTTAAGGGTTTTTTATCATTTCGTGCTAGGAAAGAGTCTGGGGTTGGGTTCAGATGGAGATCCTGTCAAATAGAGGAGTCTTCAAGGTTCGGAAAATGTGTAAGGAAAATGTCTATGAAGACAAGTTGGGGTGCAAATTATTAAGCAGCTACAATTCGTGAAGGAGATTAAGGAAAGGGAAATATGTTGATTGAGGAACGACATGGAGAAGAAAAATGAAGTAGGGAGAAAATATTGAGTAAGAAACCCTAACCCTAACCCTAGAAAACTATGAAAATATTCCCTTACCTAGAAATCTAGCACCATGTGGGGGGTGTTGACAAGATATGAGCTTGAATAAAATGGCTTGGTGCGCTCTAAGTCTTGGAAACTTTTCTCACCTCGTCTTCTTTGGTCATATAACAAAACATGATTTTTCATCGCTTATATAGATCAAAGAACCTTTTGAATTAAATGCATGGTTGGTGGGGTGGTTGAAGTTGGAGGACCTAAGGACAAGTTCCCTGATGAACATCGGAGAACTTAGTGGAAAGTCCTCCAATGTTCATTGGAGGACTTGTATCAAAGTCTTCTGATAACACCAGAAATCTTGGGGAAAACTCCTCTGATATGAATATGAGGAGTTACTATTAACTCATGCGATGGGAAAGGGAAATTAGTGTGGAAAGGAGAAACTCCTCCGACGTGAATCAGAGGAGTTAGAAGTAAATCCTCTTATTCACATCTAAGGGGTTAGTATTAACTTTGTTGATTTCCTCTAACTATCTTAAAAACCAAAATTATCAAGTACTTCCTTTTTAGCATGATTTCTTAAGGCAAACACAATTTCTCTAAGGATCTTGAGGTAGAGAAAGACCAAAGAAAAAATCTCTTAAGCATAAAAAAAATGAGGGGTTTTATTTTTGAAAGGCTATGAAAATAAGAATAAAGGAAAATGGAGGGTTGTAGTGCCTATCACAACACCTACCTATTATGGAAACATGCAAGATGTACCTCAGGCGTAGGATTCCTAACTAGGAGTACTATCCTAGTAAATTTAATGCATTGGTTTTTAGGGATAAATATGAGGGAAGGTTGTACAAGAGCCTCATATTGAGCTTCTCTCATATTTTTATTCTTCCAATCTTTCTATTGATTCTAAGTCTGAAACTTAGGATCAGGTCTGGGAGGGAGAATGGCCCGTCGTTGGAACAAGAAGAATAAGAGGTGCTCGGTAGGACACCATGACAAGGAATCTTCCTCATCAATGGGTCAAGGTCGCCTCTCCAGAGAAGAGAAGTAAGCTCGAGCCACCGATGAGCAACTCTAGGTCCATTGCTCGATGGATTAAATTCGGTCTGTGGAAGACATTGAGGATCGAGTTCTAGCCCAATGCAGGATGACCAGGGAAGAAGAGATAATAAAGGAAGCGTCCAAGTGGGTGGAAATACCAATGAACCCTAGGACCATTGATACTTGGTACTTTAGGATGGTCGAAGTATATTGGATGGTCAAGGCATTGGTGGCCTAGGATATCAACAAAACCAGGTGAGAGAATGTCGAGATCCTCCAAGCTATTCACATTTTGGAGAAAAAATTCAAGCTTTATTGTAGGGCTCAACACTATATCAAGTTTAGAGTTAATCAACTAGATCAATGTCCGAAACAACATGGGAAAGGTCAGGCAGCCTAGTCTCCTCCAGGATCTCTCCAATGTCCAATTATGGTCGACGATGAGGATGAACAACTTCGGGTAGAGGACGATGAACCCCGGGAAGAGGTCATTCGCCAAGCTAAGCAAGAAGAAGGGAGCCACATCGGGACCTCTGGGAGGGGGATTAGGCAGGTGCTAGCTCCCCAATAGGATTTGAAAGTTTGTTATGTTTCGGTCTATTTTGTTTTTTCTATGGTTATATTGTTAGTGGCCATAGGATCTTATTCTCGGGCTTTAGTTATGGGCTCATATCTAGAACTTTTGATAAAAACTTTCAACTCTGAAGATCTTGGTTGTTCTGAACAAGGTTAAGGGGTCTAGTTTCCTATTTTGGAAAACCCCCCTGTTCGACCCTTTTTTTACTATATTGTGATATAATAGAAGTTTCCTGCCTTTTTAGCTTAAAAAAAAAACTATTGAGCCAACTTTATTTTTGTTATTGTTATTTTTTTAAATTGATTTGAATTTAATTTTTCTTAATGTTTAATGTAATGTTATTTGAGCTAGTCTAACATAATGCTAACATGACAACATATCCTCCATACTGGATTGTAGAGAACCTTGCTACTCTCAGTGAAAAAATTACATGTTGATTGTTTGATTAATAAATATATTGAAGGAAACTTATTAAAAAAATCATCCATCCACAAGGAGAGGTAACCATTTTTCATTATGCATTAATACAAAGAAAAATATCCAGCACTAAACTTGGTGTAGGATACGTGAAACCTACATCTTCACCTTTTGGAACTCTTCCACTCACAATGCACTTAGATCTATATGTATGAGACACACATAAAGTGTATATTTCTCCTTGTAAGCAACACAAGCGTTGAAATAGAAATAAACATGAACATGCAAGAAAAACTAGAAAGAAATAAAATAGGCATACAATGTTTCTTTTATTAAACAATAATAGAATTACATACATCAATGCCTATAATTTATTTCATAATTTCAAAGAAAACATAACATGACAAGGATGATCCCTTTTCATTATATGAATCCAATCATTCTTAGTCTTATTTGGCTTGCAACATGAAAAAATTTGATGTTCTATGAAATTCTCCTAAATGCTAGTTTTCTTCAACAATCTTTTCTTCTCTTCTACTTACTTGAATCTCTTATATTTTTTCAAGTTTGCAACTAGAACTGTGTCTCTTCTTTCTTCTCTAAAGCTTGTACCCAGTAACTAATATATGAACCCTTCTTTGTTTTTATCCACAAGATGTAATTTCATTCCCTTAAAGAATTTCCCAACCTTTTTTGTGTTGGAACTGCTTCTCTCCTCCCAATATCTCTTCTAGTATCTCTTCCTAATATCTCATTTTTCTCTCATATTCATATTCTCCCTTTATTTTCAAGGGTGATTGAATGCCCAAAGAATGATAACCCCTCTCTTTTCTTCTTTATTTACCCCTAACTCCTTTTAGAATTAAATATGTTGAATAAATACCCTCTCAACCATATGTGGGCACCACTAGAATACCACCACATGTCCCTTTAAATTGAGGAATGCAGCCACCTTATACACCTCCACAAAACGTACTTATAAATAATCATGTTGGAGGTTCCTTCAAAGGATGCAAGCATCCTGTTATCTTGCCAGCTTCTTCAAGGAATATTCCCTCAATATGTTACAACTTTCAAGTGGATAATTTATTAATAGTGATTTCTCTAACACTCTCTTTCTAGTTTCAAACTTGAAAATAATCTTTAGAACCCATAAGAGAAAGGGTCATTGATTCAAGAGGGGAATTTCTTACTAATAAACGATAAACACAATGCTCCTACACGATTTTTGATGTTGGTGCTCTCCATGGGTCTGCAATTGTGATGCTCCTACATCATACTAGCCATGTACATTGAAAACAATGGCCTTTTGTTGAGGTTGCATGCCAGTTCCAATCTTTGTTATTTCTCCCTTTATGCTTATTCCATATTAGAATGTGCACAATATCAATTTTTACCTCTATTTATTTTTCTCCTTATCCAAATCTTGAACCACTCCTCATTTTGTAAATCATAACTGGGAGGTCTCTTCCATTGGCTCATAGAGACATTATTTATTGTAATAACATGTCTCATGGAGTAATACAAACCCATTTCTAACTATGCACATTCCCTTACCTCAACCTCATTACTTCATTTTGAAATGCCTCTTCTCCACTTGTTTCCATTAATTCAAGCTACATCAATGAACTATGATCCTATAAGGATATCACAATGTCCCATCTTTTCTTCTTCTCATTCTCCTCATTATCTAAATCTTCTCCAATGGTATTATCCATGAAAAATTCCTTCGTTGGATCAAATATTTATTAAACACGTGATATCTTTCCTCCTCCTTCACACTTCCAAGTAGTAACATGGTCCATGATACAATTTTTTTTTCTCTACCTTTTGCATACTCTTTTTCATATGGACAATGTTGACATTGATCATTTCAATTTCCTCCATGAATTTTCCTTCCTTGTATACATCATTTCACACACACACCTATACTTGAAATTGATCCATAAAAAATATTAAGGGAAACTATAGTTATGGTGTGCACATCTTCCATATATTCCTCATCCATCAACACACTTGGATGCAACTTAGAATCATTGATGATCACTCTAACCTACTCTATCCTCAATGATCAATGTACAAATTATGTATCACTCGTCTTGACTAAGATCTCTTTACTACCATCACTATTGGTGGAATTTTCTTCACTTTACTGTCTTTACATGTCCATCTATCATAGTCATTTCACATGTTCCTTGTTCTCTAGAATGGTCTCATTCATCACTTCAATGTTTAGTATCATGGAGCAATTCACCTCCATGTACAACCCTACACATTCTATTTCTATCTTCTTCTTATCATTTTTGGTCAACAACAACACAACTTCCTCTTCTTAGGACACTATCTCTTCAAGAACAAATCTTTCATGATGTTGCATGGACATTAATGCGTCCTTCCTATTTTCATCTTCCCCTTATTCATTGACATAATTCTCACCAATTATTCTTGTTGGTCACTATAATTGCTTAATTAATTCAAACAATCAAGTGCTACATAAATTGTCAACCCAGGGAAGTCTGCTTATTTCAAAGATAACCACGCACTATATATGCTCAATTCCAAAAGCAACCTAGAGTTGTAGTAAAGGAAACTATATTGATCACACTTGCCTTGAATAAACTGAAGTTCTGACTTGAATTACAGGAAAGCAATCTACCTATTGCAGAGCTTAAAGAGATGATTAATCTAAAGAATCCTGGATTACATTAAAATAACAACTGCAACAGGAAAGAACAACTATTCTATAACCAGAGAACAAGACCCTATTCCCAAGCAGGAACTCCAGTACCTTGTTTCTGATGAACACACTTTCATGAAAGCATTAATGCATAGGAGGCTAACTCTATCTATCAGAGAACAAGACCCTTAGTCCCTTCCATTAAGCAGGAACCCTTAGTACCAGTCTCTGATTAACACACTCAAGGAAATGATTGAAAGCTGACTACTTCTAACAGAGAACAAGACCCTCTAATTCCTTCCTTTAAGTAGGAACCTTTAACCCAGTCTCTGATTAGCACACTTGTGAAAATAACTGAAAGCTGACTACTTCTAACAGAGAACAGGACCCTCTAATTCCTTCCTTTAAGCAGGAACCTTTAACCCAGTCTTTGATTAGCACACTTGTGAAAATAACTAAAAGCTGACTACTTCTAACAGAGAACAGGACCCTCTAATTCCTTCCTTTAAGCAGGAACCTTTAATCCAGTCTCTGATTAGCACACTTGTGAAAATAATTGAAAGCTGACTACTGCTAATAGAGAACAGGACCCTCTAATTCCTTCCTTTAAGCAGGAACCTTTAACCTAGTCTCTGATTAGCACACTTGTGAAAATAACTGAAAGCTGACTACTTCTAACATAGAACAGGACCCTCTAATTCCTTCCTTTAAGCAGGAACCTTTAACCCAGTCTCTGATTAGCACACTTATACATCCATCACACAAGATTGCTAATTAAAATGATTATGAACTTCGTGAAAACAATGTAACATTCACTAAAGAAAAGTTCCTAATAAGACAGAGTTTAGTAGTGTTTCAACAAAGCAGAATTCATAAAAAGTAGTGTTTCAGCAAGACAAAAGTTAATCAAGGCATAAACAGAATTTACACTAGTACACTATAAAACTAACGGGTGAATCTTGTGAAGAAGGTGGGTCCTCCCTTCTCACAAGATTCCCCTGAGACGAAAAGGCTAGAGAAGGATGCTCAAAACAGTCTTTTATTCATCTATCAATGGATCATATTACAATCTGGAAAATGAAGTAGGTCCCTCTCTCTGAAGCTTTCTTAATACATAAACTAGGGATCCTTCGAATGATGATTTCCTCTTATTTAAAGAGGGAACCCCTTCGATACAATTGATCAAAAATTACAGATGTATATCTGAGTCTTATTCTTAGTCAGATCGACTTTTCTAAACCAGAATAGGACATCCTAGTCTCCCGCAACAGAATGCTATTACGAGTGTTGAATGAGGTGTTGTTGTTACAACTGGAGTAACAGTTTCTTGCTGCTGCTGCATGTTGTTTCGGCACCGCAAATCGTGGGTTGTTTCAGCCACGGGATTTGCGCTCTTGACTGTTTCAACATTTCTCATGTAGCAGTGATGGTTGGTGCTTGGCTTACGGTGCAACTGTAAGTCAATCTGTGTGAGTTGTTGTTGACCGCGGACTGTGTAACAAATTCCTTTGTGTTTCAGCATCGTCGGTCCTGGGCTGTGTAACGACTTCCTCTGTGTTTCAGCATCATGACCATGAACTGTGTAACAACTTCCTCAGCATCGTAGATCATGAACTGTGTAACAACTTTTGTGTTTCAACATCGTCGACCATGGACTGTGTAACAGCTTCCTCTGTGTTTCAGCATCGTCGACCATGGACTGTGTAACAACTTCTGTGAATTGTTGTTTTAGCAACAGGCCTCAAATGCTAATCTGCAGTTTGAACTGTTTCAGCACTTATACATTTCTAATCAATGGTTAAGTACAAGAGTGATGTAAAATATTATGCAAAACAGATTAAACATATAGTAATGAGAAGGGACGTTGTATACCTTTGGAATGATAAGATAAAGTGATAATATGAGTTTAAATGTGGGTGATCAAGAGTATAATAGTGGCAAAAAGTATGGGCAAAAAGGTACATTGTGTGGTCCTAACAATTCTATGAATATTAAACACTTATTGGTGATCTTCTTCTCCCTTTGTTCTCTTATGCACTGACATTTATTCATAGTGCCTCCTCTCCTCTCCCTTCATTGCAATTTCAATTGTTTCCATATCCAAGGATGCAATATTCATCTTTTCTATAAAATCCTCCACAACATCCTTTGATGTCGCTTTGTCAATTGTCATTCATGTATGGAAAAATTAGGCTTCAACAAGCTCCTTATCCTCAATGGGATCTTCTTCCTCATGTACAACAATGGATTTGTTTCCTATACATGTAATCAAAGCATGAAAACATACTTTAGGGGAAACAAAATCTTCCATAGATTCTTCTTCTAGTCTCACTTCCCCGGTCACTCCATTATTTTGCAACTCAATTCTTATGGTCAAAGCACAAGATTCCTCCAAGGAAATTTAAAATTCCATGTGCATATGTTCTGTTGTTGATTCTTTCAATTCTATGATTGGTTGTAATTCTAAGTCTTCTTGCACACATTATGTTGCAAGTTCACTCTATATTTCCTCTTCCTCCTCAATCATGTAATCAATCATATGCAATGCCAAATCTACTTACATGTTGGTTGCAAGCTCCTTTGCTTCATCATATACTTCTGCATACAATATATGGTCTTCCCATCACATCATTTTCTTATACCTCCACCTCAGTATGGAGATCCTCTTTCACTTCAATTGATTTCAAGTTTAGTTGGTTGTCCTTATCTTCCATTTTCTTCTCTGTATCGGTTTGCATTGCTACATAGTTCTTTTCCATTTCTTATTTCTTCTCCTTTTCCTTCTATTATTGTGGGGACAAATTCCTCTTAACTTCAATTTTTTAGTTTTGTTGTGTCTCTTCATGAGAAGTTTATTCCCACTTATATTAGCTTTCATAGCTCAAATCATTTAGATTTCTTCTTTGTTGAACCTTATCTAAGGTAGATAGACATGCAATAAGCACTTGTAGTTATCTCTAGACTTCATCCTCACCTCTATAAGGTCCTCTCCTTGCTCCACTAAAGCGTGGTCTTCCTCTTGGCACCATACTACAACTCACCAAGAAATATTCTTCACAAATCTATAATTCCTCCTTTTTCAAATTTCTTCCTTACTCTAAACCCTTCAACAATGTTTCCTAACAATGTCTTGTTGGAGCTATCTTCTTCTCCACCAATAAATCTACTTATATATCCTCTTTGTTGGACTTATTTCTCTCCCTTAGACAACTCTATATGGCCTTTCACTTGTTGGAGCTACATAAAACAACATCAAAATTTCAAATGTACATCTTATTTTCCTTTATACTTGATTTTGACTTATCCCTTCACTATGTGCACTTCAACCCCACACTATCATCTACACAATAATTCCATTATTGGAGTTATCTTTCACAATCACATAATCCCATATATGTTTTTCAACCCCTCATAATGTCTACCCAACCTCTATTGATATGTAAACTATCATGGATATTCCACTGAAATAGTTTGTCATAATAGATCTGATAAATAATTGAAATATTTATTATTAAGGTTATGTTTCCTTTAGATTTCTGGAATATATAGTTATTGATTCTTCTTACTTATGCATGAAATAAATAAAATGTGGAAAATAGAGAATAGTAAAATACAATCACACCATCCACAAATAAACATAAGATGTGACCTGGGAAACCCAATACGAGAGAAAACCCAACTAGAAGGTGAGGTTGTTCTGCTCTCTTTTCTATGGTATAGAAATGTTGCAAGAACAAAGAAAGAGGCACTCTATGTGGAGTTTCCTTTGACCTGTGGCATGTATGGCTGATACCAAATATTCCCTCCTCTATTATGCTTACAAAATACCACTCTCAGATGTTTTTTTCTCAGCTATGGAACAAGATACGATGCAAAATATTGGAACCCCTTCTCCTCCTAGTGGCCCGATTTTTAACACATCCTGATAGCCATCTAGGGATAGGTTTTTGACTTCATCAACCCTCAATTGTGGTAGGGTTTTGAACCTTCTAGAATATTATTGAAATACCTCATATGGCTAGGCCCATATGCATGAGTAATGGGGGCTAGTGTGACATCCTCTCGTACCATGGTTGTCAACACAATAGGTGAACTTGCAGAAGGCATAACTTTTGCATACGAACTACGATTGACACGATTTTTGAACCGTTGGAAAGGTATCGATGTGTAGAATAGAGTCACGAAAAATAATCTATGATGGGAAATATTTTACCCCAAAAAATTTCATTTGATGGCTCATAATGGCCCTAGAAGGTTTAGATCCTAATTTTCCAAACTAGGACCTGCCACTAAAATGGCCAAGTGCAAGTTGATTCCTCCAATCGAATTTTTTATATTATGAAAGGATCGAGATAGATGACAGACAATATAATGATCCAATCTAGATCATCTATGTTGGATTTGTTCTTCCTTTATCCCTACAACTCTACCTAATAAACTTGAGTAGAGTTGTTTACTCGCTTATAGTATCTATCAATTTTTTTTCTCTTTTCTAGACTTGTACTCAATATGGACCCTTTATCCTCTAATCGCACGTGTTTCAGTACATGTAGCACCTACCTCACTCTCATATTAGAACTCTTCCACTCGCAATCCATTCATTTATATAAAAATAACACACACATACAAAATGCAAAGCTCTCCTCACAAGAAAAAACACACCATAGATAATAAATAAACACAAATGTGCCACACACATTGGAAGGAAATAAAACAAGCATACATGATTCTTTTATTAATTTGAAATAAAATTACATGCATGTATGCCTCTAAGGGATTTCACCATTTCAAAGAAAATATAACGCGCGAGGGTTGAGACTTTTTTATTATAGGATGCTCATTGGTCTTAATTTTGATATAGCTTACAACATGCAAAAATTTATTCTGTTGCAATTTTCTTTTGTGATGGAAATTCTCCTAAATGTTGGTTTTATTTGACAAGGCCACAATCTCTCCTTCTCTTTTTCTTAGCCGAATATCTTGCATTTCTACCTAGTTTTCCATTGGAACTGCATATTTTCTTTATTCTCCAATGGTTCTAGACTATGCAACTAATATTGAGACCCTCGTCTTCTCCATTTTATTCTCCTTAATAACTCCTCCATTGTTGACTTGAAATGTGGATATGGGAATGACAAGAGGATATTTAAAATTCTACCCTTCCTCTCATGCATATATCTCTTCTTGTCCATTACTATTGGGTTATACTAATTACCCATTAATTTCTTGGGAAGGTTGCAAAGATATGTGACCCACTTTTATACTTATTGAAATTTCTTTCATGTGTACTCCTAGGTTGACCAAACAATCACCACTAGGTTGTGTCTCTAAGAACTGAAAAAAAGAGATGGATTCAAATTGCATTACCAAATCCATGATTCTTTGAATTGGCCTTTTTAAACTACCATTTTGGAGAGAGAAAAAAGAAGACATGTGAGGATTCTTTGAAAATTGACATGTGATTAATTACATTTTCCCTTTCTCTTTGAATATCTTGATACACTACTTAAGCTTCTAACTCATTATTGATAGCAACTCCTAACCCCCTTCATAATCATTATCTAGATTTCCACAGGAATCAAATAGGATCCCATGTGCATTGCCACCCTTTGTTTTTCTACATTATTAAAACCAAAATGATCTTGATACATTTTTCTGGCTACTCGAAATATCGAAAAATAAACCAATTATTATTTTTTTAAATCCAACAAGATCCATTTTATGACTAGATTTTGGTGATAACAAAAAAAAAAAAAAGTCAAAATACATTGTTCACGAGAATAACTACCATTTTGGGGAGTGGAGCTAAAAAGGAGACATATGGACGATTCTTTGAAATTGCATTTACCCTTGCTCTTTGAATATCTTGATAAACTACTTAAGCTTCTAGAAATTCTTGACAGTCTCCATTTCCATGGCTGGAGACTGTCAAGTATGGAATAGAGCATAAGGAAGGGGAAACCCTAAACAGGTTCTGGAGGATTAAAGTATGGAAATGGAGACTTCAATTAAAAATCGTTCTCTTCTTCTGGCTGGCAACAGAAAACAAGATCCTTTCGTGGGACTTCCTGCAGAGAAAAGGTTGGACGGGGCCGGGCATGTGCATCCTATGCAGAGATTCCGAGGAAGATATAAACCATTTGTTTATACACTGCAATTTTACCAAGAATGTCTGGGCGATCTGCTCAAATTTCCTTAAAGTTACCTGCCCCTGGCGCGGCAAGAACCTCAACGAATGCATGGAATCGTGGCTTATTTACAAGGCTGCTTCCAAAAAACTTCCAATCCTACTGAGTTGGTTTACCAGGATCGAACCCAACAAGTCTTTATTTGATGGAAAGACCCCCTCGGTTTGGGTTGTGGCGTACAGGACCTTAGGCGCCCTTTCAATTCTCCCCATGGTTATTAAATCATAGGTATTAAGATTGAGTCCAGTTGTGACAAGGTTGGAAGGGTAGACGACTTCTGGGATAGAGGTTTACAAGGTTTGGTGGACCTTCGATGGACCTCGGGACGTCTCGGCCCCTGCTAAGTCACAAGTTATTGGTATATCTGACTTGCGGGCTGTTGGATATACTCTTGGGAGGTTGCGGTTCCCATGGTCAAAAAAAAAGATTGAGTCCAGTTAGTCGTTCGATTGGATACTCACTGGCCTTTTTTGACTGGGCATCCATAGCAGGGGGTTCTGGTTGAGGGGATCAGTATTGATAGAGGGTTCAGTTGTCAGATGGTTATTTAATTGTGGTGAAGGAACTAATACCAAAGATGAATTAGTGGAAGTGCGAACTTTTTTATCCATTGTTAAGATTTTGAAAATTCAGCATGTTCAAATTTTAGGTGATTCTAAAATAGTTATTGAGTGGCTGAAACATAAGGGTAGTTTTCAAACCATCAATATTGAAGGGTGGAAAGACAGAATTCAAAAACTGACATCATCTTTTCAAAGCATTAACTTTCAATACATCTTCAAAGAATCCAATGCAGAAGCAGATTTATTATCTAAACAAGCACTAACAACTCGGAGTGATGATGATAAGGCCCACTCATCATGTTCAAATTTTTAAAAAATGTTCGTTTCAATTTTCTTCTTCTTGTTAGTTTGATCAGAAAGTTTTGGGACTAGCCTCCTATTTTTTACTAGTTCCAACAGCTTCACTTCCTCTTCACTTTCTTTTTTCTCGAGCTTCTTTTACTTGTCTCATTGGACAGTATTGCGGAGTTTCTCTTGGTTTTTTGAGTTGGATTTTATATTTTTCATAAAACCTGTTTCTATTGTGATACATGGTTTTGGTGATGTACCCATTATATTATTAATATAATGGGTAATTTTCTTCTGGAAAAAAAGGTAGGCGTACTATCATTGCTATTTTTTCTACATAGATTTAAAAGAGATTTTGATATTTTTCATATTTAGATGGATTTTGAATATATATTTTGAAACGTAAAAGTTTTACTTTTGGTAATCTGGTGTTGTGAGGGAAATCTTATTAACCAAAAGCCCAAACCAAGGCGTACTACCATTATTATCATTTTGATCATTTTCACATTTAGATGGATTTTGATATTTTTTCACATTTATATGGATTTTGAATATTTTTTTTACTGCTTATAGTTTATGTTTGCATTATGAAATTGACATTGTAAGTTAACATTAAGAAAACTTAATTACAAAGACCTCAATCTTAATGAGATTTACGTGTGTTAGTATACCATGATAATTTTGTTCGCAGACATGGAATTGAGAGCAGTGGGTCATCAAGATTCCTCTCTGGTCTTCCAACCTACGTTTAGGACCAGTAGAGCCTATGTGGAGTCTTTGGTGTGTTGTTATTCTATTTTGTTAGTAGAGTCTCTGTATAGTCTTTTTTGTTTGTAAGTTTGATTATTTCATTTTCATATTATATACTATTTGTTAATTGTTGGTTAATTCTATTGTACAGAATTTACATAACTAATCACTATTGATATGACACAATTATTTATATTGTGCTTTGTTTATAGATTTTATTTGTTTGACAATTACTTAGATATTGGCATCGGAATTGGCATTGCAGTGAAGTATGAAATTTAAGTGTGAACTCTTCTTTCAAGTAAGAGTTTATACTCTTCAATTTTGTATTTTTTAAATATAATATTATATTGTAAAAAATTTAATATTAATTATATTTAAAGTTGTTTTTTTTTGTGTTGTTTTAATTCATTATTTTTTTTTGTGTTTTTTTCATATCATTTGTATTTGATTGAGAGCTCTATCTGTATCACTGGAAACAATATCATGGATGTAGGTCTCACTTTGAATTGAAGAAGTTGAGCTGAAGAGGTTTCTTATCTCACTAATTTAGTGTATGACTTGACCACAACCTTAAAATTAGAGTATTTATTTTATATATTTAATTATTTATAATATTAAAAATAACAACTATAAAATATATATAATTAATCATGTAATAATGTTTTTTAATATAGATACTTTGTTAACATACTTTTTT
>JZKD02S1715418.1:51102-66187 GCA_000966675.3 Picea glauca | reverse complement strand
AAAATTTAATATTAAAATGCATTATAAATTATAAATTGATTTTTAAAATTTAATATTAAAATTTATAAAATAATTAATTTTAATTGCATTTGAAAATTATTTATCTATTATTATTATTATTATTTTTATTATCTGAAAACGTTGATGCTTTGCCTTTTATTTTTTAAAGTTATTATCAAAACTTTGATGCTAATTTAACATTATTTTGTGACGTACTAACTTAATTAATCTTCTCCTCCAACTATTTAACCATTCATGTTTTCCCATCACACCCATGTTTTCCCTCCAGGGTTGTCCCCAGCGAGAATGCTCTGCTGCAGTGGAAATAGTCAGAGGATCAATTGGATCATTTTGAGTGTAGGTGTCACTTGCTTGATTTCCCTCCTCTTTCTTCTTTCTATTTCAAGTGACATACATCACGCGTCTGACGTGGACTGTCTACAGCACCTTCGAGTCTTGGAATCTGCCTATACACACACACACACACACACACACACACACACACACACACACACACACACACACATATAGACAAAATGTTCATTTTCAAAATTGAAACCGTGGATGGGAATTTCAATATTTTCATTTTCCTTATCGGCTCTGACAAACTATGAGGGGGGTTTCAAGGCTAGGGTTCGAGGGTTACAGCTTAAGCAGCGATCAGCATGGTGACCAGAGAGGAGGAAGCAGGACTCCCTCCTACAAGCAGGTAACGGTGGAAAGAGGGAAAGGCCCACGTGGCGTAGGATTTAAGGAACCCTTGGCAGGCACCTCGAGATCAGGGACAGAGAATAATAAAAAGGTTAATCAAGGAAAAAACGACCGAGTGGGGGAGGAGGTCAGGGAATCCTGGAGTAGTACGCCAGAAATGACTAACCCTAGTGGGGTAGGTGGGCACAATCCGTGCAAGACAAAAACAACGTTAATCCCAAAAGTTATCCTAGAAGATCCCCAAAACCAACTCTTCTGGGATCAGATGAAGACACATGCCTTAATCTGCAAGTTTATGGGTCTGTGGCCCACAAAAAATACTCTACGTAGTTGGATAAATACCAATGGAAGACGAGTGGAGAAGTCGGCCTCCACCTGGGATCGAAAGGTTTCTTCATAGCAGTTTTTATGAACTTAAAGGTCAGGGATAAAATCTTTGAGGGGGGACCGTATTTCCATGCCTCAGCAAGGTTGTACATGTGACCGTGGAAGTAAAACTTCTCCCCAGAAAAAGAGACTTTTAAAAACATCCCAGTCTGGCTTAGGATTTATTATCTATCATTAGATTACTAGTTGTCGTCCACCTTCGGAGTCATAGGGAACAAGTTGGGGAAATATGTTAAGACATCGGGAGAAACATTAAAAGGGAAGTATACATCCTATGCGAGGATATGTATAGAGATGGATGTCTCGGGGGCTCTCCTAAAGGCCATAAGTCTGGAGTTCAGGGATGAGGAATGGATCCAAAGTATAGACTATGTGCAAATCTCGTTTTGATGTAAAAGGTGTCATGAACATGGGAACCTACTAAGAGAATGTCCTCTAAACAAAAAAACAGAACATGAAAACTCTAAACAACAATAGGATGAGGATGGATTTGTGATGCCGAATTACAAAGGCAGGGGAAATAAGAGACAAGGCAAGCCCCCCACAAGGAGTAACCCGAAAGCAAGGAATAGAGCAGAAGGAAGGGGAAACCCTAAACAAGGGGAAGAAGAGGAAAAGAAAAGGACAAAATCAAGGGAGATAAATGAACAGGAAACCCATGAGACCACAGAAAATCAAAACGCCAAAGGAGATCAAGGACACAATGAGAGCACAATGGAAGGAGGAGGCGAAGACACAAATACTCTAATGCAAAAGGTAGATGGAGATTCAGAAATGACACCAAGTGAGGTAGGAACAGAAGACCCATACCTTAGAGACATCATGGAAAGGGAAGGGATAGACCTCTCGAACATATTAGAACAATGGAAAAAGCAGGGAGTCGACAATATACCAACGGAGCAACTGGACCGCATTCAATACCTTTTCCTTCTCTGGGAGGAGGAAAAAAATAGAGGAATCAAGTGCATGCATGGTGAAATAGGAAACTTGGGTATCAAAACCGTAGATGTACAACCACAACACTCACCAAAGCAGACAAGACAGAAGAAAGGGAGGAAATCAAATAGCATATTCCTACAGGAACTAGGAGCTCTACTGATAAAGATCAAAAAGATCTTTCCTAACTCCCCCCCACATGTTTAAATGAAGGTTATTACTTGGAATATAAGAGGCTTGAATAGCCCAAGAAAAAATGAATCCTTAAAAATAGACTGAGGAAGGAACAACCTGATATTTGTTTCATACAAGAGACAAAATGCAATATGGAAAGAATGGAAATAATTAGTAAGAAATATTGGAGTAAGTACAAGTTTTTGACTGTAGAGAGTCAAAACGATAGGAGGTATACTCACCCTGTGGAACCCACAATCGGTGAACCTACTCTTTGTTGAAGCCACTAGGCACACATTATCTATTAAAATGCAAGTGATAGGGAACACAGAGGAGGTCCTTTGTACAAATGTGTATGGACCTCAGGTGTTGGAGGAAAAAAGAAGAATGCTCCTAGACCTAGAAAATCTAAAGGAGCGGACCAATAACCTTCATTAGATTTTGGTTGGTGATTTCAACATTATAACTACAATGCTTGAGAAAAAAGGGGGCAACCGGAGATTGGAGTCTGGACAAAGATGCGGAAGAATTCACAACCTTCATAGATACAATGGAGTTAGTGGACATGAGGACTAACAATGGTCAGTTTACATGGAATAACAAAAGACTATCACACTACCAGGTGGCCACAAGGCTAGACAAATTCCTAGTCTCAGAATCCATCATTATGCAGGGTTTAGTGTTGGATTGCAGTATCCTTCCCTAGGGGGGGATCAGATCACTGGTTAGTGCAATTGGAGGCAAATTTTCAGACAACACCAAAGAACAGGCCCTTCAGATTCGATAAATTATGGATCGACCACCCAACCTTCAAGGGGAACACAAAAACATGGTGGAAAGGGGAACTCCCGTAATAAGGGAGAAAGATGTTCAGACTACACAAAAAACTCAAGTACATAAAGCAAAGACTTAAGGAGTGGAACAAAGAAGTTTTTGGGAACATTGACCTGGAGAAAAAAATGATCGAGGACAGAATGGGAGAGTTGCAGGAGCAATGCATCCAAGAGGGATATATTGAGGAAAGGAAAAAAGAAGAAAACTAATTACTCTAGGATTGGGAATAAATATGTAAGAAAGAAGAGACCATGTGGCAACAAAAAACCAGAATCGGGTGGCTTAAGGAAGGGGAGAGGAATACCAAGTTCTTCCACAAAACAACTATAGCGAGAAGATCTCATAATAAAATTTTGAATATTCGGGATCAGGATGGGATAGAAAGAGTGTCCCACCAGGACATTGAAAACACACTAGTCAAACACTTCCAGGGGATAGCCAAAGAACCCAACTAGGAAAAGACCGTTGCCATCCAGAGGATAATTAGGTACATCCCCAAGTTGGTGATAGAGGAATATAATGTCAACTTGTGCAGACCCATAGAAAAGGAAGAAGTCGACCAAGTGGTCCAGGAGATGCCAAATGGAAAGGCCCCAGGCCCAGATGGCTTCACTCTGGAATTTTTCAAAGCCTATTGGGATGTGGTTAAGCATGATATTTATGGTATAGTGGAGGACTCCAAACGCTCAGCCTCCATCCTAAAGGCATTGAATGCCACGATGATCACTCTGATCCCAAAAGAAAACGAAGCAAGAACTCTAGATCGCTACAGGCTGATAGCCTTGTGCAATGTGGTGTATAAGATAATTTCCAAAGTAATAGCTAATAGATTGAAACCACTCCTTCCAACATTGATGTCATAGGAACAGGCGGGCTTTTTGGAAGGGAGACAGATTCTAGATAATATCATACAAGCCCATGAAATAATACACACACTGAAAAGTAAAAGGAAAGAGGGGATGCTAATCCAGCTGGACTTGGCGAAGGCTTATGAAAAAATAAGCCGACACTATATGGCGAAGACGATGGAAGCTTTTGGGTTCGACCAACATTGGAGTAAATGGATCATCAACCTAGTTTCTACAACAATCTTCTCGTTGTTAGTCAATGGAGCCCCAGCCAAGCCTTTCTATCCAACGAGAGGCATAAGACAAGGGGATCCACTATCCCCCTTTCTGTTCATTTTGATTATGGAAAGGCTGAGCAGGAGTATAAAAATGCAACGACCACAAGAGAAATAAAAGGCCTAAAACCGTTCAAATATTGTCTGACCTCAACACACCAATAGTTCGTGGATGACACCCTTCTCCATGTCACCCCCATGGTAAAGGAAGAAAAGGAATACAAAAAAATATTATAGGATTTCAGAGAGGGCTTGGGGGCTAAAATAAATCACTCCAAATCCATGATATATTTTTTCAATACAAATCCTGCAATCCAAAGGAAACTAACCAACATTTTGGGGTTTGAGCATAAAACACTCCCAATGAAATATTTGGGAGTACCCCTGATGGATAGGGTGTGTAGGAACGTAACGTGGGAAGGAGTTATCAACAAGTTGTAGGAGAGGGTTAAGAATTGGACGTACAAAGATCTAAACCTTTTTAGACGGCTAATCCTTACTAAAGTGGTCCTACAAGCAATCATAGCACATCTTATGTCGGTGTTTCCAGCCCCCAAAGGCATCCTACAAAAAATCAGAACCATTCCAAGATATTTATTATCGAGAGGAGAAGAGAACAAAAAGAAATGGGCCTTGGTGGCATGGGACAAGGTGTGAAGATTGTTGGCCCTTGGTTATGGAAGGAAGTGAAGAACAAGGAAGAAAAGGTGAAATGTGCACTTTGCGGAAGACAGAGTAACTGTTACTGGGGCGAAGTGAGCAAAAGAGAAGAAAAGATGGAGCAAAGTTCGGAAAAGCAAGACATTGGACGAGAAGATTGAGGATGACAGATCAACAAGGAAGAACTCAACAAGAAAAGAAAGCCACCGTTAGCACCGTGCGGGAAGAAAGGAAAGACAGGCTGGCGAAGCCCGAGAATAGCAGGTCAAGTTGACCTAGGGTTTTAGACACCTAGGGTTTTGGTATTTAGGGTTTTGGCACCTAGGTTTTAGCCTAAGGCTATCGGTGAATGATTGTAATGTATAAATAGAGATCTAAAGGGCCTAGGTTGGGTTGGTGTTTTTGGTTGGGTGATTTTAGGTTGATCTAGCTATATTATTGTATTACAAGAGAGAAGTGCTAAGTGAGAGATCCTTCTGGTATTGTAAGATCTTCAGTTGTGTGTGAAGGTCAAAACCTACAGCTGGGTGCACAGGAAGGGAAGAGAAAGAGAGAGAAGAAAGAGGATCTGATAGCTAAGAGCGCAGACAAGAACTATATTATTTACCTTAATAAATCATAAGCACAGTTCTGTGGACATAGCCCTAGAGAGAGGGTGAACCACATACATCTTTTGTTGTGTGTGTGATTGATGCTTTGATCTCTATCGTTGTTATATTGTTATTTGCATTATTGTATTAGATCAGATCTATAGCTGTGCAGGATAGATCTAGCCTGATAAGTGATAGATGCATGTTGTGTTGTTGTTGTACTGGATCCACTTGATATTCCCCTAGTTGTAGACATTTCTGTCTTGCAACCCCCTCATAGTTGCTCCGGGTGAGACTGCATCTGCTTTGCAGGTGTTGCTGAAAGGACCAATAGCTAGGGCTTTTTGGTGCGCTCTTGGAGTGAACCTTGGGTCTGCCCCTGTGCCAACAAATGGTTCCATTGTTGGGACTGGAATCTTCTTGAGGGAATGTCAAGGTGGTTCCCATCGAAGGCAGAGATTCAGAAGTGGATAGAAGAGAAAGAGAAGGACTTCGCTGAAGCCCAGAACAAGAACCCTAAGCTGAGTACTGAAGATTGACTACAAAGATACATCTTCACCGACATTCACGGGATCTTCTTTGGAGGAATCCATCAGGAGTTGTCTGAGTGGCTGGCTAAGTTGGCAGATACCCATTTCGAGATCAGACCTAGAACCCCTGTGGTTTGGATGTCGACACTGATCCAGAAGGTCAAAAGAGTCGATAATGTTGTATCTAGAGAAGTAGATCATTGGTTTGATAGTACCATTGGAGGATATATCACCGAGTTTGTTGTTGACAGAGTAGAATCATATAGCCAAGCCAAGAGATACTTTTTCAAAGGACCCAGAGGAAAATTTTTGCACTTTCTGAAGCTAAGAATCAAGATGTTGTTGCATGAAAAGAACGTCTTGAAGATACAGTAGACTGGATGGACTTGAAAAGGCTAATGTTCAAGAATTCGGACAACGAAAACGACACATAAGCTGGACATATGTGCAGTGGGAGAGTATTCAGAGGGGTTCACCTTGAGAACCTGTTTAAGAAAAACTATGGGGAAGAGGGTTTCTACAGTGGAGAAGAGGCAGATCTGACAGACGGAGAACATTCAAAACCTGCTAGGACAGAGGAAGGAGAAGCTGAAGAACTCCACCAGAACGAGCCAGAAACCTTAGGAACTGCGCAAACCACTTAAGTAAGCACTATTGACCCTCCTGTTACTTCAACAGTGCTAAGTAATCAGAGTAGTCAAAATCACCAGAGTCCTCCGAGCACCACTACTAGCAGTTCGACATCTACTCAGACAAGAAACCTAGGTATCTCTATGGCATATGAGATGAGACTTCCTATCTTTAGGGGAGATGGATCTGAAGATCCTAATCAACATTGTTTTTTGTGAGAAGCCATATGGAATATTAAAAATGTCACCGATGAAGCTGTTAAAAGGACCCAGTTCAGCACTACACTGAGGGATCGCGCACTGAGCTGGTATAAGAAGCTTGTCCAAGGACTTGTGCAGCCTAATCCACTACATGTGATCAAGAATGTGTTGATTGCAAAGTTTAAGAAACCTAAGTCGGAGTCACAATGTATAACAGATTTGAAGGAGATCAAGAAAAAGGTAGCCGAAGATGTGTGGGAATTCGACCAGAGATTCAAGACCTTAACAGGATAACTAACCTTTCAGATCCCAGATGAACAAAATAAAGAATGGTTCATCATTTCCCTTTTACCACACATCAAAGTTCCCCTGATGTGGCAGAATATTGCTTCATAGGCAGAAGCATTGAAGATCGCCATGAAACTTGAATCAACCCCTATGGGAGAATCCAACCCAGGTATGAGCCAGATCTTGAGCCAACTGACTAGTTTGTCTCTGCAGGTCGAGGATGTGAAGAAGGACAAGGGGAAGGAAAAAAGAGAATATATTTGGTGTGTAATATGCATATCAGAAGGCCATGATAAGGAGCACTGTCCTTTATTCCATGAATATTTGGCCTCAGGAGCACCGAGCCCCTTGAAGCAAGTCAACCTTCCCTCGTGCGAAGTATGCAGAAATTGATATCACCCTGGTGATTGCTATTATATGAAGAAGTATGTTCAAACACCAACAAACTTGTATTGCACATTCTGTAAGTCAGTAGGACATGATGACAGAGATTGTAGGGCCTTTGACCTTATGCATGAAAGATTGAGAGACATCTACAAGATCCAAGGTGAAGTTCAACAAGAGGGAAACACTCCGCAGTATAACTCCCCAGGAAGAGGAAATTTCAATCCTCGTGGTGGATACAGAGGACAAGGACAAGGAAGAGGAACAAGCCAAGGCCGAGGACAGATAATCTGTTATAACTGCACACATCCATGACATCTAGCAAGTGACTGTCATAACCCTTGTACCACTTGCAGTTATTGCAACTCATTCGAGCATGTCATTGAGGACTGTCATGTGCTACTAGCTAAGCTTCAGGAAATACGAGGACCTTAGCAGAACCTGCAGATACAATTGATCAAAGAAGAACCCCACAGAGTAGATCCTAGATTCGTTGTTATCACTCGAGGAGGCGCTGCTACAAGAGAGGATAGAATGGCTCAAGGAAAGATTGCAGAAGATTCAGGTATCAGGAAAGTTGCAAAGAAGAACCAAAACTTTGATGCAAAGAAAGAAAGATGAATATTTGATGAAGCAAGGTAGGAGTTCGAAGCAGGTCAAGGTTCTTCCTCAAAGACATGACCAAAAATAAAAGAATATGGAATGCCTCAGGCATTTGATCTATCTACTTCGCCATAGGAGGGAAAAGAGGTAAGCAAGCTCGTGGAATTTTTATGCACTTGTGTTAAGTTGATTCAAGATGAAGGCATAGTACAAGAGATACAGAACTTAATCATACACTATGAGCTAGGAAATATAGACCCCTTACTAAATGGGGCAGTACATCAAATCGGTAAGAAAAGAAGGACAAACAAGGAATTTCACTTGAATGCTCAAATAGGATAGTATGATTTAGACTATGTGGTCCTCGACTTAGGGTCAAATGTCAATGTCATGACAAAGAAAACTTGGATACTAATGGGAAAACCGAAGTTAATCTATTCTCCTATCAGGCTTAGAATGGCTAATCATCATGTTATCAGCCCATTTGGACGAATGGAATGTGTCCCTGTGGACATTGACGAAGTTAGAATGTTTGTAGATTTTGAGGTAATTGAGATACTTGATGATAGTTTCCCTTACCCTGCTCTGTTAGGAATTGATTGGGCCTTCAACAACTCTACTGTGGTTGATTTAAAGAAAAGGCATATCACATTTGAAAGAGATGGCCTTAGGGTCATTGCACCTTTAGATCTAGATGAGGGTCCACGATACACAGAGCCCATCAGAGAAGAAGACCATGCATACGAACTGGAAAACATCTACAAACTAACAACCAGACAACAAGATTACATCAACCCTACAACCGATGGGAATCTAAGTGGGAGAAGTGATAGTGCATGATCATTAGATTGAGAAGAAGCATTGGAGAACTGACAGAACTAGATATATGAAGTATCTACCAAAAGATGTGCCAGATTAACCAGAGAAGTTCGCTGGATCGGCACAACAGTAAGTAATTTACCCACATTTGATGGTCTGAATCCCTTAGAAACCTTCCTATCAGATTTTGAAACAAGTGTACCAATACAACAGAGATTGTTGGCAATGGATGAGGCCCTGAAAGCCACACCAACAAGATGGTGGGGGACACATAAAAGCAATATCACAGACTGGACACAGTGCCGAACCTTGATGATAACACGGTTCTCACCACAAGCAATAAGTTACAAAGTAAGGTATATTCGCCGAAGTTGTCCAAAGGACCATGCGAAGCTGCGAAGAGGCTTGGTGTAACATTTCTCAAGAACAATGGTTGCACAGATTCATTAACATGCTGGATACGACTCCTATCAATTGGTACCTTCAAGCAGAGTTGCGCCTCATCACCACAGACTGGGAAGGTATGATTCAAAATTTTGTAACCACCTTTTTATTTGAAAGTGAATATCCTTCAATAGACCAAGCATTACATATTGTGAGACAAAAGGTATTCGAAGAGGCATCTAGCCTCCCTATGGAACAAGAAGAGGACGAATGGACTACGCCTCTCCAGAAATTGTAGAGTTGCTACAACATCAATGCTGACGATGATGATCCTAGGAAGGTAAACATCACTGAAACAGAAGGCCAAAGAGATGTGGAAGGACCAAGAATGGAGCTACCATTTATTGGTCAGCCACTAAAAATTAAAAAAGTCAATATTGGGACAGAGGAGACACTGAAGCTTGCCAATGTCGGAGATTATTGGGATGTTGCTACCATTGACAAGATTACAGAGTTGTTGCACGAATATCAGGAATTGTTTCCGACCAAGTTCACTAATATGAAGGGTATCAAAGGACTTATGGGAGATATGAGAATACCTTTGAAACCAGATGCAAAGCCAGTCAAGCAAAGACCCTACAGACTGAACCCGAAATACAAGGAAAAAGTGAATATTGAGCTTGACAGAATGCTGCAAGCAGGGATTATTGAATCTGTCGAAGAATTAGAGTGTATTGGCCCTATGGTGGTACAAGACAAGAAGATAGGATAAATCAGGATCTACCTAGATCTCAGGAAGTTGAATGATGCCTATCTGCATGACCCTTTCCCTACACCATTCACTGAAAAAGTATTAGACAATGTGGGAGGCCATGAGGTATATTATTTTAGAGATGGATTCTCAAGATACCATCAGATCCAAATTGCCAAGGAGGATCACCATAAGACCATGTTTGCTACAAAATGGGGGTCTTATCAGTATACAGTAATTCCATTTGGACTAAAGAATGCCCCAACCATCTTTTCCAGGGTGGTGGTCAAAACATTCAAAGAATTTTTGCATAAATTTCTAGAAGCATATTTTGATGACTGGACTGTGTTTAGTTTGTTGAAAAACCATATTGAATGTCTGAGACTAATGTTGGATAAATGCAGGCAATGTCAAATTGCATTGAATATGAAGAAGTGCATCTTCTTCTCACCATTCAAAGTGTTGTTAGGTCATATTGTATGTGAGTAGGGATTGTTGGTAGACCCTTCTAAAATCACCATTATCGTTGATCTACCACCTCCAACGTCAGTCAAACAACTTCGCATTGCGTTGGGACATACTGGCTATTACAGGAAATTCATTAAAGGATATGCCCAAATTACAACACCAATGGAGAAGTTGTTGAAGAAGGATTGCCAGTTTAGCTAGACAGAAGAATGCAAGAAGAGTTTTGACACACTGAAACAAAATATGGTGACTGCGCCCATTCTGGTTTTTCTAAATTGGAGCAAGGAGTTTCATGTGCATGTCGATGCGTTGTCCATTGCCTTAGGAGTTGTGTTAGCACAACCGGGAATAGGAGACATCAATCACCCGTTAGCCTTTGCTAGTAGGAAGTTATCCACAATAGAAATTAACTACACCACTACAGAGAGAGAAGGATTGACCATGGTGTATGCACTGCAAAAATTCTTCCACTACTTGTTGGGAGGCCACTTCAAAATGTTTACAGATCACTCCATGCTAAAATACCTAGTCAATAATCCAGTGTTGGGGGGGAGAATATGCAGGTGGCTTATACTGTTCCAAGAATATGATTTTGAGATCATAGTTAAGCCAGGAAGAATGAACAAGGGCCCTGACCACTTGTCGAGGTTGGAGCATGGCGAAGATCCCACCAGTTTGGAAGATACACTGTCGGATGCACAACTACTCTCCATTAGAAAGATTGATGACCACTTCGCAGAAATAGTCCAATTTCTGTCAACAGGAATGGCACCTAGTGAGTATGCAATTCCCCATAAGAAACAACTAGTAGTGTGCGCTGCAGACTTTTCACTGATCGTTGGACAGCTATACAAAATGGGACCTGATGAGATACTAAGGAGACGCGTTATGGAGACGTGGCGACCATTGATCCTCATAGAATCTCATGAAGGCATCACAGTAGGACATTACGTAAGGAAATCAACTGCGCAGAAGGTTCTTGGAGCTAGCCTTTGGTGGCCTACCTTACACAGAGATGCTAAGGATTATGCAAGAGCCTGTGATGTATGCCAGAGAATTGGGAAACTATCTAGATGAGATGAAATGCCATTAGCACCGCAAATGAACCTACAAGCCTCTGAAAAGTGGGCCATTGACTTTGTGGAACCCATAAACCCACCAGGAAAGCACACAGGAGAAAGGTACATCATTACTGCGACATAATACTTAACGAGATGGGCCGAAGCAAGAGAAGTTAAGGATTGTAGTGCAACTACAACTGTGCATTTTATATTTGATGAAATAATAACCAGGTTTGGATGCCCAAAGATCCTCATGAGCGACCAAGGCACACACTTCATCAATAAAACAGTTGAAGCTCTGACAGAGGAATTTGTGGTACACCACCATAAGAGAACACCTTACCATCCACAAGCAAATGGGACAGTTGAAGCATTCAATAAGATCTTGGAGACCGCATTGACAAAGATATGCAATGTGAACAGGGATGACTGAGATTTAAGAGTACCTGCAGTACTATGGGCCTATAGAACCACTTGCAAGAAATTAACAATGAAGACCCCTTTCAAGTTGGTTTATGGTCTTGAAGTTGTTGTCCAGATGGAGTATTTAGCACCAAGATTAAGAATTGTTGCTTTTACAGGTATGGATGATACTGGTGTTGTCTAGGAAAGGCTTGCACAGTTAGTGGAACTCGAAGAAGATAGATTTATTGCAGGTTTCCACCAACAGGTACAAAAGGAACGAGAGAAGACATATCATGATAGGTACATCAAGAAGAAGGCATTCAAGCAAGGTGATTTAGTATTGGTGTATGACAGTAAGTTTATAAAACACCCAAGGAAGTTCAAAATGCATTGGCTTGGGCCATATGAGATCATATATATTACAGAAGGAGGAGCTGCGCAATTGAAAACATTGAAGGGAGAATGGAAGGAAGGATTAGTGAATGGGAGTCGACTGAAGTTGTACTATGAAAACTAGATTCCTTGTAGCTCTCAGTAAAAACAAGAATATCAAGGGTCTAGGTACTAGGTGTAGTTTAAACTGGGTACCAGACACAACAAAGATAGTCTGCACAAGGATGGGAAGGAGGCATAGAGCAGAAAGCAAAGACTACCCTACGCAATCCAAAGTTGAAGAAGAACAAAAGAATCAGATCTGCAGTGCCTCGAGACGAGTCACAGGTGAGTGTTGGGGGCCTGCTGGCCCTTGGTTATGGAAGGAAGCGAATAACAAGGAAGAAAAGGTGAAATGCACACTTCGCGGAAGACATAGTAACTGTTACTAGGGAGAAGTGAGAAAAAGAGCAGAAAAGATGGAGCGAAGTTCGAAAAAGCAAGATGTTGGATGAGAAGATCAAGGATGACAGATCCACAAGGAATATGGATTGAGAACAACTCAACAAGCAAAGAAAGCCACCGTTAGCACCACATGGGAAGAAAGGAAAGACAGGCTAGCGAAGCCTGGGAAAAGCATGTCAAGTTGACCTAGGGTTTTAGACACCTAGGGTTTTGGTATTTAGGGTTTTGGCACCTAGGTTTCGGCCTAAGGCTATCAGTGAATGATTGTAATGTATAAATAGAGGTCTAAAGGGACTAGGCTGGGTTGGTGTTTTTGGTTGGGTGCTTTTGGGTTGATCTAGCTCTATTATTGTATTAAGAGAGAGAAGTGTTGAGTGAGAGAGCCTTATGGTATTGTAAGATCTTCAGCTGTGTGCGAAGTTCAAGTCCTGCAACTGGGTGCGCAGGAAGGGAAGAGAAAGAGAGAGAAGAAATAAGATCTTCTAGATAAGAGCGCAAAGAACCTTCCTTGTGTGGCTCTGGGTTTTCTTGGTGGAACCAAGGTGGGCAAGGTGCAAAGACATTGGTGTCTAACGGAGTCCCTTCAAAAAATCAAGGAGCATCTGTGAACCCTGAACATGGTAGAGTTTCGATGGATTTGCAGGACGGTGAATATGCTAGCGGAAAGGCTAGCCAATGAGGGGGTTAACAGGGAGGGACGGAAACTAGATGAGGCCTAGGCTAGAATACCCAAGGGGGAAATTAGAACAGACTACATCCACCTGGAGGCACGAGATCACGGTGGCAGCTTCAAAGGCGAGGGTCACATCGAGGATGACACGAGGCTTCTCGAAATGACGTGGGACCCAGGGAGAATATGATTGTTACAACATTTGGTCACCATTTATCATGTGGGAACATGACAGGCAACAAGTGGGTGGACGAAAGGTAGTACAATACATCAGCAAGGTTAGAGGTGAAAGAAAGATAGAGCGACTAGGTAGTAGGTCATATTTTTAGAACGAATTAAGGGATGAGGAGATGGTGATAACCAGGGAAGGATCATAGGCCCCCAGGACAAGTACGGGGATAAGAACAGTCAGATCCAATGTGAGTAAGGGTAGAGGAAAGGACTGAGGAAGAGATCATAGCATCATGGGCAGCCCAGCCTTAACAACAAATAATGAAGGGCGAGCTCACCACCTGGGGCAAAAATTGGTACGAGGTACAAGCCCGCAGATGAGGAAATGCTATAAGAAGAAGGCCAACAGAAAAGAGTGCAGCCAGAAGGTGTTAACGAGTAAGGGTCATTATAGCCTCAAGAGTAGAGTAGGTAAGGAGAGAAGTGAAGTGAGGAATAGGAATAACTTCCAGCGTAGGGTCTCGGGGAGACAAAGAAACATGGTGCGTCTGAAGCACATGTAGAGAAAGAGAATCCCCCTGGGGAAGGAGATCCTGGAAAGCTCGAGGCGTTTGACTAGGATTGAGCAGGCTATGAGAGAGGCAGAGAGCACCTTCCATATGTTGGTCTTGCTGAAGGGGAAGGAAGCAGTCAACAAGTGGGAAAATAAAATTAAGGAGGATCAGAGTGACAAAGAGTGGGGAGAGATGGAGTAGGAAGCAATTTGGGTGACAGACCTGGGGTCTATGCATCCCAGGGAGACCCTCTACTATAAAATGGTAGAGACTGCTTGGTTCACCAAGATGTTGATTGGAAAAGTAAATTTGAGCGGGAGGAGGCGAGACAGGAAGACCATCAGGATATTAAAACAATGTTGGATGAGATCGAGCATCGACTTAGCGGTCTGGAAATGATTATCAAGCTGTTAGTGGAGGTAGAAAAGGACCAAAAAAGAAATCAGGAGCGCTTGGTTGCACAGGTCCACCTTTACTTGAGATGAATTCATCATATGGACATTATTCCTGTGGATGGATAAGGAGCACCAGCCCATTTCAGGAAAACCAGAACAGTCCCCCCAAAGGAGGACAACAAGGGCCAAGCGGGTGGAGGGGAGGATCACCCCCAGGTGCTATAACGACTCTTAGTTTTCAATCAATGAGCTCAGTTAGTTTTAATGGCAGTTATGCCAAAGATGTAGAAGGCTAGTTAAGTTTTGTAGTAGACTTTGGTGTTAATGAAGCTTTTAGTTAGCTAGGTTGTGACTTTGCATCTCAGACTTGATAAGGGAGGTTTGGTCTGGTTTCCAAATTTTGGCAGACCATATACCTCCAGAGTGATTATCAAAACCAGCAGCAAGGGTCTCCCAGTCTGGTTTCCTTTTACGCAGACTAGGATCCCCATTTTGTATTATATTTTCTACAAGTAATATA
>JZKD02S1715418.1:10920-51025 GCA_000966675.3 Picea glauca | reverse complement strand
ATAATTATTATATAAATATAATTATTTTATATATTTATAAAAAATATTAATATTTTCATATTAATTAAAATTATAATGATAAATATAAATAATTTAATTTTGAATATTTTAATTCATGTAATTAGGTTTATCAATTTTCATGAACCTTTACTTAAATAAGTAGATATTGAATATTGTTTTTGTTTTATTAAACATAAAAGTATAAAAGATATAATTTTTATATAATAGTTGGTCACTTATTTAAAAATCCATTAAACTTTTTGGAAACTGAAAAATTATTTTAACTTATATCATATTATAATATATTTTTATTTTTTTTAAATAATTCATTTAAAAGTCGTTTGTTTTTTGCTTCCAAGTATAGAGTATAATTTTATTATATTTTACTAAGAAGTAATATTTTAGACATCTAACCCCTATCAACCTTAAAGTATTGATAACCCTTATTAACCCTATCCTTAGCCCTACACCTTATATCTCCTTACCCCTAACATATAATCATTAATATGTATAACACATATAATATTTATAGTTTAATATCTCAACTCTTCCCATATATAACACATATAACCTTTACCCTTTAACATATCCAACCGTAACATCTATAATCCCTTAATCTTAAAGTTAACCTTAATATTTATCAAACTCTATGCTTATAACTTCTAATATAAATCTTAACTATTATAATCCTAACACTTATAATATCTAATATAACCCACGTAAACACTTACATCCCCAAATGCATATAACTTCTAAATTTTATTACTCCTTATCCCTAACCCTTAAAACCCTTAAAGCCTATAAATCTTAACATATAACCCCTATAAACTCTAACACAACCCTTATAACTCTAACCCTCAACCCCTATAACTTCTAAACTCTACAACCCTTAACATATATGACTCCTACCACCTATTGTATTTAGTCCTTACTTCCCTAACCCATTTAACCATATATTTATTATTATCCATAACACCCTATAATAACTATTATCCATAACACATGTACCCCTAATATAAACCATATAAGCCCTAATATCTAATTGCGATAACACATATCACTTATAATCCCTAATATAACCACTAAATCCTAAAACCTATGCTCCCTATAACTACCAACCACTAAAATATCTATAATAACTACAATAACCCCTTATTCCTAACCTATATAACTGCTATACTCCTATAACAAATCATCTGTAATCCACATGACATACTAACCCTAATATAGGAAATCTATAACTCTAATCCTTAAACATTATTACTTCCAACTCCTAATTCTTAAAACCATAACTCACGGGAGCTTCACCTTGTTGACAAATATCTTATCACATTCATTCATAAAGGGAGTTTTTTAATTTTGAAAAATAAAGCCAATATATTGTAGGTATAAGGGGGGGATGTGGGGTATCGATGGGTTTATAGGTATTGGGGGGTATAGAAATGAGTATCTAGTAAAAATAGGGGTTTATTTTATTATAAATATGTATTGGGAGCGGGGTTCAACAAAAGGATTTTTGGAGGTATTTATCAATATCTAGTGAAATTAGGGGTATTATTTAATATCCCATGATCAAAAGTGTTATGTCATAGGTTCACTAAGTGAGGACCCTGCTCCATAACCATTATCCCTCATAAACTTGTATCCTTAAATTGTATTAATCCCAACAACTAACCATTATTATAATGATAATAATAACATATATCCCTCATAACCTTTGATGGAACTCATAACACTTAAGCCATAGAACCCATATCCCCTATAGCCACTTACCACTAACCCATATTAACCTCTAATATAATGTTAAATCAATACAAGCTATAATTGTTATGGTCATGAATCCATAACCGACATCGCCTACAACTTGAATTTAACCCTTAAGTGTTAACACTTATAACCCCTAACACCTTATACACATATACACTTCACCCATCTAGCATATGACTCTTAACCTCTATAATCCCTTATCCCATAACACTATAACCCATAACCACTATAATCCCTCACACCTAACCTCTTAATACATTTAACTTTTATCACCCCCAAACCACTATGACCCCTAATATAAGAAATAAATATTACCTTAATGTCTATAATTCCTATCCCTTAAAGCATATGGTCTCTATAATCCTTAATCCCTATAAACCCTAAGACCCATAACCATTATCATTTATAACCCCCAATCTATATAATCCATAACACCTATAATTGTTAACCCCTTTATTCCTTATTCCATATAACACCTAACTCATTTAATCCATTTAACCTCTAAATAATATAACATCTAATACTTAATCTCTAAATTCTATAGCCTTTATCCATATAATCACTAACTCTTAGAACCACATAACCTCTAATATAATATCTACCCATTTCATATATAAACCCTTTACATTTATAACACATGTAATATTTACCCCTTTAAAATATCAACCATTAACATCAATAATCCCTTACCCCTTAACATTATAAACCTAATCACTAGAACCTAACTTATAAAGTTGATGTTGCCCTTAATCTCTAAACCATATAACCCCTAACAACCCTTAACACTTATAACATCTATCAACCCATAACACTTATAACCTCTAATATAACCCATATATAAACTTATAGTCCCTAATGTATAACTTATAAACATTATCACTACTTATCCCTAACCCTTATAACCATAATCGATATCCATCATAACTCTTTATATAGTCATTAACCCCTAGGTCATTCCCCTTACCACTAACCTAAATTAACCCTTAATATAACCATAAATCTTTATAAACTCTAACCCTTGTGACCATGAATCATAAAACCTAATACCTATAACTTCATACTTTAACTCTCAATCACTAGCACTTATAACCTATAACACCTAATATGTATATAACCTTCACCCATTTAACATATGGCCCTTAAATTCTAAAATCCCATATTCCATGACACTATAACCCATAACAACTATAATCTCTCACACCCAATGCATAATCTTTTATATATTTAACTTTTATCACCCCAACAAAATAACCCTTAATATAAGTAATAAGCATTATAATATTTAATGTCGATAAGTCATAACCCTTATTATTCGTTAATTCTTATGCCCCTATAACCTTTAAGACCCATATCCCTTAACACTTTTAACCCATAATCTATATATTCCATAACACCTATAAGTGTTAACCCGTGTATCTTGATCTAGCTCCCCTCCCCTTCGGGGTCTTGTGACCTCCCGGTCTCTGGTTCTTCCTATTCTCAAGCCTTTTTGGCTCTTCAATTCCCTATTGGAATCTGGCTATTTGATCCACAGGCCCTAATGAAACTGCACTCGCGCAAAAAAGCACCCGGCGCAATCTTCCCCCATGCGACCACAGGTTGTGACGTCACACCTTATCAAAAGCTGCTTCGCATTTTGGGACTTCGGGACTTCTGCATGTGAGTCAGCCTTGACTCCTATTTCTCGAATCCCCGATTGACGATTTCTCTCCAGGACTAGATCTATGGTCCTACGCTACTCCCAATCGACGACCACAATTGTGTCGTGATTTCACGTTTCGGGATAATCTACGCGAGCCAACTCTTACTCTCCTTTCCCTGAAATCTCGATCTCTGGGTTAATCACCTAACTCTCCACTAGCTCCTCCCTTGACCTCCTATTCATATGACCCTTTCTTGTGACCTAGCGCTAACCCTTCGAGCACATTGTGACTTCACGTTTCGCGAAGTTGGAACCCAACCCAACGCTTGTCCTTCGAAGCCTGATCCCCGAACTTCTAAAATCCACTCGCCTAGATCAATGGTCACTATTCCTTGTGATCAACGGTCTAGATCTAATCGTTATTTAAGGTCTCTCGAATTCTTAAAACTTCGCCTCTTGACTTCCTCAGCAGTTAGTCAGCAAAATGTTGATCTCTCACCACGTGTCCCTTCGCAGATTAATGACCCATGCTCTTCCTTTGGGATCAACAACCCTTAATCATTTCATCCTTTAGCACTTCGGAGCTTTCCAAAACTTCTTTTCCATGAAAACCCCGCAGTGATATCCTCCAAAGTCCACGACTTGGTGACACATGTCCTCTTCCAGATCGACGACTCTCAACTCTTCGGCTCTTCGGGCTTCGGATGTTTCAACCTTCTGTGCACTCGTTTCTCTTGGAGCGTCTTCACCCGAACCACATGATCTCTTGACACGTGTCTCCCCTTTGATCCGATGACCTCTATCCTCTTCGGGTCTTCGGGGTTCGAGAGTTTCAACTCTTTTTCACTCGGTCCTCCTGGAGTACTTCCACCCAAAAACTCAGATCTTGCGCCACCTTTTGCCTTTGATGATGGAGAGTTCTGATCAATTCAGAACTTCACGACTTCGTAAGTCAGCTCTCCTCCTGTGCACACTAAAGGAATAAACCTTGTGCACTTCCTCCGGATCCAACGGTTGTTGATCCACGTGCTTCCAGATCCGAAGGCTCATATCTGTTCCTCTTGCATGCTCTCTTGTGTGCCCGAATGTGAAGTTCAACAGTCCAGATTCCTTCCCACAATCGATCTAGCAGCTGTTGTCACTCCTCCTCCTGAGATTTCGATTTCTTCTGACTTGGAAGATTTTGTTTTCTTCGAAATTCTTCAGTCTTCAATTTGTCTCCTGCAAGCCCTGTATCTTTGGGTCTCATCTGTGTTCTCCCTTTTGATCTTTGGCAATGAAACTTAACCTCAGACTTGCGCACACTTGTGTTCTACGTGCAAATTTGTGCTGTCTCGTCTGAGCTTTTCAACCTTGCCCAGTTTCTGAGTGACTTGGCCCTTCTGCATCTTCCCTAGAAGAAATTTGGTACTCCTCCTGACACATTTCTGCGCCCGACCTCCTGAGCTTTAGAACTTGAAATAAATTCACTCTGCACATTCTCTTTGCACTTTGACTAGCCTTCAGATAGTTGTCTCTCAACACTTCGTCCGAGTGTTGGCCTGGTGCACTCCTTGCACAGTTCTTCCTCCAGAGTATTCAACAAATATGTCCCTTTGCCCTCCTTGGCAACTTCTGCTCACGCACTCCTTGCTGAGCTTTCCAAAGTATTCAACAACTCTGTGAGTGTCTTTTCCTTGGACACTTTTCTTCTCAAAAAACTCAAGATAGATTTATATTGTACACTCCTTGCACTCGCTCGATGCCCACCTGGCAGAGCTTCTACATAACCTTCAGTAGTTATGTTATGTGCTTCCTCTTCACAATCCTTCCTCTAGAGTGTTCAGTAACTCTAAGGCTCCTCCTTGAGTCTGTGAATCCTTTTGGTGTGCCCTCCTGGAACGTCCCCTCCTGAACTCGATTCGATATTCAAGTGCGCACTCCTTGCGCTGGCTACATAACTTCCAATGTTCTGTTGTGCACTCCTTGCACACTCTAAAGAACCCATAATGATACAACAAAATCAAACAAATATAGAGAAATATATCTTCCTATTGTAAATGAAACTTATCATACATCTACAGTATTCATTCATGAAATACATAAACACATGAACAACCATATGCAAGAAAAAGTGCTTTTCTATTATCTCTGTGTGTCTATACAAATGTTTACAAAAATGGACTGTAACAAAGTCCCAGTTCTCTCAAGCTCTCTCAGAACTTCTAAGACCTCCTAAGGCCTCCTATGACTCTTCTCCCCCTGAGATCTCTCTCTCAAGTCTCCTCTGCCTATATGCCTTATGAAATCTGATACGAGATCTCCTTACAAAAGAGGGGCTCTGCGAGCTCATCCTCTCTCACCTAACCTCATCTATTATATTACAGTTTTCATAAATGTTTACCCAAACCTGACCACGATCTGGGCCTACTACAAGAAACCCTTTAAGGAAATTCAACCACTACCTGTACAAAGGCATGGCCCGACATTTACATCCTTACAACATGAAAATCCATATAGGATTATTTAAAATTTAAAAATGGGAGGATTAATGCCTCTCCCTTTCTGCATTGCGTGTTTGCGTGCTGGCGTGCTTGCGGTTTTGCTGAGGTAGAGAGATGCTCCTACATCATACTCCCCTTCTAGGAAAAACATGAGCTCCTACTCATGATCTCCTCTTCTCCAGTGTTGAAATCCTAATGAATCCCAAATTCTCTTTTGGAGTTGTCCTCTTGCTCTTCTCCAGCTATGTTGTTGCTTATGCGCTTTTTTCTTATGTTTCTTCCCTGCTGCTATGGTAGGATATCCTCTATTCATCTTCCCTCTGTTGACTTCTTATGCTGACCTCAACATCATCTTCCTGATTTCCTCCATCACTCTGTCCAGTAGCTCCATTGGTTGGCTCTTCTTATGTAGTCTTCTCTGTTGCACTTCTTCCTTGTTAGTGGGTAGATCTACTCGATCCCCCATGTTGTCTTTATCTCCCTTTGTGGCATTGAGTTGCCACTCTACTGCAGAATTCAATTCTGTAGTATCATCTTGAATGACCTATTGTTGAACTTTATCCTCTGACAGATTAGCTTCTGTCAGCTCCTCTTGTGCTAACATATCTCCAACTCCCTCCAACCGTTCCTTTGGGTAATATGCTCCTCCATCTACCTCCAACTCAACCTGTTGGATGTGAAAACTTTGCACCATCACCCTTCTCTCTAGGGATTCCAATTTTGCATACAAATCAGGAAGGTCTATGATGTCTGCTTCTCTTTCTTTTGCAGGCTCCAGTGTTGCAATCATATTCTTTTCAGCTTCCTGGCTAAAATTTTTGAGCAATTATGTTGAATTCTCTTCTTCTGCTGCTGGGGTAGGCATCAGTGTCTGCTCCATTTCGTCCTCTTCTCCTTGGGAAGCTTCTGATATCTTCTCCTTCATCATGATAGTCACCACTGGTTTTCCTTCTTCTATTGTTTCATCTACAACACATGCTCTGGCCTCTTCTTAGTTGTTTGGCAGGAATAACTTGATCCCTCCAATAATCAAAATGCTCCTCTAATCCTCCTCCTTTGTGATGGAAGCATTTAAATTATCATCGTCTTCATTCATGTGGTCCGAAAATCCACATGAATCTCCATCTATCACCACTCCTTGCTGACATGAACTCACTTCTAAGATCCCGAGACTTTCAAACAGTCTCATCTCTTTCTCCCTACCCACTTGGCAATTTGGGAATTTTTTGTTGCCCACCTGGTATTCTATGAGATCAATCAATCCCATCTCATTGCCCACTTGGCAATCTGAAATTTTGGCACTTCTCTCTTAGCAGTATATGAGACCTCCACATTTCCCCTTTCCATTTCCCACCTGACAACTTGAAAATCCATTTCCGCCCACCTGGCAGGTTACGAGATCTTCATCTGATCTCTCCTCCTTCTCATTACTGAGGTGTCTCCCAATTTCTGGTTCACAGATGTGAATCAGTTCCTCCTCTGTGTCGTTGAGGTTTTCAGTATGCCTCATCCACCTTCTCATTAGCCTTCGCTGTCCTCTAGCCGACAGTTCCTTTACTGGCCATTTCACTCTCTTCTTCATGGGCCATTCATACACCCAATGTTATTTTTCATCCCTCTTCATTTTAAATGCGAGCTTCTACATTATTTCTCTTACCTAATTGAGATTGAGATCCATCTCTGGATTTATTTTCCTCTTGTGGCCTTCTCTTCGACCACACTCATGGCCTTCAGTATCCATTTCCATGTTCTACCTACCCTCCTGGCAAGTCTATGGATTACTCTTCATCTGCGAGGATCTCCATCTTCTCTCATATCTTACCTAGTTGTTTAAAATTTTGTTGCTGCATCCATGCAACAACCTTCTCATAGAGCGTCAATACTCTGCTTCCTTCACCTGTCGTCTATAGGCAAACTCTTGTTTGTGATACCACCTAATGTTATCAGGTCATCTCCTTTGTTTGATGTCTGTAATCAAGGCTCGATATTCTGATTACCTCCTTTGCCTACAGAAATCAATTATGTGCTCTGATACCACCTGATGCAACCCCCCTCCCCTTCAAGGTCTTGCGACCTCCCGGTCTCTGGATCTTCCTATTCTTGATCCTTTTTGGCTCTTTGATTCCCTGTTGGAATCCAACTATTTTATCCACAGTCCCTAATTAAACTGCACTCGTGCAAACAATCACCCGGCGTAATCTTCCCCCATGCGACCATAGGTTGTGACCGCACGCATTATCAGAAGGTGCTTCGCATTTCAGGACTTCAGGACTTTTGCATGTGATTCAACCCTGACTCTTATTTCCCCAATCCCCGATTGAGGATTTCTCTCCAGGACCAGATCTACGATCCTGCACTACTCCTGATCGATGACCATGATCGTGTCGCAATTTCGCATTTCAGGATAATCTACGTGAGCCAAATTATACTCTCCTTTCCCTGAAATCCAGATCTCTGGGTTAAATGCCTAGCTCTCCTCTAGCTCCTCCCTTGACCTCCTATTCATATGACTCTTTCCTGTGACCTAGGGATAACCCTTCGAGCGCATCGGGACTTCACATTTCATGAAGTTGGAACCTAACCCAACGCTTGTCCTTCAAAGCCTGATCCTTGAAATTTTGAAATCCACTCGCCTAGATCAACGGTCATTATTCCTTGTGATCAACAGTCTAGATCTAATCGCTATTTCGGGTCTCACAAATTCTTAAAACTCCGCCTCTTGACTTCCTCAGCAGTGATTCAATGAAACATTGATATCTCACCATGTGTCCCTTCGCAGATCAACGACCCACACTCTTCCTTCGGGATCAATGGCCCTTAATCATTTTGACCTTCGACGCTTCAGATATTTTCGAAACTTCTTTTCCACAAAAACCCTGGAGTGAGATCCTCCGAAGTCCACAACCCGGTGACACATGTCCTCTTCCAGATCGATGACTCTCAACTCTTTGGCTCTTCAGGATTTGGATGTTTCAAACTTCTATGCGCTCGTTCCTTTCAGAGCTTCTTCACCCGAACCACACAATCTCTTGACGTGTGTCTCCTCTTTGATCTGATGACCTCTATCTGCTTCGAGTCTTTAGGGTTCAAGAGTTTCAACGCCTGTGCACTCAATCCTCCCAGAGTACTTCCACCCGAAAACTGAGATCTTGCGCCACCTATTGCCTTTGATGATGGATGGTTCCGATCATTTTAGAACTTCACGACTTTGCAAGTCAACTCGTCTCCTATGCACACTAAAGGACTAAACCTCATGCGCTTCCTCCAGATCCAACGGTTGTTGGTCCACATGCTTCCAAATCTGACAGCTCATATATGTTCCTCTTGCACACTCTCCTGTGTGCCTGGACGTGAAGTTCAACGGTCCAGATTCCTTCCCACAACTGATTTAGCGGCTATTGTCGCTCCTCCTCCTGAGCTTTTGATTTCTTCTGACTTGGAAGATTTCATTTTCTTCGAAAGTCTTTAGTCTTCAATTTGTCTCCTGTGAGCCCTGTAGCTTTGGGTCTCGTATGTGTTCTCCCTCCTGAGCTTTGGCAACGAAACTCGACCTCAGTCATGTGCACAGTTGTTCTCTATGTGCAGCTTCATTCTATCTCTTTTGATCTTTTCAACCTTGCCCAATTTCTAAGGGACTCGGCCCTTCTGCGTCTTCCTTATATGAAATTTGGTGCTCCTCCTGGTACACTTCTGTGCCCGACCTCCTAAGCTTTGGAACTTGAAACAAATTCACTCTGTGTGTTCTCTTTGCACTTCGACTAGCCTTCAGATAGTTGTCTCTCAAAACTTTGTCTGAGTGTTGTCCTGGTGCACTCCTTGCATAGGTATTCCTCCAGAGTATTAAACAACTATGTCCCTTTGCTCTCCTTGAAAGGGGTGTAAGTACTCTCTTGGAAAATTCTACTCAAGCACTCCTTACTGAGCTTTCTAGAATATTCAACAACTCTGTGAGTGTCTTTTCCTCCGACACTTTTCTTCTCACAGAACTTGAGAGAGATTTCTCTTGTACACTCCTTGCACTCGCTCAATGCCCACCTAGAAGAGCTTCTACAAAACCTTCAATATTTCTATTATGTGCTTCCTCTACACAATCCTTCCTCTAGAGTGTTCAGTAACTCTGAGGCTCCTCCTTGAGTCTGTGAATCCTTGTGGTGTGCCCTCCTAGCACGTCCCCTCCTGAACTCGATTCCATATTTAGGTGTGCACTCCTTGCACTGGCTACAGAACTTCCAACGTTCTATTGTGCACTCCTTGCACAGTCTAAAGAACCCATAATCATACAAAAAACTCAAACAAAGATAGAGAAATCTATCTTCCTAATGTAAATGAAACTTATCATACATCTACAACATTCATTCATGAAATACATAAACACATGAACAACCATATGCAATAAAAACTACTTTTCTATTATCTTTGTGTGTCTATACAGATGTTTACAAAAATGGCCTGTAACAAAGTCCCAGTTCTCTCAAGATATCTCTCATAACTTCTAAGACCTCCTAAGACTCTTCTCCCCTTGAGATCTCTCTCTCAAGTCTCTTCTACCTATCTACCTTATGAAATCTGATACAATATCTTCTTACAAAAGAGGGGCTCTGTGAGCTCGTCCTCTCTCACCTAACCTCATCTATTACATTGAAGTTTTCATAAATGTTTACCCAGACCTGACCACGATCTGGGCCTACTACAAGCAACCCTTTAAGGCAATTCAACCACTACCTGTACAAAGGCATGGCCCGACATTTACAGCCTTACAACATGAAAATCCATATAGGATTATTTCAAATTTTAAAATGGGAGGATTAATGCCTCTCCCTTTATGCATTGTGTGTTTACGCATTGGTGTGTTGGCGCTTTTGCTGAGGTGGAGCAATGCTCCTGCATCATATCCATTAGTCCATATAGAACCTAAACCTTCTAATTTGTCTAACCCGTAACCCCTATAACATCTAATAAAATTCTAAATTCTACAACCCCTGTGATATAATGACTAATTCTTGTAACCACTATCATCCATAACCTCTAATATAACATTTACCTTTTTAACATCAATAATCCCTTACCCCTTAACATTGTAACCCTAAGCATTGTAATCATTAATGAAAGTATGACTCTATCAACTATAATCACTAACACCTAAATCATATAGCCCATGTTACCCTAATCTCTAATACATATAGAACCTATCAACCCTTACACTTATAACTCCTATAAACTCCTAACACTTTAACACATAATATGTATAAATCCTAAATTTTATCACTTCTTACTCCTAACCCTCAAATCCTATAACAACTAAAACCTACTTCCCTTAACATATATGACTCCTAATGACTATAATATCCAAGCTTTATTTCCACTAACCCATTTAACCCGCATATAACCCTCATGTCTAATTATGATAACACATATCACCTATAACTCCTAATATAATCACTACCTTGTACAACTTGTAAACCATATAATGTCTAAACCTAAAAACCCCTATAACCTAACCACAAGAACCCATTATTCCTAACCTTGAACTTATATCCTCTAAGTCCAAACTCATATAACCACTTTACTCTTGTATCACATCATCCTTGATCCATATAAGATATTACCATTATTACATATACTATATTACCCCTAATACATATAAATATATAACTCTAACCTTTAATCCTTAATAATTCCAATGACTAGCCCTTATAACCATAACCATTATTCTTCATAACCCATTATCCTTAAACCTTATTACTCCCACCACCTAACCTTTATAGCCATAACCACTATCCCTCACAACCATTTTTTGTAACTACTAACACATAATCCATATAGCCCCTATTAACTAGATCCCCATACCACTAACCCATATCAACCCTTTAACCTTAAATTTGTATAAGATTTAACCCTTACGACCATGAATCCATAATGACTAAAACTTATAACTTCTCTATTTAACCCTCAATTGTTAACGCTTATAAACACTTAATATGTATGTAATCTTCACCCATTTGACATATGACCCTTAACCTTTATAATTCCTTTTTTCATAACATTACAACCCATAACCCCTATAATCCCTCACACCTAACACATAATCTCTAATCCATTTAACTTTTATCATCCCCGACCATAATAACCCTTAATATAAGCAATAAACATTATAACCCATGGCACCTATAAATCCTAACCCTTAGCATCGCCTATCCTATCACTAACTCGTGTGACCACTATCATCCATAACCTCTAATATAAATCTTGTAATGTTTACTTCTTAATAGGCCCTAATTCCTAGCCCTTATAACCTTTAGTACCTAACTATTATAACTTGTATAAAGTTGAACCTCTATAAACCCTGAAATAACCATAATTTCTATAACCTTTATACCTTAAAATTCATAACCACTAACCCCTATAACCCCTTACCCACAACACTTATCATCCCCAATTATTAACTCGTTTAACACATATAACCTCTTTACTCTTATAACACATCTTTTTTAAACCCCATAAGCTATCACCTATAACCCATAATACGTAAACATGTAAACCCTAAACCATCTAATCATTATAACCCTCGAACCTTATTAAATATAGTATTTGTCCCTTCCAAACCATACATATGACTCTTATAACCACTAATCCTTCTAACTCATGACCATTAAAATTTATAACCCTAACCCTTAAGCCATAACCCCTAACCTTTTTAACAGTTACTAATATAACCCCATTCTCCTAACCCCTATAACCCCCAACCCTTATAACCCTCAATCCTTACAAATCCTAAACTTAAAACACTAACGCCTTACATATATAATTGATTACCCCAAACACTCAACCTTATAACCCATTACACCCATACCACCTAAGTGTTAACAACCATAACCTCTATACATCCTAACACTTATACTCTATAGATCCTTTAACTAATATCATCCCTAACAATAACCCATGTAACCCATAAAACTTTAACATCTACTATTTATAATCCTCATAGCCCATAACACCTCACCTTTATCATTAATTTCAATAATTGGTATAACCTCTTCCTCCCAAATCCCTATAACCTCTATATCCTAAAATCCCTAATACTTATCGCGTATAAAAACTAAATACTATTATGTATAACCATTAACCCTTAACCTATATCCTCAATCCATAATTATCACCTAACATATTTCTCTAAAGCTAACCCATGTAATCCTTAACTATTATAAAACCTAACACTTAAAACTCGTATCTCCCCTATATTTTATATCCTTGAATATAACTCTTATCCCCTACAACCCTTAACCCCTATAATGATTATCACCCTTACCTCCTCAACCCTTAAACAATATAAGCAATATTACCAATAAAACTTATAACTCTTAATGCCTATAACTGCTAATCCTTACAACCCCCAACACATAACTCATATAAGCCATAATCCATTTAACTATAAATATGTATAACCCTTAATTCCTATAAACTCTAATCACTTTAACCTATCTATTATGTAACTCTTAAAACCTATTCCCTAACTCTTAAAATGCATTGCCTCTTACCTACATCCACTATAAACTTTATATTCTCTAAATCCTATAACATATATAATCCTTATACCCTTAATCCATAATACCTAAATTCCTTAACCCCCAACCCTTATAACACCTAAACATTACAAACCCTAATCCATATAACCCCTAACTACTATTAAATATTAAACCCTGACACTAATAACCTCTTACATCTAACACATTATGCCTATAACCCCTAAAACCTATAATTATTAACCCATGTAATTCTTAAAGCCTATAGACATTAACACATAATAGCATTATTCCTCAGAAATATATAATCACCAACCCCTAAATTCTATAACATGTATAACTCTCATTGGTTATTACCATTAACCACAAAACCATAGAACTCCTCTCACCCCTAACCTTTAACATAATATCTCTCTTAAATAAGACCTACAACCTATAAATCATCATTGTTACTCATTATATCCTCATAATATAGCCCCTAAACCTTGTAAATGTTAGAACCCCTAATCCATATAACAACTAATATTCAACAACAAACAAATATAATGCATAATCTTTACGCCCAATAAGCCCAATAACCCTTAATTTCTAACTCTTGTAACACCTAATTCTAAGTCCTTATAACTTTCAACCCACAAATAAAAATAAGTATCTATAACATTAATCCATATACCATGTAACTACTAACCCTTAAACACCATGATCACTAATCGTCACAATATCTATAATGTATATAATCCATTTCATCCTATAGTGTATTACCCTTAAAATATCGTGAAGTTAAAACTTATAAACTCTAATACTAATTAACATATAACACCTAAACCTTATACGTACCTCTATAACTTTACATAACCATTATAACACATAATGAATCAACCTTGTAACTTACAATATAACTTTAAAACCTGATAACCCTTAACGCCTTACACTTTTAACCCTTATAATCTATAAGACTCATATCCCTTAACTCCCCTAAACCTTACCCATATAGCTTCTAATCACTATTACCCCAACCTTATAACATAAATTTGTATAAGCACTAACCCTTATAACCCCATGACACTAGCACTTATAACTTCTAACCTTAAACCCTATAACCTCTTACCCATGTAACTCTTGAGCCATAAATAGTATATCCCTTATCACCCCTAATTCTTGCCTTTTTAAAATCCACTATGTAGAAACTAACCCATATAAACCCTTACCCTTTTAACCATTATCATGCTTAGCCTCCTTGAACCTATAACTATAACTAATGTAACCCCTCACCCTTATAACCCTTGTAAGTTTAAACCATATAACCATTATAACTCTTTAACATTTATTAAAACCCATAATACCTATAAACTTGTAATCCTAAATCTATATAACCTCTATAAACCTTAACCATTATATCTCCTTGAAAACAAACCTTATAACCACTAGCCCCTAACATATGCTCTCCTAACACATACTCTTGATGAACACTTACAGGTATTCCATATAACCAAACACCCTTAAAATGCTTCATATAATCCTTAAGTCATATATCCCATGACTTTCATAAACCATCCACTAGCACATATATTCTTTAATGTTAATCGATGTAATGATCATAACCCCTAATCCCTATAAAAATTATCTCTGCAAATTGCTATAAAAATTATCACTCATGACCCTATATAATGTGTAATTTAACCCATATCCCCTACAACTTATACCCTCTATCAATATCACCCCTTACCCCATAACACCTAACTATTATAACTATCATCAACCCAAACCCCTAAATTCCTAACATGTCTAACTAGTAACCATTATAAATGATAAAACCTGAACCTTAAATCTCATATAACTCCTATGACCTATAACTCATTTTACTCCAAATATCTATAGGCCTATAAATTTTAACTTCTATACCATTTATAACCCCTAACCATTATAAAACTCATACCTTTTAACCCCTATAATACATATAATACATATTGTCCTTATTTCCTCAAACCTCAATAACCCCTATCACTAATATCCCCTAACCATGGTAACCTTTAGCATCTATAACACCTAAACTATGTAACCCCTAGTCCTTATCCCTTAACTTATATAACCTATAATCCTTATAAACTTTAACCACTACCATTTATAACCCTTAAACACTAACCCATATAACCCTAGTCACCCCATTTATCACCTTATTTATCATATGATCACTATCACTTTCAATTATCTCTATAGCCCAATGTAATCAGTATAAACCTTATAACCTATAACCATTAACACATAATTCCAATAAAATTTAAATTCTAACCCATATAATATATAATAATTGGGAATTAACCCATATAACCACTAACACTTAACTTGTGTAATTGTTAATCCTTAACTCTTAACCCCTAACCCGTATATTTTCTAACCCATGTAACATTTTATTTTTATAACCTCTAATTGTTACCACCCTTATCTCTTAGACATAATACTAATAATCCCTACCATTAATCCCCTTACGCCTATTGATCATAACCCATATTCTAACCCGTATAATCATTAACTTATATTACTATTAATACATGTAACTTGTAATCCTTATAACCCATAGATCATTGGCCTGTGAATTCTATATCTCCTAACACTTATTACCCTATTTGACACCCCAATTACCATTAGAACTCATATAAACCTATAATCCTCTATCCTTATAACAATTAATTTCTAACCTCTATAAACCATAACACCTAACACCTAAGTCATATAACTCCTAACACTTAACATATATAATCCCTAAGGTGTGAATCTTAACTCATAACACTTATATCATCAATCTCTTAACCCTCATAACACCTAATGCCTTTAGCACAAAGTCCATATAACCTCTTGTATTTAAACCTTAATACCTATATCTTAGTAACTCTTAACCATCAATATTAATAACCTTTACCACTACATATATCTTAATACCTATAGCTCTTAAAGATATAACCATTGACAAATATAACCTATAAATAACACATATAATCCCCAAAACATGATTGTTATAACCACTATCACCATTATCCCCTATGACTGATAACCATTAAACCATATAAATCCTCTTAATATAACCCCTAATATAATTCATGTAATTTCAATCCCTAACATAATCCTCATCACCCCTATAACCCAAGTCAACCCTTAACATATATAATCCATAACCCCTTAACACTATAACCCTATCCATTGTAATCATTAATAACATTATATCTCTAACCATTATAATCACAAACACATAACTCATAGAGCCCATGATATCAAACCCTAACATTTATAACCTATAATATAATTCATAAAAGCCATAACACTTATAACCCCTATCATCCCCTAACATGTATATCCTCTAAAATAATTCCCAATATTTATAACCCCTAGCACTTATAGCCTCTAAAATAATCCCCAATATTTATAACCCCTAGCACTTATAGCCTCTAATATAATCCATAACACTTGTAACCCCTATCAACCCCTAACACTTATAACCCTTCCCAACCCCTAGAATGTATAACCTCTAATATAAAGCCTAAGAATTATAACCCCTATCAACCCTTAATGTTTATAACCTCTAATATAACCCTATAAATAGTTAAAACCCCTAACACATATAACTTATAAACTTTATCACTTATGCCCAACCCTTAAATATTCCAACTCTTAACATATAACCCTTATAAACTCTAAGAACCTTTAATGTTTATAACCTCTAATATAACCCTATAAATAGTTAAAACCCCTAACACATAGAACTTATAAACTTTATCACTTATGCCCAACCCTTAAATATTCTAACTCTTAACATATAACCCTTATAAAATATAAGACTTGACCCTGATAAGATCCTAAACCTTACAACCTTTAAAATATATGACTCCTAACACATATGATCTCTAACCCATATTTCATCTAACCCATTAACAATATAATTTGTAACTCTCGTAACCACTCTCACACATATCCCATGTAACCTTAATAAAAACCATATAGACCCCACATAGACCCTAATCTCTAATTATGGTAATGCATATCACCTATAAACCATAATATAATGATTAAGTAATATAATTTTTAATCCTTATAACCTAACTGCAATAACCCATTATTCCCAACCTCATACTTATTGCATCGAGAGTAGTGAGGTGCTTTACAGCCCGATATGGGAGATATGTTGTCATGTTAGTGTGATGTTAGTTTAAGAAAAAACAAAGTCGGTTCAATTAAAAAAATAACAATAATAAAAATAAAGTCATCTCAACAAAAAAAACATCATAAACTCGGATCTATCAAGCACTAAGCACTCAAATGATAAAAATAGGAATTAAGGCATGGAATGAAATGAGAAAAAAAAAATACACCTTAAGAAATTGGATCCATCTCGATGCTTGATAGATCTGGGTTTAAGATGGATCTATGTTGGTATACCCTCAGTCCAAATCCATATATTCAATTTAATCCTATAACACATTATTCTTAATCCATATAAATATTACCCTTGACACATTTTAGTCTATAACTATAACCGTTAAACCTTATTACACCCAATACCTAACCCTTATAACCATAACCACTATCCTACATAATCCTTTATCCTTAAACATTATAACTCCAACACCTAACCAGTATCATCATAACCACTATCTACGATATCTCTTTATATGACTGCTAACACCTAATCCATATAACCCCTCCCACCTATAACTCCTTACCACTAACCCATATCAACCCCTAATATAGCCTTAAATCCCTATAGATTATAATCCTTGTGACCATGAATCCATAAACCCTAAAACTTATAGCTTCTAACTTTAAACCTTAGTAATTGACACTTATAACACTTATAATTATTTATTTCATAACATTATATCACATAACCACTATAATCCTCACATCTAACCCATAATTTATACTCCATTTATCTTTTATCACCCTTAAACAATATAACCCTTAATATAAGTAAGGAGAATTATAACCCTTAATGTTGATAAGTCACCCCTAATTTATGCATACCATAACACCTATAATTACTAACCAAGTATCCCCAGTGCATACACTCAAATGATTTAATCCATTTAACCCCTTAATACTTATAACATCTAATATTTAACCTCTAAATTCTATAATCCATATTTTATAATCAATAAATCTTATAATCATTATTATCCATATCCTCTAATATATCATTTACCTCTTTAATATATCAACCCTTAACATGTATAATACCTACACCCCAACACTATAACCCTGACCACTATAATCATTCATAACATTATGACTATAATGACTATAATCACTGACACCTAACTTATTGTTATGTACTTTAATAGATCTACAAATATAATCACCACAAATACTGAATACACAATACATCCACAGAGAATTATAGAAGAAGCCAATGTGTCATAATGAAAAGTCCTACAAATATTCAGAGAACAATATAGAAAACAACCACTTTATTATATCAAAACACTTGAGGTAGAGAAACACCATACAACGGATCCTATTATGGAAGGGATCCTCTCATGTTTACTTGCCTCTTCGAGGGGGCATCCTTCTATTGAGCTACAACTCACAACACAATATTTCTCTTCATGTCCCATTACATTGCTTGAACCCCTTTATATAGTGCTACCTGTTAACAACAATTCTTGTCTTGGGCACAAGAATATTCAGGTCTGCAAGTTGCATAAGAAGTGCCCAATCACAGCACGAAAAAATCTCGTTTCAGGCTTCCAAGCAAGTAAACGGGCAAAATTATGTTGTCAACGGCCCAAATTCATCCATAGGAGCAGATTGACGGTCGGCGGGAAATCGCGGTTAGCGGAGTTGCGCCGGGATTAGCGCGATGGGTAGCGTCTATATTGCATGCAAGAAAAGATATCATTCGTCCATCCAAAGGACGCGTGGCGCGAGATCTAGTCACGTTGGCATTTCAGCATTCCGGGTTTCGAAGGGTGAGGGTTTCACGTCATTCTACATCTCGAAACCCCGAACCCTGAAACGTCGATAAGCACCTTTGAAGCTAATCCTATGGTCCTAGCACCCGGTCACGTCAAGCGAGCCTGGTAATGGAGGCAACCCTCTTCTAACATCAAATACCATCTCGACCATTCCGCTGGAGGACACGCGGCGTACATCCGTGCTTTCGCGATTTGGTCAATCGGGATTTTGAGGAAAATTGCATTGTGAACCTCCGGTACCAGAAATCCCGAAAGGATCGGGACCGTCCGTCTGAAGGACACACATCACAATAGCTAAGCCATGAGTGGGGCCCTTTGGGATTTTCATGATGAAAGCGCTGAGGTCACCACAGTCGTTCATCCATCAGCGAGGCTCGGTCACATTTAATTTAAAGAGGGCAGTTATTGCAGTTGTTGGAGGTGGTTAGAAATCGTCTCCATCATAAATGGAAAGTCCAGCAAAGGACTAAAGGTTTTCGATTCGTCTGCAGCAGGACAGTCTGAAATCTAATAGCGTTTGTCATAGTTGCACAATCGGCCAGAGTCTACATGCGCAGACTGTCAGAAGACATGCAGACGCAATGTTTTTAATGCAGCATCTTGTTTTTGCTGTTGTTGTTGTTTTGAGTATATGAAGGCATTTTCGCCATTTTGGGTAGGGATCGATGGTTGAGCGAGGCTCCCGGTTGTAAAGCTTTAATGAAGCACTGTTATTCCTGGTTATGTGTGGACTCTTGAGACTTCTTGCCTTATGAATGTCAGTTTCTTCCACGTCTTTTTTTGCACTATATTAGAGCAGCTCGGAATTGGAGGATCCAGTCGAGTTGTAGCTGTTATAGGATGATGTAGGTTGGATCACTGTAACAATTGCATTGTTTCTAATCGGTTTCTTAGATTTTCTTAGCACTGAACAACTTGGAATTGGAGGATCAAGTCAAGTCCCCCTTTCAGTTTCTCGAAGCCCTGAACCAAGAGGATCTTGCATTCAGAGTTTTTCTTCTACAAACTACTGAAAGGTCTGTTGTGTGAGGTAGTTTGTTCACCCCTTTCACGAAGTCTTCAACCTACTCACCTTTAAATCAACCCACTGACTGAAGTTAGATCAAGACCTCCTTTGTTCTTTACATACCAGACCCAGTACCTAAGTTAGAGTAATATCTTCCCGAGTCTCTACCCATTTGATCACCCATTACAAACTATCGTGACATAAAACTGATGGGCGTTGGGCTCTGCTCCTGTAAGCAATCCAGGATTGACTTTTGACGCTAACATTTCTGGCATCGTTGCCGGGGATGAAGTTGAATATTTTCCCTGGGATTGAACGACATTGAGCCTCTGATTCTGAAGGTGCATCAGGCAGTAGAGCCCTTAAAGATTGCTACTGTGCACCTGGCGACTCCACTGTGGTGACTCCCAGGTTTTCACATCACTGTGTCAGTTGTGGCTACTTTAGCACGCCTGAAAGATGACCCAAAGGAGCTTTCTCGAGAAGGTTTCAGCAACTGCCTTCTCTGCCTGAGAAGCTTCTCGGGGTAACGACAACATTAATATCTGGCCTTTGAAGGTGAACAAGGACCAAGCACATTCAAAGCTGTAAATCTTTCACTTGGTGACTCCATGATTCAAGGATCAATTAGCGACTCCACTGGTTCGATATGGAGAAAATATTAGCTAAAAGGTTTTCTTTCTGTGACTTTTCCTAGATAGTTGGTTTTCCTAATGCACTTCCTGATAGAGACCAATGGGAAAATTTCCTCCCTGAATTTCATGCAACAATTTCGGAGGTACCAACTGAGCATTTACTGGACTTTCATGAGGTTATTCATCGACTTAATATCATGCATGAAGATGTCCAGATTAATGTTTTCAGGTATTCATTGAAGGGAGTTGCTCTTGAATGGTGTCGGTCTCTTCCCGCTGTAAGCATCCGCTCTTTAACAGGTTTTCATACGGCTTTCGATTCATTTTGTAAAGATTATTTTCCAGCTGATTGTTTGTATGAAAATTGTTGTGAGGAGTTTTCTTCGCTTCATGAAGCCTCTGTTGGCCCTGGAGACTAGATCCATGATGAATCTTTTACTATGGAGGAAAGCATTTTCCAGGAAAATATAGAGGTGTTGAATGATATTAATTGTGTTATCCCTAGAACGAAAGCATCTGACATCATATCAGATGCCTCTGTTCTTTTAGATGTTCATAACGATCAACATGCCTCTTGTAGAAATTGCGAGTTTATGGAGTAAATGTGGTCTATAGTAGATGGCTCACTTGGGTATCGGGTTGAAGCAGATGTTCCTTGCTGCCCTGCTTATGACGATGAAGACCTCCCCGTTTTTAAAGAAGAGATGGTTGTGGAGGAGGATTTTTCTCTTTTCCTTCAAGGGGTTTCTCATGATATATTTTTACCTGGGATTAAAGAGAAAAAAATTATGTATGAACAGCCAGAAGCAGCAGATACCACTGTCCCTGAAACATATATTTTTGACAGGATCACTATTCTAGAGGAGGAATATAGAAATGAAGGTCAGCCCCTTTTTGATGAATATTATAGTGATGATGAGAAACAAGTTTATCCTACATTTGATCACTATGAAGACGTTGACCGACATGATAGAAAGCAGAGCCATCCCATGGTCCCTATTTATGATGAATACGAATATAACCCGGGGGAGAGCCAACCAGAAGAGGAGAAAGAACCAGAGGAGTAGAATATTTCCTGTCCAGAGCCAGTCAGTGAGAAGCCACCGCCTGAGAGCAATGAACCTACGTCAGTTGTCCACCAACCTGTGCTTATCAGAGATATTCAGCCACATGTGAACAACTGTGTAGCAGAGGAGGCTGTCTGTCGCCCATTTTCTGGAATTCGCCACTCATTCTATGACCCTGTCAGCAAGTACATGGAGTGACATTTCCTCTATTCCTTAGAGCCGCCCACCTTCATCTTCACGGCAACCCTTGAAGATGAATCAAAGGATGTAACCATTCTGATCTCCTGGTTACATCGTCTGTTATCCATCATCAACAGAAGGAAGGATCTTCTATTCAAGAAGCTGCTTGAATGGCTATGGTGGAAGTTTGCTTTCACCTAGCCCCATGTAAAGGATTCTGATAGTTTAGGATTGTACATAAATAAGCTCTTTTCAGCATGTATCTTGTTTTGTTTCACTTTTATTTTTTGGCCTATATTTTCAGCAGGGGTTTTTTTGAGCATGACTCCATAGCCCAATAGCAAGGCACTGGAACTGCAAAATGAGTCCTTAGAGCATCACAGGGACGACTCTATCCCCCATGGAGCCTAATGTTAACAACAATTCTTGTCTTGCGCACAAGAATATTCAGGTCTGCAAGTTTCACGAGAAGCGCCCAAGCACAGCATGGAAAAATCTCATTTCATGCTTCCAAGCAAGTAAACGGGCAAAATTATGTTGTCAACGGCCTAGATTCATCCATAGGAGCAGATCAACGGTCGGCGGGAAATCGCGGTTAGCGGAGTTGCACCGGGATTAGCGCGATGGGTAGTGTCTATATTGCATGCAAGAAAAGATATCAGTCGTCCATCCAAAGGATGCGTGGTGCGAGATCTAGTCACGTTGGCATTTCAGCATTCAGGAGTTCGAAGGGTGAGGGTTTCACATCATTCTACATCTCGAAACCCCGAACCCCGAAACACCGATAAGCGCCTTTGAAGCTAAGCCTATGGTCCTATCACCCGATCACGTCAAGCGAGCTTAGTAATGGAGGCAGCCCTCTTCTAACATCAAATACCATCTCGACCATTCCGTTGGAGGACACGCGGCGTACATCTGTGCTTTCGCAGTTTGGTCAATCGGGATTTTGAGGAAAATTGCATCGTGAACCTCCGGTACCAGAAATTTCGAAAGGATCGGGACCGTCCATCTAAAGGACACATGACGCAATAGCTAAGCCACGAGTGGGGCCCTTCAGGATTTTCATGATGAAAGCACCGAGGTCACCTCAGTCGTTCATCCATCAGTGAGGCTCGAGCACATTTAATTTAAAGAGGGTAGTTATTGCAGTTGTTGGAGGTGGTTAGACATCGTCTCCGTCATAAATGGAAAGTCCAACAAAGGAATAAAGCTGGTCGATTCGTCTGCAGCAGGACAGTCTGAAATCTAATAGCGTCTTTCATAGGTGCACGATCAGCTAGAGTCTGCATGCGCAGACTGTCAGAAGACATGCAGACGCAATGTTTTTAATGCAGCGTCTTGTTTTTGTTGTTGATGTTGTTTTGAGTATATGAAGGCGTTTTCGCCATTTTGGGTAGGGATCGATGGTTGAGAAAGGCTCCCGGTTGTAAAGATTTAATGAAGCACTGTTATTCCTGGTTATGTGTGGACTCTCGAGACTTCTTGCCTTATGAATTTCAGTTTCTTTCACGTCTTTGTTTGCACTGTATTAGATCAACTCGAAATTGGAGGATCCAGTCAAGTTGTAGTTGTTATAGGATGATGTAGGTTGGATCACTGTAACAGTTACATTGTTTCTAATCGGTTTCTATGATTTTTTTAGCACTGAACGACTTGGAATTGGAGGATCCAGTCAAGTCCCCCTTTCAGTTTCTCGAAGCCATGAACCAAGAGGATCTTGCATTCAGAGTTTTTCTTCTACAAATTGCTGAAAGGTCTGTTTCCTGAGGTAGTTTGTTCACCCCTCTCACCAAGTCTTCAACCTGCTCATCTTTAAATCAACCCACTGACTGAATTTAGATCAAGACCTCCTTTGTTCTTTACATACCAGACCTAGTACCTGAGTTAGAGTAATATCTTCCAGAGTCTCTACCCATTTGATCACCCATTACAAACTATCGTGACATAAAACTGATGGGTGTTGGCCTCTGTTCCTGCAAGCAATCCAGGAGTGACTTCTGACGCTAACACTACCATCACCTAAGAACATTCTAGAGGAGGAATCTTCTAGAAGAATAACCTTCTAAGAAGTCCTCTTACATTTATTATATCTAACTACCCATTTATTATATCTAACTACCATAGTGGGCCTTATTTAATAATATAGTGGACTCAATCCACCTTACATTGAATGGCCTCCACTATTATCACTATGGGCCCTCTGGCCCCCCCAAGTACATCTCTAACTACCTAACATTTCATCCCCCTTATGAAAGCGTTGTCCTCAACGCTTGATGTACAACCATATACCAGGGTCCCATGGATAAGTGTGGACCATAGTGCTGAAGTAGACTAGAGAACCAGGGTCCCATTGAGAAATGAAAGCCACCATGCTGAAGTAGTCCAACTTCCATTGTAAACCAAGGTCCCATGTCCAATTGCTCATGTGAACTCCATAGGGAAGATATCGGCACCCAATAACCAATTGAAATTGATTCTCCCCATACTGACACCTATCATGTGGATCCAAATAACAATATCCATCCACATAGTGGGAACGAGTCAAAGTTGAATCTAGAAGGAACAATACTAATGTAGAATATGCAGGATGGACACTGGTAATCATAACTAGTTCATGTTGTGTCACATTGATGTTCTCTATAGAAGGTGGAGTAGAGTCATCAAATAAAATATGGAAGTGGCTGTCATCCCATAAATGACAACTATCCATATACCAATCATCCTCCAAATCATACCAAGCATACATTTCTTGATGATATTCATTCATGACGTCTGCCATAAAATATCTCTATTGAAGGAGAGACAATGATTGTTGAATATTGTGATAACGATCTCTGTGGTCTTGTATATCGGCTTTGAATTCTTAAATCATGTGTAGAATTTCCCTGAGTTGAGAGTGCATATTCATTGGAAACACCACATATAATATACCAAAAGAAAACTCTTAAAATGATTTATCCAATGGAACTGATCTGGTAGAAATCTAAGCACCCTATGAAAAGTTATGAACTTTGCAGTCCCTCCTCCGTCACAAAAAAAACCCCAAAAATAGAACAATAAATTACAGCATGAAATCACGGCTTTTTCCGTAAAAACCCTGAAAAAATGTTGAATTTAAAATACTCATAACTTCACTTCCCGAACTCCGTTTCAGCTGAGTGTTTTTTTGAAATTGGGTATTTTTTCGAGAGGAATTCAAATGCCTAACTTTTTTTTTCCAAATTAAACTCTTAAAACTTCATATCTAAACTTGAAGTGCGTCGCCCTCTTTTTCTTCCCTAGAAAATTTCTGCAAAAAGAGAAAACATTTCTTCCTTTCTTTGTCCAAAGAAAGTGCTCTGATACCACTTGTTATGTACTTGAATATATATACAAACATAATCACCACAAATATTGAATACACAATAGATCCACAGAGCATTATAGAAGAAGTCAATGTATCACAACGAAAAGTCCTACAAAGATTCAAAGAACAATATAGAAAATAACCACTTTATTATATCAAAACCCTTGAGGTAGGGAAACACCATACAATGGATTCTATTATGGAAGGGATCCTCTCTTGTTCACTTGCCTCTTCGAGGGGGCGTCCTCCTATTGAGCTACAACTCACAATACAATATTTCTCTTCATGTCCCATTACATTACTTGAACCCCTTTATATAATACTACCATCACCTAAGAGCATTATAGAGGGGGAATCTTCTAGAAGAAGAACCTTCTAAGAAGTCCTCTTAAATTTATTATATCTAACTACCCATTTATTATATCTAACTACCATAGTGGGTCTTATTTAATAATATAATGGACCCAATCAACCTTACATTGAATGGCTTCCACTATTATCACTATGGGCCCTCCGGGCCCCCCACTACCTCTCTAGCTACTAACATTTAGAATAAGATTCCTCCTAAGAAGTCCTCTTACATTTATTATATCTAACTACCCATTTATTATATATAACTACCATAGTGGGACTTATTTAACAATATAGTGGACCCATTCCACCTTACATTGAATGGTATCCACCATTATCACTATGGGCCCTCTGGGGACCCCACTACCTCTCTAGCTACCTAACACTTATATAAACCATATAACCCCTAAACTCTAATCCATGTAACCCTTATGAACCCCATACACTTATAACCTCTAATATAACCCATAACACTTATAACCCCTATCAACCCTTAATACTTATAACATGTAATACAACCCGTATAAACACTTTTAACCCATAATACGTATAAATTATACATGTGTATAATTTATCACTCTTTAAACTTAAATCTTAAAGCTTATAACCTTTGACACGTAATATTTAAAATATATAACATATAACCCCTATAAACTCTAACCCTTAACCCTTATTATAACTCCTAAAACCTAGAACTCTTAACGCATACAACTCCTAACAATTACAATCTCTAACACTTATTTCCCCTAACTCATTTAACCTTTTAATTGCTAACTCTTATAACCACCATCACCCATAACCCATGTATCCCTAATATAAACCATATCATCTCTAATCTCTAATTATGATAACACATATCACATATAACCCCTAATATAACCACTAACTCCTACAACTTGTAAACCCCATAATGTCTAACCCTAAAACCCATATAACCTAGCCACAATAACTTTTTATTCCAAACCTAGACTTATATCCTCGAGTCCAAAGCCATATAACCTAGCCAAAATAACTTTTTATTCCAAACCTAGACTTATATCCTCGAGTCCAAAGCCATATAACCACTTTACTCCTATAACATGTTATTCTTGATCCATATACAAGATTACCTCTAACACGTATGAATATATAACTCTAACCCTTGAGCCTTATTAATCCTAATAACTAACCATTATCCCTTAACGCTATATCCATAAACCTTATTTCTCCCAACAAATAACCTTTATAACCATAATGACAACCTCTCATAACCCTTTATGTAACAACTAATAGCTAAGCCATATAACACCTATTACCTACAACTACCTACCACTAACCTATATTAACCTCTAATATAATCTTAAATCATTATAAATTATGCCCCTTATGACCATCAATCCATAACCTTTAACACCTACAACTTCTAACATTAACACTTCATTAACACTTATATCCCCTAACACCTAATACATATATAACGTTCACCCATTTGGCATATGAATCTTAACCTCTATAATCCCTTATTCCTTAATACTATAACCCATAACACCTATAATCGCTAATATATGATTACCTAACCCATAACCCTTATAACACCTAACCATTACAAACCCTAATCCATATAACCCCTAACTACTAGCTTATAAACCTTAATCTTGTAACTCATGAATCTTAAAATTTAACACTAATAACCTCTTACACCTAATCCCTAATGAAAATAACCCCTAACACCTATAAATCTCAACCCATATACTTCTTAAATCCTATAACATTAAATCATATGATTCTTAATCCTTACAACATATATAATCACAAACCCCAAAGTTCTATAACATATATAACTTGTCAACTATGACCCCCATAGAACTTTTCTCACACCTAATATTTAATATAATATATAACTTAAATAATCCTTGTAACCCCTAATTCATAATCCTTACCCAATATGTCCCCATAATATAACCTTGAAACCTTGTAAATGTCCTTGTAAATGTTAGAACCCCTAACCTATATAGCCCCTAATATTCAACCACAAACTCGTATAACCCATAATATCTAACCTAATAACCCTTATTCAATCTCCTAACTCTTATAACACATAACTTCCAATCTCTATAACTTCCAACCCACAAATGAATACATATTTATATCCCCAATCCACATAACGTGTAACCAATAATCCTTGTAACTTATACTAACCTTTAGCAACAATGAACATTAACCATGTTTCACAATATATATAATTTATATAAACCTTTTCATCCTATAACCTATCATCCTCAATATCAAGAAGTTAAAACTCCTGAACTCTAACAGTAATGAATCTATAATACTTAACCTTATAATCACTATAACCTTGCATACTTAACCATTATAACTCATAACCAACAAGTAATTTTTAATCCTTATAACATAACCACAATAACACCTTATTCCTAACCTCATAGTTATATACTCTAATTCCAAATCCATATATCCACTTTAATCCTATAACACATTATTCTTAATCCATATAGCTATTACCCTTGACACATATTAATCTATAATGATAACCCTTAAACCTTATTACACCCAATACCTAACCATTATAACCATAACCACTATCCTGCATAATATTTTGTCCTTAAACCTTATTACTACCAACACCTAACCCTTATCACCAAAACCACTATCTATGATATCTCTCTATATAACTGCTAACACCTAATCCATATAACCCCTCTCACCTATAGCTCTATACCATCAACCTAGATCAACCCCTAATATAGCCTTAAATCCCTATAGATTATAATCCTTGTGACCATGAATCCATAATCCCTAAAACTTATCGGTTCTAACCTTAAACCTTAATCACTAAAATTTATAAAACTTATAATTCTTTATTTCATAACAATATATCCCATAACCACTATAATCCTCACATCTAACCCATAATTTATACTCAATTTATCTATTATCACCCTCAAACAGTGTAAACCTTAATATAAGCAATGATAATTATAACCCTTAATGTTGATAACTCCCAAAATTTATCATAACTTAATCCCTATGGCCCCTATAACCATTAGTCCTTATAACCTTTAAGACCCATAAACCTTAAGACTTATAATCCCCAATATAAGTATACCATAACACCTATAATTACCAACCATATATCCCTAGTCCATACACTCAATTGATTTAATCCTTTTAACCCCTTAACACCAATAAGAGCTAATACCTAACTTCTAAATTCTATAACCCCTATTTTATAATCAATAACTCTTAGAACCACTATTATCCATATCTCTAATATACCATTTACCTCTTTAACATATCAACCCTTAACATGTATAATACCTTACACTGTATCCCTAACCATTATAATCACTATTAACATTATGGATCTAATGACTATAATGGCTAACACCTAACTCATATAAACCATGTAACCCGTAATCTCTAATCAATGTAACCCCTATTGATACAGGGGATCAAAATATGCTAAAAAATCCAAGTGCTCATAATTTCTTCAAAATAGACTCGTGCATAGGCCTCATCCTCACGATCCCAACGCAACTTGAACGGGTTCAAACAGACGTCGTATGAATGAGATATCGCGTTCTGTCCACTTTGTCAAACATGCAAAATTTTGTTGACTATACAGTCCGTACAATACTGACGTGGAATGTCCGTACTGCTGAAGTGGCATGGTTGTACTACTGACGTGGTAGGTTCGTACTCCTGACATTGATGTTGACCATACTAACACATGGTAGGTGATGATGTAGCAATGTACTGTACATGACACATGTCAGATGTTGAGATGTCAAATGGTGATGTGGCAAAGTATGTGGATGAATTGAATGGTGCCATGTGGCACCCCCTCCAAGGAATAAAATTTTTGTTTGTGTTCACGGGGGGTCGAACCTACAACCTTTGGGAATAGGTGGAAGACTTGGCAGGGGCCAGGCTACCAACCCGCCCACATAGTAGTTCTTACCCCTATTGCTTAAAGTTTGTATTTAAATTTTCACAAAGGATCATTTGGGTGCCAAAAGGGCTGGAGATAAGCCCCAGCCCTTGGCCTTACCAGCTACCATAATACTTGACCACAAGCTTTGCGCACGAGGTTTAAAACACAACCAATCCAATGGTCATTTGACACGCACCCCAGCCACATGTCATTACCACATGCCACCACCACATGTGTGGGATTTGTGCAAAGGTTAGCCATGGGATTTTGGGTTAAGGACCTAGGACATGGGCATATGGGGGACATACACCCAGGACCTCCATCGGGAAAAGGGGCCAGCGCACTAACGGTGCGACATTTTCCATAATTTGCGGGATGGCGAGCGTGCTGTTTTTTTTGGCATAGAAAATTCCCGTGAGCCAGGTTCAGTCAGTCTGGGTGTGTTTTGGAGAGCATAGACAACAAAGAATCGAGAGAAACTTCCAGGGAGTGATTTCAACTCAGGTTTTGGCCAAACTAGGTGTAGGAAGAGCCCAACTTGGGGTTTTTGGACATTTTGGAGCCATTGAAGCCATCAATTTCTCATTCTGAGCATTGTAAAGCACTAATTTTGACACTTTGAGCATTAATGAAAATGATCCATTGGAAGTTGGACCAGGATATGTATCCCAAGAGAGGGGTGAAATCCTTTATCATTTTGTTGTGTTAATGTGTGTATTTTGATGGTTGTTTATGATTGTTTATGCTGCTCATGATTAAGTAAAAAACTCATTAATCTTTATGTGTTTGTAACTTGATCCTATTACCCAAGCACATACCATTTCACTTGCAATTTTAAAGAGATTCAAGCCTTTTCATTTTCAAATTAAGTTGGTATCAGAGCATAGATTTTTGAAGGTTTCATTGTTTGCAAGTGTTTGTTTTCCGATGCTTACAAGGTTGAAGCTCACAAGAGGAGAAGGTCAACTTGTAGAGCCAAGTTCTCAACTGTCAAGAAGGAGAACTACACAATCACCTCAAGCTTCAAGGAGATATTCACCAAGTATGGCTCATGAGGAGAGTCATGAAACTCTTACTTCATAAGATGAATCTTTCAAAAAATATTTCTATGATATGACAGATATGGTGAAAGTTTTATTTGAAGAAAGAAATGCAATATTGCAATGTGAAATCTCAAACCCTCCAAAGGGTAATGGAGATAGTGGTGATAAAAATCCAAAGGGAAATGTAGGGAATGGTGATTCTCCACCTCCTTCACCTCCATCTTCCACCTCTTCTACCACTTCACAACCACCTCCAATTTCTCCAAAAGAACATGGTAAAATTCCTCTACAAATTCCTTTGCTTAAGCTTGATATTAAGTTTGAATTTCCTATGTACAATGGAGAGGTTAATGCTGAGAAATTGGATAATGGGATTCGTCATATTGAAGTGTATTGTAAGATACAAAGGATCAAATATGATGAAACTAAGATTCATCTTGCTTCTCTTATATTGGAAACTACAACACTCATTTGGTGGGAAGCCAAAACTCAAAAGGACATGAAGAAACATGGTAAAGTTTTATCCTCTTGGAATGATTTTATTGTTGCACTTAAAAGACAATTGTATCCATTAGCATACATGTAGAAAGATATTATAGATTGGAAAAACTTTAGACAAGCTAAAGGGAAAAGTGTTCAAAGATACACTCAAAAATTTAGAAGAAGAGCTTTGATTTTGGGTATAGATTTATCTTCTCAATAAACTTTACTCAAATATATTGGAGTATTGCATAGCTACTTGGGGCACACAATACTTATGTTTGACCTTACAAGTCTATATGAAGTTTGTGTACATGCAACTCATTTGGAAGAAAAAGGGAGGAATGAACCTCAAGAGGGCAGCAAGAAACCTTTTGTTCATGGAGACAAAGGAAAGAAGAATTTTAAGTGAAATGGAAGGAAGAATGCTTCAGTCAAGAAAGAGGGAGAGAAACTAACATGTAAACATTGTTCAAAAGATGATCATGATGAAGACCATTGTTGGAAACTTCATCCTAAAAAGAGACCCAAAACGCTCAGCCATAAGGGGAAACCAAAGGCTACTACAACTATACAACATGATTTAGGTTTTGATTCGGGTGATGAAACAAAGATTACAGCCATGAGTTTTCAAGGTAAAGATTCTATTGCAAGTACTAGTTCTTCAAGTAGTAGTAGATTCAATGAAACTCAACATGAAAAAGAAAGAATAGAGCTTTTCCACATAAGGGTGATTTCAAAGCATACCAAGATAGATACTCTTTTTTTATATTGGATCTCAAGCAAACGTCATATCTAAAGACACTCTCAAGAAACTAAAATTGGAAATTAATCCACATCTTAAACCATACCCTCTAAGATGGATATGTGATGATGCCAAATTTCATGTGACAAGAAGGTGTAAACTTAGATTTGCCATCACTGCAAATTTTATAGATGAGGTAGAGCTTGATGTTATTCCTTTGGATATATGTGGTATTGTGCTAGGAAGCCCATACTTATATGATAGGAGATACATCTTTCATCGTCATGAGAACAAGTAACATTTGTTTAAAAATGGAGTTGAGTACATTGTTAGAGCACATACAAAGAAGTTGAATTTGTCACTTGTAAATGTTGGACAAATGAAGAGATTAGTCAAAGCTAGTAAGAATTTTGTCCTCTTGATGATCAAACCCAAAGACAATGTTGAAAAAGAAGCTTTCCAAGGTTTTGATTCAAAGTTGAAATCTGATTTATATGAGGTTGTTAACCAATATGATGATATGTTTCAGGAACCAAAAGGATTGCCTCCAAAAAGGGCTATTCAACATGAGATACAATTGCAGCAATATTGTCCTCTTCCAAACATTGGTATGTACAGGATGTCAGTCATGGAGAATGATGAAATTAAAAAAAAAACCAAGATTTGCTTGACAAAGGGGTCATCATGCCAAGCACATCGCCATGTGGATCACCAATTGTTTTAGTTCCAAAGAAAGATGGTACATGGCGCATGTGTGTAGATTGTGGGGCCTTGAACAAGATTACGGTAAAGGATCGTTATCCTCTTCCTAGAATTGATGATTTGCTTTATCAATTGAAAGATGATAAGTATTTTACTAAATTGGATTTGAGAAGTGGATATCATCATATTAGGATTGTTTAAGGAGACACTTCGAAGATAGCCTTCAAAACAAAGCAAGGTTTGTTTGAGTGGATGGTAATACCATTTGGACTTTGCAATGCTCTTGCTACATTCATGAGAGTCATGAATGATGTTTTAAGGCATTTTCTTGATGATTGTGTGATTGACTACTTGGATGAAATTTTGATATTTAGCAAATCTCATGAAGATCATGTTATGCATGTAAAGAAAGTTTTGTATGTCTTAAAGAAAGAAAATTTGTTTATGAAGATGTCTAAATGTGAGTTTGGAAAGACCTCACTTGTTTACTTGGGACATATTGTTGGAGGAGGAGAACTGAAAATTGATCCTTCCAAGGTCAAAGTCATTTTGGATTGGCCAAATCCCAACAATGTGACAGAGGTAAGAATATTTTTGGGAGCATCCCAATATTGGAGAAAGTTTATTGCTAACTTCTCTTCAATTGCAGCTCCATTACATGCAGTGGCAAGCATTAAGCAAGTTTTCCAATGGGGAGGCAAGAAACAAAAAGCATTTGATGCATTGAAGGAGAAGATTAGTTCATCTCCAGTTCTTGCAATTCCAAATTTGAGACAACCATTTGAGATCCAAATAGATGCAAGCAATTATTCAATGGGAGCAGTCTTGTTGCAACATGGTAAGCCCATTTGTTTTCATTCTGAAATTTTTAATGGTGTTGTGATTAAATATCCTACTTATTATAACGAGTTGTATGCATTGGTGCAAAGTGTGAAAAAATGGAAACATTCTTTGTTGGGAAAAGAAACTATCATTCACACAGATCATCAACCATTGAAATACTTACAATCACAAACAAATCTACAACAAGCAAGGAACTTCACATGGATGGGTTTTCTACAACAATTCCACTTGGTTATAAGGTATAAAAAAGGCATTTATAACAAAGTTGGTGATATGCTTTCTAGTCCTATTGTTAGTGCTTCGGTTATTCTTAAGCATAATTCTATCATGCATGAGAGTTATGTTGAACAATATGCTTTAGATGTTGATTTTAAAGAGGTTTATGCAACTTTGTGTCATTCTAACCAAGTTGAGGAATTAGATTACCATGTGCATGATAAACTTTTGTATCATCTTGGCAAGCTATGTATTCCATAGGGTGAAAGACTCAACATCATAAGGGAAGCTCATTCTTCTCTTATTGTTGGCCACTTTGGTGTAGGAAAGACAGTGGATAATTTGCAAAGGTATTGATATTGGCCTAAAATGAATGAAAGTATTTCAAGATATGTAAGAGGGTGTTCTTTATGTGCTACAAGAAATCCTAGCAATAGAAAGTTGGGTTTGTATACTCCACTTCCGATTCCTTCTTGTCATTGGGAAAGCATTTCCATGGACTTTGTAGGAGGTATACCTATGTCTAAAAAAAATCATGATTATCTTTATGTTGTGGTTGACCGTTTCAACAAAATGTGTATTTTGATGCCTTGTAAGAAGCAGGTTACAACTGAGAAAATGGCACAAATGTTCTTTTAGCATGTTTGGGTACATTTTGGGTTTCCTAAATCCATTATTTCTGATCAAGATTCTCGATTTATTGGGAACTTTTGGTCAAGTTTATGGTCACTCATGGACACCAAGATAAAAAAGAGCACATCTTTTCATCCACAAACTGATGGTCAAACAGAAGTGGTTAATAGAACAATAGTGCATCTTCTTCATGGTTATTGCAGCAAGCATCCTAATCTTTGGTATGAGAACCTACACTACATTCAACATGCTTACAACCGGGCTAAGCACTCTTCAACTCAAACATCTCCATTTGAGGCATGTTTTGGTTATTTGCCAAAATCTCCTTTAGATTGTATCTTTGGGAAAGACATTTCTATTGATGGTCAATATGAAATTTATAGGGCAAAGAAGTTCATTGAACAAATTCAGTTGGTGCATCAAATGGTACAAGAATAGTTGGAAAAGAGCCAAGCCAAGTACAAGACAAGACATGAAAAGCATCGTGTTGATCACATTTTCCAAGTTGGGGATGAATTTTGGCTTTACATTAGCAAAGAGAGGCTTAAAGGAGAAGGTAAAAAACTAAAACCAATTAGATATGGACCTTTCAAGATTCTTGAAAAGATTGGTAACAATGCCTTCCGTTTGGATTTGTCTCCTTATATGCAAATGTAAGCAGTTGTCAATGTTGAGAATTTGAGATTGTATGAGCCTCCTTTGATTGATGATCAAGGAGAGCATGTTCATATTCCTTCCATATATTATTTCTCGCCAAAATATCTTTCAGAACTACATGAAGACACAATCCTTGACAGGAGGATGAGAACTTCAAAACGAAGGAATGTGGAATACCTTCGAGTTGGTCTTAAAGGCACAAATCCAAGAAAAGACAAGTGGATTGAGGTTGGAAAGGGTAGGTAATTTTACCCTCATCTTTAGATTGACTGAAAGTAGTCTTTTGGATGTCCAAAAGCTTCTCAATGGGGAGGAGTGATCCAGGGGATCAAAATATGCTCAAAAATAAAAGTGCTTTGAATTTCTTCAGAACAAACTCACATATAGGCCTCATCCTCACGATCCCAATGCAACTTGAATAGGTTCAAACGGATGTTGCATGAGTGAGATATTGCATTTTGTCCGCTTTTCCAAATAGGCAAATTTTTGTTGATTGTACAATCCATACAGTGCTGACATTTCATGTACGTACTACTGATGTGGCATGGTCGTACTGTTGATGTGGTAGGTTCCTACTACTGACATGGTAGTTGATTGTACTAACATGTAGCAAGAGGTCATACTGACATGTGGTAGGTGATGATGTGGCAAGGTAACGTACATGACATGTGTCAAATGTTGAGTTTTTAGATGGTGACATGGCAGAGTATGTGGACCAGTTGAATGGTGCCACATGGCCTAGACATGGCCTGCCATGTGGCACCCCCTCCAAGGCATAAAATTTTTGGTTGTATTTACAAGGGGTCGAACCTGAGACCTCCAGGGACAAGTGGAAGACTTGGCAGGGGTCAGGCTACCAGCCCGCCCACACAGTAGTTATTACCCCTATTGCTTAAAGTTTGTATTTGAATTTGCACAAAGGATCATTCAGGTACCAAAAGGGTTGGGGCTAAGCTCCAACCCTTGGCCTTCCCGCTACCATAAGACCTGACCACAAGCTTTGTGTGTGGGGTTTAAAACACAACCGATCCAACGGTCATTCAACACATGCCCCAACCACATGCCACCACCACATGCGCGGGATTTTTGCAATAGTTAGAGACGGTGTTATGGGTTAAGCACCTAGGACATGGGCATATGGGGGACATACACCCAAGATCTCTGTTGGGAAAGGGGCCAGCACACTAACAGTGCAACATTTTTCCAGAATTTGTGGGATGGCGCATGTGCTAGTTTTTTGGCACGGAAAATACCCATGAGCCAGGTCCAGTCAGCCTAGGTGTGTTTTAGCAAGCAGAGATAGCAAAGAATTGGGAGAAACTTCCAGGGAGTGATTCCAACTCAATGTTTGGCCAAACCAGGTGCAGGAAGAGCCCAACTAGGGGTTTTTGGACATTCTGGAGCCATTGAAGCCATCCATTTCTCATTATGAGCATTGTAAAGCATTGATTTTGACACTTTGATAATTAATGAAAATGATTCATTGGAAGCTAGACCAGGAGATGTAGCCTAAGAGAGGGTTGAACTCCTTTATCATTTTTCTATGTTAATGTGTGTATTTTGATGGTTTTTTATGACTTTTTATGCTTCTCATGATTAAGTTAAAAACTCATTAATCTTTATATGTTTGTAACTTGATCCTATTACCCAAGCACATACCATTTCACTTGCAATTTTAAAGAGATTCAAGCCTTTTCATTTTCAGATCACCTATGAACCCCATGCACTTATAACCTCTAATATAACCCATAACACTTATAACCCTTATCAAACCTTAATACTTATAACATCTAATACAACCCCTATAAACATGTTTAACCCCTAACATGTATAAATTATAAACATTATCACTCCTTAACCTTAAATCTTAAAGCTTATAACCTTTGACACATAATATTTAAAATATATAACACGTAACCCCTATAAACTCTAACCCTTAAACCCTATTATGACTCCTAAAACCTATAACATTAAACACATATGACTCCTAACAACTATAATCTCTAACATATATTTCCCCTAACCCATTTAAAATTATAATTGGTAACTCTTATAACCACCATCACCCATAACCCATGTATCCCAATATAAACCATATAATCTCTAATCTCTAATTATGATAACACATATCACATATAACCCCTAATATAACCACTAACTCCTACAACTTGTAAACCCCATAATGTCTAACCCTAAAACCCATATAATCTAGCCACAATAACTTTTTATTCTTAACATAGACTTATATCCTCAAGTTCAAACCCATATAACCACTTTACTCCTATAACATGTTATTCTTAATCCATATAAGAGATTACCCCTAACACATATGAATCTATAACTCTAACCATTAAGCCTTATTGATACTTATAACTAACCATTATCCCTTGTAACCCTATATCCACAAACCTTATTTTCCCCCAACAAATAACCCATATAACCATAACCACAATCCCTCATAACCCTTTATGTAACAACTAACACCTAATCCCTATAACCCCTATTACCTATAGTTGCATACCACTAATCCATATTAACCTATAATATAATCTTAAATCCCTGTAAATTATGACCCTTATGACCATCAATCCATAACCTTCAACACCTACAACTTCTAACTTTAACCCTTCACTAACACTTATAACTCCTAACGCCTAATACATATATAACCTTCACCCATTTGACATATGACCCTTAACCTATATAATCCCTTATTCAATAATATTATAACCCATAACACCTAAAACCCCTCACAATTAATACCTAATATATGATTTCCTAACACCTAACCCTTATAACACCTAACCATGACAAACCCTAATCCATATAACCTCTAACTACTAGCTTATTATAACACCTAACCATTACAAACCCTAATCGATATAACCCCTAACTACTAGCTTATAAACCTTAATAGTGTAACTCGTGAATTTTAAAATATAACACTAATAACCTCTTACACCTAACCCCTAATGCCAATAACCCCTAACACCTATAAATCTCAACCAATATAATTCTTAAACCCTATAAAATTAACTCACATGATCCTTAATCCTTATAACATATATAATCACAAACCCCTAAGTTCTATAACGTATATAACCTATCAACTACTACCCTCATAGACCTTTGCTCACCCCTAATATTTAATATAATATTTAACTTAAATAATCCTTGTAACCCCTAATTCATAATGCTTACCCATTATGTCCTCATAATATAACCCTAAAACCTTGTAAATGCTAGAACCCCTAATCTATATAACCCTTAATATTCAACCACAAACTCATATAACACGTCATTTCTAACCTAATAACCCTTATATCCTAACTCTTATAACACATAACTCCTAATCTATATAACTTCCAACCCATAAATAAATACATATTTATATCCTGAATCCACATAACGTCTAATTAATAATCTCTATAACTTATAGTAACCCTTAGAAACCATGACCAATAACCATGATTCATAATATCTATAATGTATATAAACCATTTCATCTTATAACCTATCTCCCTTAATCTCAAGAAGTTAAAACTCCTAAACTCTAACAGTAATGAACCTATAACACCTAACCTTATAACCACTATAACCTTTCATTCTTAACCATTATAACCCATAACCAACTAGCCTTATAACCTATGATATAAATACAAAATTGTATAACCCTTAACCCCTTAAACTTTTAACCCTAATCGGTAAGTATTATAACCCTTAAATCCTCTAATTCATATTACCATAACCCAGTTAACCTAAATCTATATATCCACTAACCCTTATAACCCTAAAACCCCAATACTTATAACCCATAACTTTAATCCCTACAACTCCTTATCCCTATTACATTCTATGTCAATATCCCCTGATTAATAATCTATATAACCCTCATCACCTCTAACTCATGACCGTTATTATCTATAATGTAACATCTAACCCATATAACCCCTTACCTTTTTAATTATTATCATCCTTGACATCCTTGACCCTATAACTATAACCGTTGTAACCCCTCATCCTTATACAATTATAACCTTGATCCATATACCCCTATAATCATTACCCTTTAACATTTATAACCAATATAACTCCTAACCCTTCTAAAGTTGTAATCATAAATCCCTATAACCTTTCTAACCATTTACCCTTATAAGGCTTGAATCCCAAACCTTAAAACTACTAACCATAAGATATATAATCCTAACACATAATATTGATGAACACTTACATATAAACTATATCACTCTTCACCCTTAAAACCCTTATTACAAACCTTAAGTCACATATCACATGACCCTTATAAACCATAACACTAGCACATATATTATTTAATGTTAATAGTTTTAACGATTATAACAACTTATCCTATAAAAATTATCACCCCTAACCCTACATAACCTCCAATCTAAGTTATATCCCCTAAAACTTAAGTCTCCATCAGTATCACCCCTAACACCATAACACATAATTATTATAATGATCATCACCCCTAACCCTTTTAACTCATATGACTCATATAACCACCAGATATTTTTATAAATTTTAACTTCCATACCATTTATAACCCCTAACCACTATAAAATCCATATCATCCATATTACCCTGAACCCTAAGAACCCCTATGAATAGTATCTCATAACCATAGGAACCCTTAACCTCCATAACCCTTAACCCTTACAAACCCTAATCTCCATCCCTTAACTTATATAACCTATAATCCTTATAAACTCTAACCAATGACCTTAATAACCTTTAAGCGCTAACCTCTAAAAATTTTAACCCATAACACATAACCCCAATAAAATTTAATTTGTAACCCTTATAATTTGTAATAACTATCACTTAATAAATTATATAACCCCTAAAAATCAACCTATATAACTTCTAAT